>CAXKVT010000135.1:1800000-2211394 GCA_964058875.1 Carex rostrata
GTGTTATTTATCACATTCCTATAATTCAAGATTTCAAGCATCTTCCAACTTAATTGATTTAGGACCGCATGAAATAATTAATATGCGTTCACATAATATTCAAATCCGCATAAAAATAACCGTTTTGATGCAAAAAAAAAAAAAAAATCCCGCTAAAAGATATATTGATACCTTCTATTTTATTGATTCGAATCAATCAACAACCAGTATGAGTGAATAGTGATCCCTAAAAATAAAAATAATCACCTGGCAAGTGTTAATCTGTATTTATGAAAATGCAGAGGGGCTTATCAGAAATACTATTGTGTTTTAATTGTTTTTTCTCATGTCAGATCTCCCATGCAATAAAAATGTAAAGAGTAAGACTTAGATGCTATAGATTGCATAAGGCCTTCCGTGCTACGGTCTAAAAAAATATATTGTATAAACATCAAATTTTGATCTAAGTAGCTCAATAAATTGATTATATAATAAACTTGTAGAATATCAATTTCTACTATTTTTGAAATTTTTTATTATTTTTATGATTTATAAAATATGACAAAAACTGACTTAAAATATTGACAATTTTCTTTTATTTTTAAGTTATTTTTGTTATCTTTCATAAATCATAAATAATAGTAAATATTGATATTTTATAAGTTCATTATATAATTAATTTGTTGAACTCAATTTATACGATACTCTTAGACACTGTTTTTTACCAGCTGCACCGATGGATGCATAGCGGCCGCTGCAGCCTAAAAAAAGGATCTAACTGAAGAAGCTGACAAAATCGAAAAAATAAAATAAAATAATTTTGAGAGAATCCCCCAAACTCCCAAAGAAAAGAAACTTCTGATCTTAGAGGGAAAGAATTCGTATCCTCTGCATTAACTAAAAAAAAAATATTTTGAGTTAATGCAATTGAACTGTGCGATCAATTTTAAAATTCGTGCGAATTAGATCCACATTAATATTGAAGACCCCCTATGTTTTAAGCGGGGTCAGATAGACTCCGTTTTCAATCGTACGGCCGATATGTATTAACTTAAAAGATGCTCTTTTGAGTTAATGTAGACGATGCAGATTCAGGGGAAAATTTATTTTTCAGTTAACTTTTCGTTAATTTTCTATTTACATTTTTAGTTGGAAAAGAATGACCAGATGTAAACTCTGGTTTTGTCACACCCCAAATCCACGGGTGCGACAGCCTGCCGCGTATATTTATCAAGTGTCACATATACACGCAAGGCAGTGGATCTTTTATATGCATTACCAATATCCTCATTTGCTGCATTCGTGAAATAAAACTGAAAATAATCGGGAGGGTGGGGGTGAGAATAAATTCTCAGTGCGAAATTTGCCACAATTTAGATTATTGGACTTGCAATCAAACTCTATATTCAAAAATGAAACCCAAACAATAACAATGCAAACAGATATATATATATATAATCATAAATAACAGAATGCCAATGCTCGACAACAATTAATCAACCTGAAACACAGTTCACGGAACTTCCAAGATGAATTTCAAAACACAACATATATTTGGCTTAACTTAATTCATTAGGGCTTGTAGCAACTACAGATGTTCTTTCGAGCTGGACCGTTATCAAACCCACATCTGTAGGGTTACAGGCGCCTACAGATGGCCAACCAAGCTGGACCCTTTATCTGACACCCATCTGTAGCTGTTTGGCTTAACCATATCCTAAGGTCTGGTTACAAGTCACCTATACAGGTCAACTTGACACAAATGCAAACACACGGAATCAAAGTCAGCCATACCGCTCAACCTTGCAATTTCATTCAAATAGAATCACAAACAACTATCAGCCTTGCACAATTCATTAAACAGGTCAACGGATAGGTCACCGTCACCTTATCCAGCCACCTAAACAGGTCGGTCTGGCAAATTCATAACAGGTCAACGCATAAATCAGCAGCGTCACCTTATCCAGCCACCTAAACAGGTCAACGCATAAGTCAGCAGCGTCACCTTATCCAGCCACCTAAACAGGTCGGCCTGGCAAATTCATAAACACAGGTCAACGGATAGGTCACCGTTACCTTATCCAGCCACCTAAACAGGTCGGCCTGGCAGATTCATTCACATCAAGAACAATTAATAGAACTAATCAAATAATAACCATACCAACATGCCAAATAATCTTAACCGAACAATTCCAATCATTCTCATTTATGCAAGAATCAATCTACAGCATGAATTCCAAAATATGCAACAATTAAGCATTCAACATGACAAACGAATAAACAGTTTAATTCCTGAAAATAAAGTATCAAACAAGTCCAAGAATCTCGCACCTTATTATGACGAGCGTACCGCTTAGTTACGGATCGGGCGTCTCGAATTACCTCGCGATATCTTGCTCGACTGAGCCTACACCTATTTATACGATTACTTGGTTTAGTTCGGTTACATTATCAAAACTTAAAATTCCAAAAGCCGTCTTTCAATTCGTCAATTCTTTTATACCTTTCGGCTCATTTATAATCATTTTAGTTCAAGTCCAATTCCAAATTTACATATATGGTCGGCCCTTATATAAACTTTCACCTTATTACACTTTGGCCCATTTGACGTATCAATTATTTTATTCCAATTCAATTTAATTAAAGGCCCATAATTTAGCAAATGTTTAAGCCTCTAATTAACAATTCACAATTTACTCCAAGTCCATTTATAACATTTCTAATGCATAGGCCGGTCATTAATTCAAAACCTCACATTTTCACATTTAGGCTATTAATTTATACTACTCCACATAAGGCCTTATATTTTACAATTCAGACCCCTAAATATAATTAGTTTGCAATATGGTCCCTGCCAGTTCAAAGGCTGGTATACACACAAAAATTCAGCACAATACCAGTGGTATCACTGGGCCAATACCGACTGGTACCAGCAACACATACACAACAACAACACCACAAGTATCACCTTCACAACACAAACCAGCAAAACAGAACAGACCAGGTCAAGCAACAACAGAATCAACTATACAGAACAAGCCATAGGTCAGATCAGAATAGGCACACTAGAACTCAATCAACACGGCTCAAGCCTCAAGTCAGCACCATTTACCGGAAAAATCAACAACCCGAGCAAAGGTGAAATTAACTACAATTCCCTTTAATTAATACAAATCACAATGGTCATATATTTTACAATTCCGACCCTTAATAAAAAAATCATTTTGCAATATAGTCCCTTATACTTAATTTATTCGAGCAAATCGATCGAGTCGGGAAAATCAACAACCCGTACTCGCAAACTAACAAATTCACATCCTACGACTATACTATGACATCAATTAAGATCAACGAGGCACAATCAATCCCCGAGACTCAGAAAAAGGGTTGTTTCATACTTATCCGAGAGAGAGAATGTCGAGGGAAAATGGCCGGTTCCGAGGGTTTCGCCTCGCCTTGTGGCCACCTCACTCGAGCACTAGCAATCACCATAGCACCCCAAGACAGCACCAACGGAACCGAAATGGCAAGCACCACCCAAAATCCGATTTCTAGGGTTTCCCAAAAACTCGCAAAAATCAGCGGCAATTGTGAAGAATCCAAGAGATTAGTTCCACGGGTCAGAGAGAGAGAGGAGAGAAGGGTTTTCTGGTGGGGCCGCGGGTCAGCGCGGGTTAGGGTTGTGACGGGTGGGGAAGAGAGGCGGGAAAAGAGAGAGAGAGGGGGCGGGGGCCGGGGCTGGGGCTCTCACGGCCAGAGAGGAAGAGAGGAGAGCAAGGGGGCGGGTTTTGGTGGGTCCGCCGGCGACGGGAGAGGGGAGGGCGGGGCCCTCCTGGCTTTGGCGTAGAAGAGAAAAGGGGGGGCGGGCTGTGGGGGGTTCTGTCACGTAGAGGGAGAGGAGAGAAAGAGAGAAGGGAGAGGGTGGGGGTATTAAATGGCTGCTTTAAGATTCGTGCTGGGTGGAATCCAAGGGTTGATATAATTTCAAAATTTAAATTACAACATTTAAGATCCGTGCTGAAATAAATCTAAGGGTTCAAAAATTCTGAAATTCAAGTATAGTCTCATTTAATTGATTTATGATCCGTTTCTTTTATAAATTCGAGTCGAAGTTTCATAATATTTTTGTAACTATATTTGTACATATAATTCGTATATTTATTTCTCAATTTAAGATTCAAATAATTTGATTTTCCTTTTATATAATTATATATATTCAATTTTAGAATTCGAATAAATCGATATCGGATAGTATCTATGTCTATATATATAAATATCAAATCAAATCCTTAAAATTCTCAAATAAACGAAATTGGTAACTTTTATATAATTTATCTCGTACGAATAATTTCGTATAATTATACTCTTATTTGGAATTCAATTACTTATTTATTCACACGAATCCAATTAAATCAATTTCTTCTTTCCGAAAAATTCAAAGGAATTGTAACGGATTTTCTAAGTTTCTAATTTACCGAATAATTATAATTTTATTCCTAGTGTTATATTTTATTTTATTTCTAAATCTCTAAATTTTATTATACATAATTTCATACATTATTTATATTACGAAATTTTAGTTTCGTTTTAGTCGGCCAGAAAATTTCTGAACGATCGTTAAGTTAATTTAACTTTTTATTTAAGTCAAATGATCGATTTAGAAATTTAATCATGTTTTAAAATTTCGGAATGTAACAGGTTTATTTTCACATTTTGATGCAATATATTATTTTTTTATATTTAATCAACAATAAATTATAACCACGAATCAGAAGTAGAACCACTCACAATGAATGAGGTCAATTATTTTCAAAAGTTCCGTACCTTAATACGCTTTTATTATATAATTTAGAGAAAATACTATAAATTACAATAAAAGTTGATCGCCATAATTTTGTTAAAAATTTGTACAATTTTATTTTCATATGAAACTTCTGAAATTTGATTTCTATAACTTAAAAATCTGCCTCCGTCTCTGTCACAGATAGTCTAAAAGAGGAATTTTTTTCTTGTAGTAACTAAAAATCTCTTTTGCACAGCTGCAAACAAAGAAAAAAATTCACCTTCTTTGCCAATATAGAAAAATCAAGTATTTTGTCATAGACCCAATATATTGTAGACATAGTAGATAACCAACACATCTAATTAGGGATAGAAAATTAAATAAAAATATTATAAGTTTATTTTTTGAGAAGAGCTAATGATATTAATTCTTGTAAAAATTATAATTTTTTAAGCAAGTACCTTTCTCCATGCCTTTTACTGTCTTTTTTTTTTCATCTGAGTAAAATATTTTTCTTAACTATTATTATTTTTTTAAATAAAAAAGATGGATGTCTAACTTACAAACATCTATTTAACGTTCATAAAGAATTTATCATATGAATTTTGAACTCATAATCTCTAACTTACATATATTAATTTTTGTCAAAGACTAAAGAATAATCCTTCCATTACCACTATTAAAAGTTGCATATTTATTTTATTCTAGATTCTAGAGAGCATTATCGAGAATAAAGAATCAAGGTCCCACTTCTAATATCCATAAATGTGCTCTTAATCAATTAGATATGTCTAATCTTTGCTAATCGTACAAAACGTTTCATATTAAAATCATCTTTTAAAACACAATTATACGCGGAGGAAAAATGGAAAAAAAAAATGATTTCATTTTTTATTTTTTTTTAAGTTTTGATTTGAAAAGGTCATTGTACAGAACATTGTAAATTGTCGAAACTTGTTTTAAGACTAATTAAACAATTGACGAGTGAATGAATGAGATAGAGCATTGGGATTTTCTGTACCGATTACTCTGCAGCTTGGATTGTAGCGATGTGGTTTGTTGCCCCGCCTCTCTCCTTGTTGTGGAGCAGAGGATAAGCTGTATATTTGGAGACATGATTGGAGGCGCAAGAGATCTAGTTTAGATAGCTTTAATTGAAGGTTAGTGCGCAAATAAGACGGGTTTTACTGCCAAGTCTGGGAGAAAAAATAAGAAAGAAAGAGAGCTCTCTCTGTCTCTCTATCTCACAATAATCTTTTTTTCCTTTCATTAATTAATTAAATATTGATTGATTCGTACTTCTCCTCTCCTTCTCCCCCTCTTCTTCGTCTTCCTCTTCTTCTTCTTCTTCTTCTTCTTCTTCTTTCTTCTTCTTCTTCTTCTTCTTGTTCATCCGATCTCTTTCTTTCTACTCTACTACAGAAAGGAGAAATGGGGTTGGTATCGGGCATGGTGATGGGGGCAATAGTAGGGATTGCTCTCATGGCGGGTTGGAGTCGTATGATGCGTTATCGTTCCACCAAACGGGTCTCCAAGGTCTCTCTCTCTCTCTCTCTTTCTCTCTCTCTCTCAATCTCTCATCTCTACCTCACTAACTTTTTACTTGCTATTCACTATTCACTACCGCCCCTTCTTTCGGATCAATCCAAAATTTCTTCACCAAAAACTTCAAATTCTTAGGATCAAATTTAAATTAGTACAATTTGGTATGTTAAAACAGAAATTGGTGAAAAAACAATGTGTTGTCAATTTTGGGAAAGGGGGTTTATTTACATTATCTTTCTTAATTTGTCAATCTAAAGTTAGTTCCATTTTTGACCTGTAGAAAAACAACTTTGACAATTATAGATAGTTGATTATGGATTAACTTCAACTCTAGCTAAACAATTTCTTGGGACTTTGTTTGAAACCTCAAGCAAAAGTTGACATTTTCCTATTATATCTTGTTTTCTGTCAATGCACAGCGCATATGTTATGCTATGCCTCTTTATCAATACCTTGCCTTGCTATCTGACTGCCATGGCATCAGGAATCTTGTTATAATTATATCAGTACTACAAAAAGATCTTACTTGGCAATGACAACCATCTATTAACTATTACTCAATGCCACACAAATGATTTTATTTAAGTACTACTATTCTATGATTGTGGAGCAAATTTAGAATAATTTTTTCCTTGGGAATTTTCTTGACAGGCAGCTGATATAAAGCTGTTAGGTTCTCTCTCAAGGGATGATTTGAAGAAGCTCTGTGGAGACAATTTTCCTGAATGGATTTCTTTTCCCTCTTTTGAGCAGGTAGGCCTAATTTTGTTACTAACATAAACTATTTAAATTGTGTAACAGGACCTCATTTATATTTTAAACATAAAAAAAAAAAGTGAACCAGGTAAAAAGCAGAAGTTAAAATTTACCAAACTGGAATCTGAGATGGTATTGCTTCGCACAGCTTATAGTTTTGTTTTTCTTTAGAAATCTTCCATTTTTATTGTGACATTATTTATCTGTAACTTTTTGTTTTGTGTAGGTGAAATGGTTGAACAAGCAATTAAGCAAGATGTGGCCTTACGTAGCTCAAGTATTATTTCGTTTTTTTCTATCTCTTTCTTTCTTATTCTTCAAAGGGCATGTTCGGCAAGTGTGGAAAAGGGGAATAGAGTGGAATAGAGGTTCTACTCCCACTGAACAAGAAAAGAATTGAGTGGAATTGTGGAAATGGGAAAAGTAGAATTGGGTTTGAACTTTTGCAGTCAAACCCCTATTTTTTACAACTAGGTCCTCCTCTATTCCTCTATGAGCCAATTCTCTATTCCATCCCCGGGATGGTGGAATAGAGGAATTGGCCTTTTCAAAGAGATGGAATTGGCTCATTTACCGATACTCTTCCACTTTTTCATTCTTACACCTTCAACCAAACACGATCACAATAATGGAGAATTGAAGCCTATTCCAAATTCCACTTTTCCACTACTCCATGCATTTACTGAACAAGCCAGCTAATTGAAAGCAACCTAATACTGCGTTTTTAAATTGCATTCTTCTTGGATGCTCTTTACGTGATATTGAATTTTTGGGTTTAGGCGGCATCAGCGGTTGTGACGGAGGCGGTGGAGCCACTGCTTGATGATTATAGACCAGCAGGAATTAAATCTATCAAATTCAAAAAGTTTTTTCTCGGCAATGTTCCCCCAAAGATCGAAGGTTTCTTTTCTATCAATCAATTCTGGTATCAAATAGCATGTAATGCACTTGCAATGACCTAATAGGTATACAATTTTTGTTGCACCAAAGGACAAAAATAATAAACTCTCATGTAATTCTTCAATTTTTCTACTAGCGAGTCAGTTTATTTTTGTTTGATTATTTGTTTTTTGTTGTTGATTTTATGAAGGTATAAGAGTTCAGAGCCTGACAAAGGGGCAGATAACTATGGATATTGATTTTAGATGGGGCGGTGATCCCAGTATCGTTCTTGGTGTCGATGCAGTCGTAGCCTCTTTACCGATTCAGGTATATTTTCTTCTCATATCTTGTCTAAATGTAGCTCCAAGAGGCAATAAAAAATGTCACAGGAGGACTGGTAATGGTTTGTATTTATTGAGCTTTTATTCTCTTCTGTTTTATATACTTTTTTGGTAAGTTTACGACTAGAAGATTATTAGAGGGATTGATACCAGTTAGAACATTCACTGAGTATAACTTGATTTGTTTTGCTATGTGGTGTAGCTGAAAGATCTGCAAGTTTTTACTGTGATTCGTGTTGTATTCCAATTATCCGAAGAAATCCCCTGCATATCTGCTGTTGTTGTTGCTCTTCTTGCCGATGTAATAAGAAAACTTATAATTTTTTTTTAGATTAAAAAAATGTTGTTCAAAATATTATGATAGAATCCCTACAAACTAGATATATTGAGAGCTCTTTGAAATTATTTCTATCAGCCAAAACCTAGAATTGATTACACTTTGAAGGCTGTTGGAGGGAGTCTGACAGCTATTCCAGGCCTTGATGACATGATTGACGTGAGTTCCTTCTTGCCATCTCTCACATCGTGTAACATCAAATTTGATCTTAACTAAAGCAATATTTTTTAATTTTCAAAATGGAATAGGATATAGTAGAGTCAATTGTTGACGACATGCTCAAGTGGCCTCATAGACTCGTCATTCCACTTGGTGGTGTTGATGTTGACATGAGGTAAATTTCTTTCTTTATTATCTATTTTTCTTGGTCGTTTTGTATATCATATATATATATATTTTTAATGTGTAGTGACTTGGAGCTGAAACCACAAGGGAAGCTGACAGTGACTGTGAAAAGGGCAAATAATTTACCGAATGCGGATGTTATTGGGAAATCTGATCCATATGTTGTTTTATATATAAGGCCAATGTTTAAGGTGAAAACAAAAGTCATTGACAACAATCTAAACCCAGAATGGAACGAGACCTTTGAGGTCATTGTTGAGGATAAAGAGACGCAATTTCTAGCTCTCGAGGTACTTGCTTATTTAATTTTACTGGGACCAATCAGTGGTTAATTTTAGAGCTAAAGGCTGAATTATATTTTATGATCAACATTTTTTGCATGTATAGGTATATGATGAAGATAACATGCAAACAGATAAAAGGCTGGGTGTGGCGAAGGTGCCACTACTTGGACTGGAAATGGAAAAGGCCAAGGAGCACACTCTCAAGTTAGAACGCTCTCTCGACCCCCTCAAAAACAACAAAGACAAGAAGGAACGTGGCACTATTACAATTGAGGTGCAGTACCATCAATTTACAAAGGAAGAGGCAATGGCAGCACTGGAGCTTGAAAAAGAAGCTATAGAACAAAAGAAGAAGATGAAAGAGGCTGGTCTAATAGGAAGCACCATGGATGCTGTTGGTGGGGTCGTTGGATCAGGTGTGGGTCTGGTCGGTACTGGTATAGGTGCTGGAGTTGGTTTGGTTGGTACTGGTCTTGGGGCAGGCGTAGGCTTGGTTGGTACCGGAATTGGGGCAGTTGGTAGTGGGTTCAGCAAGGCCGGCAAGTTCATGGGCCGTGCTGTTACTGGTATCGGTAGTTCCAAAAAGAATGGGGGTTCTTCTAATGCCCCTGAGACCGGTGCTGGTGCTGATTAAACCAAGGGTGTTTTGGTAAATTGTGAGATATTTGTAGTGATTATGGTTTCAATTTTTTAGCTGTGTTTTTTTTAATGTTTTGTTTTTATAAAGTGATACATTTTTTATCTTTTGAGTATGATATGTAAGTCTTATCCTTTATCTCTCGTTATTTATTCTCATTGAAATTACCTGACAAATAGTATAATTAACAAGTACAACAATTTTATAAAATTGAACTCCTTTGATAACTACTATTGTTGGCATTATTAATCGGCAATTCGCAAACTAAAATGGTTAATGCTTATTTTATCATATTATATTGGTTGCATATAAATTTAAAATTTAATTTAACTTAAAAGATATTGTTTGATCGTTTGTTGAATAATTTAAACATTTAATATTTCACTTTTAATGGTATAAGATGAATGATCAAATTGAACCAAATATTATATCTATCATACTTAATCTCTGTATAATTTTAATTTTTCAATTTTTTCGTGAATTTGAATTGCTTGATTTGACAAATCTTGCCGATTATTTTTTCTTTTAAGAAAATCAGATAAAATGGAAAATTGAAAAAATAAATATAGGTATGTCTTCAACATATAGATAACCTAACAATCAAATTTCCTACAATGTATGCATCAAGGATCGTTAAAATTTTAAATCACTTGATTTACATGTATCAAATATCATCATATCTTGTAGACATAATATGCGAAACATCAAATTAAATTTTTTGTGTAAAATAATATATTATATTTTAAATTTTAATAAGTAATCAAGATTAAAAATTATCAAATTAATCTTATATCAAAATAGTCAATTATGCTTCGCCGCTATTTATGGCCATCATTTTTTTTTGCGCTCTACTGTTTTCTTTTCGTACATAATCGAAATATTGTATTAATTAATCATTTCACAAGGATCCGAACTCTTTATAATCAAGTTTTGGGCTAAAATGCCAGATTTGGGGTAAAGATTTTAACAGAATAGTTTTCGCTTCATGCAGCGCACGAATCATATCAGAGTTTTTTAGATTCTATAGTCTGTGCGCTGCATGAAGCTAAACTGCTCTGTTAAAATATTACCACAGATTTTGTTAGCTACTGCCGGCCTTGGAGAAGTGAATATCCTCCCCTCAGGTACCTGAAAAAGTAGAATACTCTAAGCCGACTAAAATCAACTCGGTGTGTATTTTGAGATTGGTGTCTGATTGTAACGGAGGAGTCAGATCTCATTCTACTCGATCAGGTATTACAGTGGATCTAAGTTAAGTGTTTGGAACTTTGGATCCATCTCGAGTCTCTGAGGTCTCCTTCCATCCGAATTGTTTCGTTACTCCAAGAGAGTACCAAGAGAGATGCGAAAGCGGGATCTGGGGATTCTCCTGCTTGCGGCCTTGGCCATCTTCTTCTCCCTCCAGGTATTCTCACTTCTACTCAACTCTACTCAGATTAAGCTCTAAATATCAATCCTCAATTATAATTCATTCATTCATTCCAGTGTAGATTTCCCCTAATTAATATATTGTATATTTTTTTCATTAAACTGTAGCATGAAAGAGATTTTACATTTAGAGAGGCATGGGTACACTTCTCTGAAGATTACCCTGTAAAGTACGAGGCCGAGCGCCTTCCCCCACCACTTGTCACCGATCTTAATGGCGATGGTAAGGCCGAGATCCTTGTTGCCACTCATGATGCCAAAATCCAGGTGTTGGAGCCGCATGGGAGGCGAATTGATGAAGGTTTCACAGAGGCTAGGGTTTTGGCAGAGGTGTCTCTTTTACCAGAAAAGGTGCGTATTACCAGTGGTAGACGTGCCGTGGCCATGGCCGCAGGTGTGGTTGACCGGTCATTCATGCATGGTGAAGTCAAGAAGAAGAAAGTTTTTGTTGTCGTCACCTCTGGTTGGTCCATCATGTGCTTCGACCATAACCTAAAGAAGCTATGGGAGCAAAATCTACAGGCATGTGTTTTATGTCTGATATATCTTCATGCTAAATTTTACTTGTAAGTTTTAGTATTGTTAGGTGCGATACTGAAATGGGTGTTTGATATTCATAAGGGTTTGAGTTTATTAATACTTGTAATGGTGATTTTTTATGTAGTTATTTACCTTGTGAAAAGTCAAAATTTCAGGTGTACCCTTATAATCTAGGTAATTGTATTTATCTGTGTAAACCACGGAGCTGTCAGTTTTACATCTCTGCTCCATTTCCGTGATACCCAAATTACGTATTTTTTCTTACTGCTCGTTATCACTACATAGAGTGGGGGTGGCTAAGAGTATGATAGTTTTTGAATAATCAGCAGATGGGCACACTTGATTTTCTCATTTCACCAGTTACACTTTAGTATTTTCACCTTTTTAGGGTAACATTGAAAATTTTGCCCTTTTTTTTTTACATTATTTATATATTTACTTATTTTTAGGAGGACTTTCCACATGGTACTCACCATCGGGAGATATCAATCTCTATCAGCAATTACACATTAAAGCATGGTGATGCCGGTTTAATTATTGTAGGAGGAAGAATGGAAATGCAACATCATGTATGCTCATTTTTATATATTTTTTTTTGAGTTAAATGCTCATTTTTATATTAGTTATCTCTTTACTGTCAGTCTTAAGATTGGAAATCGCTGTTATGTTTTTGATATAGGAAATTTTCTTCCATACTAATTTTTTTGTTGGTGGTAGTAATATATCAGCTCTTTCCTGTGCAATATTTTGTGCTTAGATGGTAATATCTCAATTTATATAGAATAACATGGATGTATTAGAGGAAATTATGATGACTGGGAAAGAGGATGATTATTTGCAGCGAAGAAGTGCTACTGAGAAAGAGGTATGCTATTTGGTTCTTTTTCAAAGGTAATATCTGCTATATGTTGTAACTTTGAATTTTGTGTTGACCTTTTTTTTTCTTTCTTAACATGATGCATTTTAATATTTATTAATCTTTCAGCAAGGTTCTGGTGCTAGTACCGTTGATCTTCGCCATTTTGCATTTTATGCATTTGCTGGTAGAACAGGACAGATACGCTGGAGCCGCAAAAATGAAGTATTTTCCTTTACTTATTTCTTCTTATTTATAATTAGTTGTTTTTTGTTTATCTTTCTTCTACTGTAATTTACTGGCAGAATGATTTCCTTAAATAACTTGATATTTGTTTACAAAAGTACTACATATACTTCTTTATGAAGTTAAAATACCTTTTTGTGCTTTTAAAAGAAAATTTATGTTTTTGGTATTAAATACATTTTTGTGCACTAAAAACTTTCTTTCAACAATACTAAAATTTTATATATCTGAGATGCTAAAATAAAATTGTTCTAGCATTCAATTTATTGAATGATGGATGGATTTTTGTTGTCCGTACTTCTCGGGAGCAGAAGGAGAAATTATATTAAAAAAATAAAACATATTTTCCGCTCCTGTTTATTTCAAAGCAGCATGTTTAGCAAATGGTCTGATTTATTTCTGTGTTTTTAGAATATCGATGCACAACCATCAGATGCATCTATGATGCTTCCACAGCATAACTACAGGCTCGACGTCCATGCTTTAAATAGTCGTCGTCCAGGAGAGGTACATGGTTATTAATGGAGTAGTCCTTGCTAATATCGTATTACATATCATTTTTTTGGGCCCAAGGATATAATTATACAATTACTGGACTTTCGGTGATCGGTACAGCTACTTGCCTGTACCATACTAGTTCAAATTGTCATTTTTTTTTTTTCATTGATATGCAAAGCTGAGTACCTGTACATTATTTTATTTTTGTTGCTGTTTAACTGATTACTGACTACTGACTACTAGTACTTGTAATGTGGTTCTTCTAGTGACAACAGAGGAGAATCTTGAGAATGTACTAATTTTATTTTTAATTTATGGATATTTGTATGCAGTTTGAATGTAGAGAATTCAGGGAGTCTGTTCTCAGGGTCATGCCTCATCATTGGGTACACAACATCCACCCCCCCCCCCCCCCCCCCCCCCCACCCACACACACACACACACAACTGAAAAGCCCAACTAATGTATTACTGGCCACCTTCTTGGTTTCATCTCTTGAGGTACTTTTCTTCTACTTGAATCAGGATAGGAGAGAAGATACATCTCTCCAATTAGCGCACTTCAAAAAGCACAAGAGAAAAACTACCAAAAAGACACCCGGCAGATCAACTACCACAACTGTTCACAAGCCATCAGAGGATAATCCATTGGGAAAAGACCCCTCCAACAAAATCGCAAAAGCAATCGGCAAGGCTGCTGATTATGCCAGCTCCTCTCGACCCAAAAAGGTATCGTTTTTGCCTTTTCTCTTTATATAGGTTAAGAAGCCTTCATTGCCATTTTCATGTTGTAATTGTAAAAGGTCTCAAACTAAAATTCATTCTTTGTAGTTTTTTCTTTTTCTTTTTTATGAAGTAAAAAAAGCGGTAGAGTTTACCACCTGCTTCTTAATATGAAATGATATACTTTCTTTTTAGTATATTGTAGGTATACTTGAATCTAAAAATCTTCTTTTGTTAAAAAAATGGTTTGATTTCTGCAAACAGTATAGCGAATATAAAAAGTATTATTTTGTTACAACAGTTGGTTATAGATATTTAAGCCTCAATTGAGTTATGCAATGGTCTCATTTAAGCATTCGGTAATAGTTTGAGCCTTGGGTGTTCAATTTTGGCATTTATTAACTGTTATTTATAATTGCAGAGATCGCTCTATATTCCCACAATAACAAACCACACTCAAGTTTGGTGGGTCCCGAATGTGGTTGTTGCGCACCAGAAAGAGGGAATTGAGGTCCTGCATTTAGCCTCTGGAAGGACAATTTGCAAGGTATGTTAAAAGTGATTAAACATGAAATAAATAAACATGTAGATCATTTCTGGTTGTTGGATCAAGAGAAATTTAGATGAAAAACTATTATTCTTTTATGTTTTAAACATTTTTATTGTTTATCTATAATTTCATTTTCCTGATGATGGGTGGACAATTTACTTCCATTTCTTCTTTCCTAGATATATATTTTTTTCTTTGCTTTAATGGACAACATTCTCCTGTATATATTCAGCTGAATAGCTGAGTTAGTAATTGCCAATCATTTTTCTACTATCTATATTCCTTTTATCTTAACATTTTCCATAACAGATTGAAATATTATTAGATTGTGTTTTTATTTGCAACAGCTTCACCTAACAGAAGGGCTTCATGCAGACATAAACGGGGATGGAGTTCTCGACCATGTCCAGGTTTTTGAGATAGAAAAATGAAAATTATGGATCTAATATTGACAAGGTTGAATACATGTTATAGAATAGGGGTCTATTGACTCGTAGTTTCACAGAACCTAGTGGTTGTCAATGGTTATTTATGAAGGTTTTGGCTATTATAGTTAGAGTTAACCATTGAAATAAAAAAAAAATAGAAACAAATTGTTATGGTCCGATAATTGTCTTATTGACCCCACCATTGGAATTTTCTCGACTTTGCTTCTGTACATATCTATTACCGAACCAAACTTAACCTTTTTGAGAAATGGATGGTGGGGTTTCTTTGTTTTTTATGGGGGTTTTCTACTTTGATCTAAACATTACACAACAAAAATAAAATAAATAATATAGATTAACTAACTAAAATGAAAAACACAAAAATTATAGTAAAAGGTTCATAACCTTCTACAAGGACCAATCCTAAATGTATATCTGCAGGTCGTGGGGCGAAATGGGGCAGAGATGTCTGTTGTGAGTGGTACAGCTGATGTTCTGAGGCCATGCTGGGCTGTCGCTACATCAGGTGTACCAGTACGGGAGAAGTTATTCAATGTCTCAATCTGTCACTACTACAGCCATCTTAACTTTTTCCCTAATGGCGACTTCTCTAAAAGCTTCCATAGCAATTCCTATGATACTTCTAATATTGAGGCGGCAACGCCGATACTGGTACCAAGGGATGATGGGCACAGGCATATGAAGGGTAGCCATGGTGATGTTATCTTTCTTGCCAGTAATGGAGAGGTTTGAATTTCAAAAAATTTATATCATGTGAAAGTTACAGCAGGATAGCAACTGGTAATAATTTTTGTATTTTTTAATACCTAGGTGACATCATATTCACCTGGTTTGCACGGTCACGATGCAATCTGGCGCTGGCAGCTGTCAACAGGTGCAACCTGGTCAAATCTCCCATCTCCCGCAGGTTTGACTGAAACAGTGGTGGTCCCAACACTCAAATCCTTCTCATTGCGGGCCCACGATCCAAGACAGGTGATAATAGCAGCTGGTGATCAAGAGGCAGTTGTACTCTCTCCTAATGGAGGTGTACTTGCGGAAGTGGAGTTACCGGGTCCTCCAACACATGCCATAGTTCTCGAGGATTTCTCAAATGATGGGTTGACTGATCTGATTGTAGTCACTGCATCTGGTGTTTACGGGTTTACCCAGACCCGGCAACCCGGTGCATTGTTTTTTAGCACACTTGTTGGGTGCTTAATTGTTGTCATGGGGGTTTTGTTTGTTTCTCAGCAGATCAATTCTGCTAATAAAAAACCAAGATCTGGACAGTTGGATCATAGGTGAGAGAGGTGTGGGTTGTCAAAAGAAAACACAGAGATATGGTGATACAAAGAATTCTAGTGCTGTAATTTTGTTAAATTAGGATATATTTGGAGACATAATAGAAGAAATAATATTCTAGTTTTGGGAGACAATTTCATTGTTCTTTTTTCCATTATTTTTTGTTATTTTTCATCTTTTCTATTTGTTTCTTGTTTTGTCTGGATTAAATTTTGGTGTCACGGTTAACTGGTGCTTGAAGATTTTTGGTAGCTCTTTTACGTTAGTTCCATTTTTTTTTTTTTTTTTTTGGCATTTTTCTTATTACGTTGCCATGCAATATGTTTTTCGATTCCCTACCTAAGTGATACATTTAATGCAAGATGCGGTATTAGCTAGTTATAAGATCAGAAAAAGCGTTCAACTTGTGCATGCATTTAATGCTAAACCAAGTATACTTCAATATTGGCCGTTGGTCCCACTGATTAATTCTCTAGCTGTTGTTGCATCCAGACATTTCTTATCGCACAACAATAGTTGCATTCTTCCTTGTTCAGTTCAGTTGCAACTTCTTTCAAGCAATTCACCGACCAAGTTATAGACATGTTAAGCTTGGCGTTTTTACCGAAACAAGGTAACAAGTAGCTAGCGATTATGTGGCACTGTTTAAAGTTAACAAGTTCTCTCTATTGATTTTGATTTATATTTTCTTCTTTTTGGAAAAACAAAATACTCGACAGGAGTTGTAATAACAAGAGAAAGAAGATACAAATGCCAATTAGCAAGAAATGTGAAATGTGACATGAACATGAATACTGTAAATACAAGCAAGAGACAGAGACTCTATCTTGGTATAGATTTTGGTACCTCCGGTGCAAGATACGCTCTCATAGATGATCAAGGAAATCTCTGTTCGGAAAGAAAGAGAGCTTATCCAGAGGTTATTTCCTTTTCATATGAACAATTTAACATATATACACCTGTATATTTTCGAAATAATACCTCCACATCTATGCAAAAAAACCAATATAACATAAGTGTTTTATAACAATCTGGATTGATCAAAAACCATATTCGGTTTCCCTAGGTAGATTGGAAACAACAAAAATTGGGCTACCTCTTGGAAGGAAACACTCTTCATGCTTCTAAATGATATACCAGAGGAATACCGACCCAGTGTAGCCTCCATATCGATTGATGGTACTTCGGCTACAACTTTAATAATCAATAGGTGGATAGCATATATTCCATCTTTTGTTATTAAAGGAATTACACATATTTCTTCCTTACAAAAATGGAGAAAAATAGTAAAGATAAGTAGTCGTTTTGGTCTATTTTAGTGATGCTTATGTTGTTGTTTTCTTTTATATTTTTCTCATCTCTTTTTCCTTTTTTGTTCTTGTGTGTTTCTTACAGGGAAAACAGGTATGTTTTATCGGGGCCCTTTTTGTACAACGAAAGCTTTCCAAATGCGTTACCTACTGTTGTTTCGATTGCACCTGAAAACCACACGGTTTGCACCGGTTCATCAACTCTTTGCAAGCTTGTCTCATGGTGGGAATTGAATAGCAGTACAAACAGAGAATCAGCTGTTTTGATGCACCAATCCGATTGGCTGTTATGGCTGCTACATGGTGTTTACGGTGTTTCTGACTATAACAATGCTTTAAAGGTACTGATATTCTTGATTTTTTAATTTTGATGGTTCAAAGGATGTTTTATAGAGCTACTTAGTGGTGTCAATGGTACCCTTTTGTTCGTTTATCCGACCCATATCATATTCAATAAGATAGGTATGGATAATTTTTTTATTTTTTTTATTTCGTAAGTTTATCGGGTACGTGTAAAGGTAAAAAAAAAATTCATTAACTTAGATATGGATAAAGACTATTTCGTATCCGTTACCCTATATGTTAATTATTAAGAATAAAATTATATAAATAGATATATATTTATATGGGGATGATGCGATATGAAGCTTTATCCATGGACCATATATATCTATTCAATGACACCTTTTTTTTTATCTGTTTACCCAACCCGCGCTGTATTCGATAAGACAGACGGGTAAGAGTAAGGTTTTCTTCTCTTTAGCTTATCTGGTATAGGTAAGGATTAATTTTCCCTTTTTGTTAACTTCACGGGTAAGGGTATGAAAATGCTTCCACCAAACTCGTTTCGTACCCATTGACACCTCCTAGAGCTACTGCACTGTATCAATTCAATATGCACAGCTTTTATTAGAAGCTAACTACAGAATCAATAGTTAGGTTATGATCCCGAGGCAGATGCTTATCCGAAATGGTTGGCATCTCAGCCTTATTCTTTCATGCTACCTTCAATCAAAGCACCCGGTACCCCTATTGCTTTCATCAAAGAAGATATAAGGCTACAATACGGTAAAATAACTATGCAATTTTTTTCTTTCATGATACAGTAATATAATAAGACTACAATTTAGTGATCTCTGATATTATTATAAGTAATTTTCTTTTGAAAAACATTTAGGGTTTCCTGAGGATTGTGTTGTCTGTACTGGCACAACTGACAGTATAGCAGCTTTTCTTGCTGCTCGTGCTTCTTCACCTGGAAAATCTGTGAGTATGCAATACTAGAAAAACATATGTTATGGTTTTTCTTTTCCAACCCTCACAACTTTTTCTATTTAAGTCCATATTTCAGAAAGTACTATAAAGTATACAATGTTAGCATTTTTGTAATGTAACAAGCTATAATTTATTCTGTTCAAGTAATAAATAGGTGACTTCACTGGGTTCAACTCTAGCAATCAAGCTTCTCAGCAGGGTACGAGTTGACGATGCACGATACGGGGTCTACAGCCACCGGTTGGATGACAAGTGGCTTGTTGGTGGTGCATCAAACACCGGGGGAACCGTACTTAGACAAATTTTCACTGATGAAGAGTTGGTCATTTTGAGTGGTAAAATCAACCCCTCACTACAATCACCTCTTGATCTTTATCCTTTGCCAAAGAAGGGCGAAAGATTCCCCATCTCTGACCCAAATATGGTGCCCAGGTAAAATTTAAAAGGAATTCTGTACCACTATGTACCTGACCATATATAAGGGTTTGGCAGGTATAGAGCTAACTAATGTTTGTTTTATTTAATTTCCATATTTAACTTATGGTCTAAAGAAGAAAAATGCATTGTGTAATCTCTATCTCCCCTTCATCTCTAGATTAGAACCACGGCCCGAAAGCGATGTGGAGTACTTGCATGGAATACTAGAATCCATTGCAAGAATTGAGGTAAGTACCAAATTTATAGAATCTATTATATATATATATTTTTATACACTATTATATATATTATTTACTTTAATATTACCCATACTATAAATTAAAAAACAAAAAATACAGGCGAAAGGCTATGGACTCCTAAAGGAACTTGGATCAACTGCAGTTGAAGAAGTGTTCACAGCCGGAGGCGGTGCAAAAAACAAGACATGGATAAAGATAAGAGAGAGGGTTCTCGGTTTACCGGTACACAAAGCGGAACAAACAGAGGCAGCATTTGGAGCCGCATTACTGGCAATGAAGGCTGCTCCCTGCAAAAATATCATGCATGGGAGTTAATTATACAATCAAAAAAAAAAAAATGGTCCTTGTGAATGAAAGGATATATATATATATATATATATATGACATTAATTGTTTTGGGGCATGCAATTTATCATGGTGTATGAGAATTCTCTGAGATGAACTATATATATAGTTGCTATCAATGATATATTGACTTTAGGGGTGTAAATGACTGGATACGGATCAGATAGTGGCCTTAATGATATATTGACTTTATGAAATTGGGCTCGAATAGAGCTTTTTACCAAAAAAAAAAGTATCTGTATTCATTATAATTTTTCAGATACAGATATTTTTTATAATAAATTTGTTAGTTACAAAACATATATTATATTATTAAAATATTAGTCACTAATTATATCATAGATTTATATTGTTTATGTCATATATATATACTAGTAATCGTGCCCGTGCACAGCAACGGGAGCAAATTATGTAGTAGAAAACCTAATTTATATAAGTTTTTTTTTTTCATAAATCCTAAACCCTAAACCCTAAACATTGAATTATTTGAAAGTATAATAAATAAAAAAACAACTAATAAAACATGAATACTGCATTGTAAAATTAACAGAAAAGAATAGTTGCACCTCTGTTCAATGTATTAACAAACATACATAAAAAGAATAGTTGCTCCAGTTTTTCTTGTAAGCAGCAGACATAGCACAACACACCCAAACAGAGTAAGCGATCGTGGTGAAATGTAGCAAACAAGGTCGTGAATCCCAAAGAGACGAAATATGCATCTGATGCAGACCTAAATGAATTAGCAAACAAACAGAACGTTGATGGCTGATTTATTTATGGAAAAATATGCATGTGCCAATATTTGTGAAGACATGACAATCTCATAAAGTAGCAACTTTATGAGATGCTGTTCGTTTTCCAGAGCTATGTTCATATAAAAAGTAACTAAAAGATAATGTACACATAAAAGGAAATATAGAATCATATACCTTCAATCCAGCATTTACAATATGTTCCCTGTGACAACTGTCACAACATCTGGATGTCTGGCAACCTAAAAAAAATACAACTATAATAGATTAAAGTAAAAACAATAGAAAAATAAATATTAAATTTTAGAAAGAAAACTAACCTCCAAGACATCTTGCTCACCAGGTATAATCTCAGGTTTCTCTTCACAATCAGCTATGGCTTCTTTCAATTCATTTACTAACAACTCATTTCTCACAGCTACTAATTTAGGCTTTAACCTTTTCACCTGATCACACAAAAAAAGGAATAAATCAAACCTGTTTTTTCAAAATATTTTCATAGGAACAACTCTACTGTTATAAATTTTGACCAAAAAAAAAATGAACCTGATCAGCTAGAAGTGTGACATTTGATCCAGCTGCAAGTGCAAGTGTGCAACTATGAATTTATCTGGATTTTCAGCTACTATGTCAAGTGTCTGAAATTTTGAAATTTGGGATTGAAAAAAATTTACAATCAAGGCTTTCAGTCTAAAAAAATCAATTTTTTAAATGAATATAGTATCTCGATTTTTGCAAGTAGAATTTCTCAAAAGGGCAAGGGGTCCTTTATATAATATTAGTATACAAAAAGTTTTGAGTTAAATTAAATTGTAATGGTAGGAGTACCTGAGTGCCGATTGAGCCAGTGGACCCCACAATTGAAATGGATTTGGGACCATCCCATGAGCTGCGACTCGGCTCTGGTACGGCCTGACCTGGCCAGGCTAGTGGTGGGGCCTGAACCGAACACACAATTTTCTTTGACACGTATGCCCTTCTATCTCTTCTCCTCAAAGGAAAATCAACTGAAAATGATAAAAAAAGAAAAGATGATAGTTATGTATTTGGCTTTAGCTTAGGGTTCAATGCATTGACTACTAATGAAGTTGAGAATCGTGACAACCATCACAACTTCATATTTATAGGGAATGTGACTGGTACAGTATTGGAAGGTTGGTACATGGGTTGTATATAATGTCTTTGGCTTATTTACACACAAATTCATATTTACAGGGTTTAAGTTAAGGGTATATTTACAAAATCCAAGAAAGAACAATAATAGATCATAGATCAAAATCCAGAAAGAACACAAAAGAAAAAAATAAAAAAGAGTAACAAACAGCATGAGAGCAGTTCTTGGTATAGTACATGACCCTAAAACAGATAGCACGAAAGCAAACAATAATAAAATGAAGAAAAGGAAGGGCTCGGTTCCTCAAGCACAGTAGGAAGATATGGGTAAAACCAATCTATTATCACTATTCCCACCCGCTACAAACCTGAAAAATTATGACTTCACCACTTAAAATGATAGCCATAACTTCAAATCTTAAATCTACAGTTGACTCGATAAAACGATAGCCAGAAATGAGATCATTACCTCCGCCAAGTAATGCTTTCCAGATGGGCTCGTCTCATCAAAGTTGCGTGTTTCACTGTTCCAAATAGGGTTTAATTAATAACTAATTGCAACAAAATGTATGTATAAAAAAAGTTATCAACATGTATGATGTGCATATGAGGGCTTGAGCATACAATTTCATCATCTTATCTACTTTATTTTTAATTCATTTCATTGATTTAGTATATGGCAAAGGGCAATTTGGTCATATTGAGCATGCATGCTTGGCATTTTTGTATAGATCAATCTGCAACTCCTTTTTGAATGATTTCAGTTTCTAAAATTCCCAGATATCAAGTTCTACATCCTGGAACAATTTTACAATTGCTTCAATACTCTTGATTTTCTACCTGGAACAATTTTACAATTACTTTAAAAATTGTAGAACATTCAAAAGTAGTGATTTTCTATCTGTCTAAAAATCTAGTATAAAAATTATAAAAAATATAAAATATAGTCTGCATGTACTATGGTACATTTTCATATGGAGATCAAGTGCAATTTGAAATTTATTTGGTCTTCAATCAAGTACCAATTAATATATCATTTAGTGAGTGTCATAGTTGTTGATGGATACAACACTACAATTGGGGAAAAAAAAAAGGTGCAAGGACGGTACTTCAAAATTGCAACTGCTGGTGCCATTGATGGAGTAACCACTTGCTTGAAGTTCTCTTCCTGGAAATGCTTCTCCTGTAATTCTAAGCCCCTATATGGCCGGTAAGGGGTCATCATCTGCAGCATCAAAACAAATGTCAAAATTAAGAACAAATTTTATATAATATAATAGTTTACCTCTTTCTCCCATGCTGACAACTTCAGCAAAACCCGGCATGTGCAGCTTCTGGGTCCATTTCAACCGTACCTATAAAGGAAAGCCAAACAAACAATGTCTTATTTTATTCCATAATCTAAAAAAAGCATTGACGATACAAATTATTAAAAAAACTGGAAGAATATATCAATTCAAAAAATGAACAGATTCAGAAAATCCAGCAAATCTGAGTCATTGATCTGAATATCTGATTTTATCAGAACTCCTAATGTTTCCTTACATACCAATCTGGCCAGAGTTCAAATACCAGCAAAGCTGGTGGTGTAATGAATTGTTGTAAAAATAAATAAAAATTAGAGACAGATTGGTGAATTGTTGAAAAATATAATAGTAAACCCTAAACCCAAAACCCTAATCGATCAACATACTGTGATTGTGTTGCAAATAGGTGCACCTGATAGCAGCTCAAAACTAATGGAACTACTAAGTTAGATTGCACGATGGTTGCAACTTAATCAATTTGCTCTAGCTACTTCTAATTACAAATGAAATGCGACAGATTGCTCAGTCTCAAAAAAAAAAAATTGAACAAATTGCAACCTAAGAGACGAACTAAGATCGATCAAAACAGCCCAAGTTGTCAATTCAGAAGTGGTTTCAAAGACATGTACAATTCTATGCTGATAAAATCGCATCACAGATTATACGAAGTACGCATGCTAGGAGAAGAATAATAGAGAAGTTGAATCAAGAGAGAGACCTGGATGCTAGAAGCAGATGTCGATGAAACGACGCGTCAGGTCCCCACCTCTGTCGCCGAAACCGGAGCGTGAGAGAAACCGTCAGTGGCGCCAAACGGATGGAGAGCGCGAGAGAGACGAAAAGAGAGATGGTGCGAGAGACGGTGTCGGAGAGGGGTGGTGCGGCTCAAGAGGAAGCGATTAGGGCTTTTTTTTCTTTTTTTCTTTGGAAGAAGGGATCGGGGAGGGACTGAGGGAGACGGGGAAAAAAGTAATTTGGTGAAGAGACGGAATGGTTTGGTGAAGAGACGGAGCGGAAGTAAATTTTTTTAGCGATCATATGCGGCCAGAATTTTGTTTAGCGGGGTGAAGAGATGGAGCGCCAGAATTTTTTTTTAGGTTTTTAGGGATCATATGTGGCGCGAACAGTGGGGTCTTAAGTGTTGAAGAGCAAAATTTAGAAAATTCTGCTGTGTGTGATCTGAAAATTGAATGGCTGATATTAACTCCGAAAATTCAACTTTTAATCACAACCCTTGCAGGATCTAGACATTAAACTCCTTAATAAGGTGGAAGAGATATATATAGGAATATGCTAGCATGCTATGCATAGCATAGAGCCCCTCTATGCAACGCCTTGGATTTTGACTTTTCAAAATCCTAACGGTCGATCCGAACCGTTCATCTTGTTCTCCATATTAATATGTGTTTGGAGACCAAATTTTACATTTTTTGGAATTTTTTTAATATTTCTTTAGATTTATTGAAAATTGCTGTTTTTTTATGGTCCAGATTTGCTGAAAACAGCGATTTTCAATAAATCTAAAGAAATAGTAAAAAAATTCCAAAAAATGTAAAATTTGGTCCCCAAACACATATTAACATGGAGAACAAGATGAACGGTTCGGATCGACCATTAGGATTTTGAAAAGTCGAAATCCAAGACGTTGCATGGAGGGGCTCTATGTTATGCATAGCATGCTAGCATATTCCTTCCTATATATATATATATATATATATATATATATATGCAATTTAATAAATTATTGGTACAATATGCAATATAATAAATCAATTTAAGAACATATAACACATTTGTTGTGGTTTAGAAGTGTAAACGGTCAGATACGGATAGTTAAAAATCTTATTGTATCCTTGTTCGTTATAATTTTTTGGATATGGATACGGATATTAGGTAATTTTTCTGATTCGGATCTGGACGAAATCGAATAATAGTTTGCACCCCAAATTGGCTTTCTCTGTGAATGAAATAATAATAATATTATTTGGTTGTTAATAGGAGCCAATAAAGTCGTTGTAGTATAGTGGTGAGTATTCCCGCCTGTCACGCGGGTGACCCGGGTTCGATCCCCGGCAACGGCGAATTTTTTTCTTTTCATATTTAAACACTTTTATTGGAATTAGCGAATTTTTAAAATTTCTATTGCAATAAAAAGATCAGTTTGACTTGGCACTCGCAAGAATTTGAGCAAAGAAAACAAGCCTCAAGCTCTCTTCCTTGTCGCATCCTGTCCCTTCTACACCGCTGCACCATGGCTGCAACCAGATCTTTCTCTTTAAGCTGCTTCGCTTCTTCTATTGCAATAAGAAGATCAGTTCATGGGCATGCTATTAAGAGTGGTTTTGGCGAATTTGATGTACTGCAAACCTCGTTTGTTGATGGGTATGCCAAATTAGGTGATGTGCAAATTGCACGCAAGTTGTTCGATGGAATGTCTGAGAAAACTGTATTTTCTTGGACTGTTTTGGTTTCTGGTTATGCTAGGGGAGGTAAGATGGGCAATGCAATTGCACTGTTTGATCAAATGCCTGAGAGAGATGTGCCTTCTTGGAATGCTATTATTTCTGGCTGTGCACAAAATGGTTTTTACTCTGAGGCAGTAATGTGTTTTCAAAAGATGGCGCAATCTTCTGTAAAACCTAATGCAACTACTGTCTTTTGCATTTTATCAGCTTGTGGTCATATTGGGATGCTTTGGCTCAGGAAACTAGTGCATGGCTATGCTTATAGAAACCATATTTGCTTTAATTCTTTTGTTGTCAATGCTTTGATCGACATGTATGGGAAATGCGGGAGCTTGAAGGAGGCGCGATGGATCTTTGAGAACTTGTCAGATAAGAGTTTAACTAGTTGGAATTCTCTGATCAACTGCTTTGCACTGCAGGGGCACAGTAAAAGTGCAATCTTGACATTTGAGAAGATGCTGGAAGCAGGGGTAGCACCCGATGAAATTACTTTTGTGGGTCTCCTAAATGCATTCACGCATGGTGGTTTAGTAAACCATGGTCTCAATTATTTTCATGACATGACATATGAATACAGTATCGACCCATCAATTGAACACTATGGCTGCATAGTAGACCTCTTTAGCCGAGATGGGAGATTTCCAGAAGCAATAGAAATCATTAATAATATGAAAATTAAGCCAGATGAGGTGGTATGGGGTTCACTTTTTAGCGGGTGTAGGATCCATAGGCAATATAATTTGGCTGAACTTGCAATTAAGGAATTGCTAAAGCTAGATCCGGATAATGCTTATTATCATGTGGGATGAGATGAGAAGGACAAGAAAGGTTATGAGAAATATAGAGGGTAAAAAGTTGCCAGGATGTAGGTGGGTCGAGGTAAATAAAAAGACTTGGTTGTTTTACTCTTGTGACAAAGCTCATTCTGAGTCCGATGAGATTTACATGGTATTAGATGATTTAAGGGAGATCATGGAATCTCCACTGTCAATGTAGCGTAAAAGTTTCATGCGAATACATAATTGATTCAGCCGAGTATATGCCTACTAATGAGCCGGACCGGCTCATAGCGAATGGGTTGGACAGCTTAATAAATTATATCGAGCCGGGCCCTAAACTGAATAAAGCCCGAACTCGGCTCAGACTCAAATTTTATCGCTGGAACAGGGCCGATCCGAGCCGAGCCGAGTCGCCTATCGAACCTCCTCTTTCTGTCTTTCGCTCACTCTCCTCTGACCTCTGGCTCTCTCTCTCTCTATCAGTTTAATTGGTACTGTTTTTATTTTTTGGGTTTTGCTCGATCCTTGGCATCTATCAACTTTATCTAAATAGTTTCAAACACAAATCTTGCTTCTTCTTCTTCTTTTCAATTTAAAGGCTAATTTGCAATTTGGTTTCATCATCATTCCAAGCAAAAGAGCTAGGGTGAAGGAGGAATATTAGTACTAACCTGTAAACTGTACCAAAAAGACAAACATTACCATGCTGATGAAATTTCAATTAAATAAATCATATGCTTTCATGGAAAATAATATATATTTGCTATAGTTAGCAGTTTTAATTATTTCCATATAAGTATATTGATAGTTATGTTTGTGTGCAGCATCCATAGAGTAGTACAATCCATTTTGCAATCGATTTAGCAGCAGTAGGGATTGGCGGAAAGTCTGGTACTTTTCAGGTATTAAACTTTTGTTATGTATGATGTTGTACCTACTCTTAAATATGGATCTCTTGACCAAGTCTTCTTTGTTTTATTATGGTATGTTTATCACACTATGGTTATACTAATTTCTTTGAGGTGTACTTTCACCTAAAGGCCTGTGTATGTACAGCATACATGCTGGCAAACAAGTAACATCATTTTACTATAAGAAACAAGAAATCTCACGTATGACCTAACAAAAAGTGGAAATATCCTATGCATCTTTCCTCATTGTTTCTCTCTGTAAGCAATTTAAGATGAGCAAGTGGACCATTTTCAAATAAATTCACAGAAGAATAGCATGTGGGATATTTCAAATATTTGAGGCCATGTATACATAGGATGTTTCTTTCATCATCTATATAAATCCAGGATGCTTTAAATAACATCAAACATAATGGGTAAGTACACTTAGATGTAAACCAACTTATGTGAATCTTTATTCATCATTTACTCAACCTGTTGAGAGATAAATCTCCTGTGCTTGTTATCTAATCATCAACACCAATTTAAGATTGACTGATGGTAATGAGTAGGATCTTGATCTAGTGTTTTAGTAATTGAGTGATCTATTCACTTATTTGTTTGCTTTTATTTGTGTTTACTTCTTTTTTTAGTTGAATTGTGAGTGTTTACCATTTTGTGTTCATTATCTGTATAAATCATAGGTAATTTCACCAGAAGCCTAATTCTCTTATTTGCAAGGTCTAATTCGTAATTTTCACATTTCCTCCTTGTCAGTACTCTTTAGTAAAAGCAATGTAAAATGTAGGGCTTACTATAGATACTGTGCCTTATCCTCTTAATCAGCCCCTAAAAAATTATAATTACAAGTTAACTTGCTATGTTCTTTGGTTGCTGGTATGAAAGATAAGCCACTTAAACATGTGATGTACTTGCTGAGGGTTACTTGTTGTCACGTTGTGTGTTTTATCGATACTGGTTTAGGTATCAAAGTAATATGGTATTGGTACTGTTTGAGATATAGATAGCTGGTACTTGATAAGTTGATTAATGGTACTGTTAAGCTGGTACTGGTATTGTTGAATTTGTCTATGCAAATTACTAGTTTGGTACTGGTATATAGCAGGTGGGACCAGCCACTATTCATGTCAGGATTTTTCCTTTCATGTTTTAATTTAGTTGATGTTTATTAACTGTTCTGAATTAAGTTGGGTGCACCAAAAATTTTAGTTACACAATTTTTTCTCCAATGCTCTAAATGTCTAACTTATAATTTTTGAAGGGTACACAATAGCAGTATGCATCAAATATGGATGTTTTATATTGTTTAGGCTATAATATTAGAAAGTTTCTACTTACTTTTAAATTTTTATTTATTTATCAATTGTTTCAGGTTATTGCTGCACCAGCAAGCTAGATGACTTCATTTACAGTGCTCAGTCATCTTTTGAATTATAATTTTAGTTAATAAATCGTGAGCTAGTGCAGTATTCTGTTCTCATCAACCTATTATATATTTTATTTATTTTAACACACTTTAATAATACACATACGATAAATCGAAGAAGTGTTCACAGCCGGAGGCGGTGCAAAAAACAAGACCTGCCGAAAAATAAGAGAGGGTTCTCGGTTTACCAGTACACAAAGCGGAACAAACAGAGGCAGCATTTGGAGTTGCATTACTGGTAATGAAGGCTGCACCTGCAAAGAAATGCGCATAAATTATTCAACGGCTAATTTGGTATTCATAGAGCAAATATTTTCTTCTTTGAAAAATTAAAACTGAATACCAAATTTTAAAAATTACAGAAGAAATTATTCTACTTCAAAATATATGGAACAAGCATTGTAGAAGAGACTTAGTGTGATGCTGACATTTCACGAAATTGTCAAAGTAGGGTCCTCATATAGTCATATTTTACTATATTGGTGAACATTTATAAATTATT
This sequence comes from Carex rostrata, assembly GCA_964058875.1. Classification (NCBI taxonomy): domain Eukaryota; kingdom Viridiplantae; phylum Streptophyta; class Magnoliopsida; order Poales; family Cyperaceae; genus Carex; species Carex rostrata. The sequence continues at coordinate 1,829,328 of CAXKVT010000135.1, forward strand.
GTGTGCAAAGAAAGCATTAAATTCTGAAGAAGATGGCACAAACAAACAAACAAACAAATGTAACTGGACATTGAATGATGCTACTATGCACCTATGCCAAGTCGTCGTCAACCTTTTTATCGTGCGTCAAATTATGCATATTTCATTTCATTTCATTTTTGTCAGTATTTCCTCGTAAAATCTTCATTCTACAATAACACCCTCCAAATGTACTTTTGCTGTAGCAAATACCTCCACGGCTACACTTACACCTTGTTTGGATGGAGAGCAAAGGAAGCGGAGGGAGGGAGGGAGGTGAAGAATGGAATAGAAAGAACTTTTAATAATTAATGAGAAAAAATAAATTTAACTTTTCTTTCTATCTTTTTTTTTGTTTGGTTAATTAAAATTTAAAAGGTTAATGAGAAATTAGTGATTGTTATAGATTTGTAACAAAAAAACTTTGACGATAATTATATATATATATATAGAGAGAGAGAGACTAATGTGCATTCGTATGCATATGGCCCAATATGCATACGGTTCAAATTTGAAATTTCAAAATCCAAAACGTCGATCCGAACCATTCATCTTGTTCTTCATATTAATATATGCTTGAAGACCAAATTTTACATTTTTCTGAATTTTTTTACTATTTATATCTTATATATATATATATATAAGATATAATATTGGACATTTGTGTTATTTTTTTAAAATATTTATAATAAAATTTATTTTCATCTATTACATCTCAAATTTAGAGGGAAATCGATTCGAAAAAAAAAATTCTTTTCTTTCCATTCCCTCACTGCCTCTACTCTCCATCCAAACAAGGTGTTAAGAAAAGAAAACGGAGCATAGTTTGAATTGATGCGCAATTTGCATTTGTAAGAGGGTATTTGAGAAAATAATGATGCATTTCTTAAAGACCCAACCAAATCTGGCGTTCTGCTCACGTTGTCTTAACATCAATTTGTACAGAGGCGGAGTCAAGCGCAGAGAATGGGTTCAACCGACCCTCATTTTTTTTTTTAAATTTTAAATTAAGATGTAATTTTTTATGTAATTTAGAGTAAAATATTATGGTATTGTAAAATTGACTCTCATTCTTTATAGGAAAATTTTATATGATTGACTCTTATTGTGATTTGACTCCTAGTCTGAAAGTTTGACTCTGCCTCTAAATTTGTATATATATTTGTGAAAGTCAGTAATGACGCCTAAATAACCATTTAGTCAGAAAATGGTATTCTAGTTAAAGAACATGGTCTTATTTAAGCAAGAATGTTATTTTCAATAGACTATAACTAACAGAAAATATTTGAAATCATATAAAATTTGGAGTCATGTTACTATGGCATCAATAATATTTCAGTCTAAGTGTTACCGATTTCAAACTTATGAGTAGACTTCAAACAATGAATTCAAATTGTTCAAATCTATCTATTTCACAAGTGTTACTCTTACATGCAAAATTTATTAAATATCAAGTCAAGTGGACAAAAGATGAATTTAAGTTGGTTTTAATATATTTATTTTTCATCATTCTTTTACCGCTTAAATGAATTTGAAAATTTTATATATTTTATCTGTAAATGCAACATTTCTGAAATAAATGGTTTAAACAATTTAAATTATCGTTTTTTTTATAGATTTGAAAGATCGATCGCATTTAGTGCCGATCTCATTTACTGGTACATTTATTTATTGAAAAAAAAATTCATATATATTATTATTATTTTTTTCAAAATAACACCGTTGAGTTGATTGGGTTGGTTGGAGTAACTGAAAATTGGTATTGAAGTTTTAATTTTTTGGGCACATGTGTGAGTTTTAATTTTTCAGAATTTATGCAAAAATTGATTGTTTGACAGTTTTGAAAGTGTACGATGTGAAGGTTAGATATAAATATAAGTCTGATTTACTATGGCAAGCTGAATATATTAACAATAGTTTTAAGACAATTTAAAGAGATTTCCAATTATTTTGGAAATGTTTTTATTTAATTTGACGACCATAAAAAAATATGACTGATTCGATTTGTTTATACTAGCTATAATTTTGGACCTATACCAGACTCATTCCCATTTACTGGTACATTTCTTTAAAACGGGTCGAGTAGGAGTTGATCCGTTAGATCTGCAAAAAATAATAAAAAAAAACCTCTAGTTGACGACAGGCACAGCCTTCTTGTACACATTAAATAAGGTCGAATTTTATACAAATTAATGTCAGACTAAGTAACCACCACATGCTTTTTATTACAAACATGACCGTCTATATTTTTAAATGAAATCTAGACCGTCAAATTAGAAAACATGTGTTAGCACAATTCCGCATTAAATAATAACCCTTCTTTAAACTAGCTAGACCCGGTCCATCTTTTGTTTCGTGCAATCGTACCCTCGAAAAAATAAAACCCTTCTGACAAACATTCCCATCGGGATCATCTCCACTTGTATAACTACAAGATTCGAAATCTGATGAAATCTTTATCTTCTGTTTCACATCTAATGGTCGTAACCACTCAAACATCCAGATTAAAAATAACAAAGGTAAGTAACTATCACCCTTGGATCATTAATTAACGTTCGAGATTCTCCTAGAGCTGTTATACTTGCTGGATATAATCTCATATGCTGTGATTTGTTAATTCTTTTCCTCCATACCCATACCTTCCTAATAAATTACTCCCTCTCCCCTCACTGCCTCAGTGGGAGACAGAGAGAGAGAGAGAGACCCGAAACCAAATCAAAATTCAAAAACACGAAGAAGCAAATGTCTCTGACTCTCTCTCTTCTTCTCCTAATAGCCATATCTCAGCCGTGTGTTTCTGATCGGACGGCTGTGAAGAACGACAACTCAGAGTCAGAGTCGAGAAAGTTGATGTTCATCCTTGCGGGACAGTCAAACATGGCCGGCCGAGGAGGTGTCAACGAAAACAAGTGGGACCACATCATTCCCACTGAGTGTGGGCCCCACCCTACCATTCTCCGACTGAATGCCAGCCTCCACTGGGTGGAAGCCACTGAGCCTTTGCATGCTGACATCGATGTTCGTCGGACCTGCGGTGTGGGTCCCGGCATGTCTTTCGCTAACTGGATCAGGTACTCTACTGATTTCTTTTTTGTGCTAGCATTATATATACCAGAAAGAAAAAAAACTTTGCTGATAAGACAAGTAAAACAAATGATTGGCACAGAGAACCAGTAAAAGAAGGTGGATGGAGGCTAATAGGTCTGGTACCATGTGCGGTAGGTGGGACCCGCATCCAGGAGTGGTCCCGGGGATCAGTTTTGTACCAGCAGATGATCGGTCGAACAAAAGCGGCTTTAACTTCTGGTGGAAAGATCGGTGCGGTTTTGTGGTACCAAGGGGAAAGCGATACTGTCAGACATGAAGATGCATATTCGTACCGTGCACGGTTGGAGAAGCTTATCTTCGACCTGAGAACCGATCTTCACTTGCCACATCTGCTATTTATTCAGGTTATTTATTTTAGTTATTCATTCATTTCATTATTTTGTTCTAGTTAATGAAACATCGATTTTGTATAGGTTGCATTGGCATCGGGTGAAGGGCCGTATTTAAAAATTGTGAGAGAAGCTCAAAAAGGAATAACACTTCCAAATGTGAAGTATGTGGATGCAATTGGGTTAAAATTAGAACGGGACCATCTCCATTTAACGACTCACGCTCAAGTCCAGCTTGGTATAATGCTTGCGGGTTCTTATCTAAATTCTGGTATAAATGGTATTTATAACTAGTTTATTTCCAACACGAGATTAGTTCTTTAATTACATTTGAAATGCTAGAGTCAATTAAGAAAGGAGCATAAACCCTAAGCTTGTCATGTCAGTGTTAAATTTTGATGCATATTAATTTACCTTAATTTCATGCTAGCAATTTCTTTACATTGCAAATCTTGTTTCCTAGCAGTATATCAGTTTCTATACAATGAGACCAAAAATATTAAGTTTCTATAAAATACATCCCGGTACTCGGCAGTTACCTGAATAGACCAGACTAATGTGAATGAATTATGTCATTCTCGGTTTGCAAATTGCTTGTTTTGAATAAAATATGTGAAATCATTTCATTGTATATGGTGGAAATAGGTAATGGTGATTCGTCACATGCATGGTTGCGCAAGACTAAGCTCAAACTCCTCTGCTACGTCTTACTAATTCTCTATTTTACCATCTCATGATGATCCCATATCATATACAATTCTTGCAATTTGTACTGTAAAAAGTTTTGGCTTTCTTGTGCTACTTCTGAGTTCTGACCCTACATTATATCTAACTAATTCTTATTAACAGTAGCATGATAAATTACAGGATATAGGATTTATTGATAGTATTACCTTTTAGAAATTGGCAAAAGTACAATTATATTGACTACTGTGATTATTGTTTTTTTTTTAACAAGAAATTGTTTACTAATTATGATGTGATCATGGATTTTGACTACATGCCAGTTGATGTAATTCAAAATCTTGAAATATTGCTCGGAAGAATTGATTTAAAGTATTGTCAAGTTGGTAAAGTATCTTAGAAGTTAGAACTTGGTTTTTAGAGAATTTGAGGGGCAACTTTTGTACCAGTAGGATTTTGGGTTTGGACCATCAGTTTTCATTCTTAAAAGGAAATCTCCTAATAAATGCTGGTACTGAATGAGTTATTTGATTATGTCTTTATAACATTTTGCCTCTTTCTTAACTAAAATAAACTATGATTAATATCTTTGGTAAAAGTGATGGTTAGAACTAAATTGGTGTTCACGTACCAAAAAAAAAATATTGTAAATTCAGAAGGTTTTGGCACCAGAATTGAACATCTGTTCCATAATAACAATCACATTATGATATGTTTGCATCATACGGAAAAGACTGTAATTTGGATCGTTTGTTCAGTGCAATATAGTATTAATTACCAGGTACCAGTAAAGTACCAGTCATGAGCTCTGTTGGTTTGGGAATTGATTGTTGTCATAATAATTCATGTTGTATCATATATTACATTATGATTGAGCTGTTTTTTGATAAAATGCCACAATCAGGGAAATGAAACCTAAATGCACTGACTGAAAATTGTTTTACAACAATTCCAATATGCTCTTTAATTAGTTGCAACATTTGTTCTGTACGACATGTCGATCTGAACGAGGTAATCAGTTTCCCTTTAGGTTTGAATTGAGGTTTCTCCAGTGCAGAACTGGAGGCTATACCTATCGTAAATTTTTGGGAATTTTATCGGAACCGATTCTCATTCAAATTTTTGAACGCTTAAGCACATTATCTTTTCCTTTTTTTGTTTATCATTATCATCATTATTAATTTAATTTGAGGAAGAGTCTCATAATCTTGTAATACTAAGGGAGAATATAAAATGTAAAATAAGCGAGTACTGTGCTGAGAGATTAGGAGATGAGTTTGTATTTCATAAATATTGTTTTGAGCTCAAGGCTTTATTATTATGGAAAAGAAAGTGAAGGCCTTATAATATTTATGGCCCAAACAAACAGTTATAAAAGAGAAAAGTAAAAGTAGGCTTGATCTGACCAGGCCTTGTTTGTTTTGGTGTAAACGTGAGCCATGACGAGTCTCCTATATATAAGTATTCATATATATTCTATTAATTAATGCACAGCATAAGACTAAGATCGAAAAAGAGGGACAAGTTCAGAGTATTAAAAAGCCGTCCAGATGGAATGAATGAATGAATTAGCAAATGATTGTATTTGGTCAAGGACAAGGAGACCAACACACAGTCTGAGCCCCCCTCAAAATTACATTCTTTTATAAATCATCTAATATTAATTATTAAATTTAGGTTAACTTTTCTGTACCTCAAACCACATTCTTCTAGGAAGCAAATCTGCTGCGATCCTACAGGATCGCAGGGTCCTGCGATCCTACAGGATCGCAGGGTCCTGCGATTCCAATTTCAACACTTCATTTATTATAGTGTACGAATCTTAAAAAGAGAGAGTTTTTATGCACGGATCTCAAAATATATGACCGGTTGAGATTAGAATCGCAAGGACCCTGCAATCCTGTAGGATCGCAGCAGATTTATTTCCATTCTTCTAATCTCTCTAACAATCTTTCAAACATATTTCAACATATACAACAACCTATGATCGATTTTTTGTTAGTCACAGCTCAAATTCAAATCCAATCAGATTTCTGATCTAGTAGAATGAGATCCATATCATTTATTCTAATCTGGCACGAGTAAAAGACTCGATCCCGTGCATTTAGGTCATGTTTGATTGTAGCATAAGTCATGAAATAAGTATTTTATTATGAATTTATACTGTCAAATATGAATAAAGTGTGATGAATAGTATGACATAAGAAATCACTTATGCTGTCATAAATTAACCCATCTATTTAGATCGAATAACTACGCCACGTCTCTCCTCTTTTAAAATAACGTAATATATGATGAACAACTTATTTGTATTAGCATTTGTATGTGATGAACAATTTATTTGTCATTTGTATGTGAGGGATACTTACTCCGGATGTCGGAGGAGTTTAATAAAAAAAATGTGTTTAATATTTCCAGTAAAGTAAACAACACATTTGAATTAACTTTCTTTTTTGTTAGTATGATTTAAATTTCCATAATTTTGGTAATTAATTACATCGTGTATTGTATTGGAGAAGAAAGAAGAAAGAAGAAAGAAGAATGATGGTGAAATGCGTTGCTTTCTGCACCGCACCGTTCCGACAGGCCCATGCCATACATGCCATACACGCCATACATGATAGTATAGTATCATTAACACATACTAACTTAGGTGAGTGGAGTGTGGTCCATATATTCAATTCAATTTCACCTACCATGTGCTCACTCCACCCTACCCGCTTCCCCTCATTATTTCTTAATTTCTCATGCTTATAATTTATTTATTTATTATTTTATGGGAATGTCTTTCTTCCATAAATTAATATATATAGGTATCATATACTCCTCTCAGGTTCTGTTTAAGGTTTATCTGCCAACAATTTATTAATCAACACAACTTCTATATTTTACACAACAATCAACAAAATAAAATTAGTTCCAACTCACTACCTTATTTTGAACGTTTTTTGTATGAGTTTTGGATTGAAAGCAGATGACCAATAAATGTATCCGACAATCATATAAAGATTGTAGGGAATGAAGATCACTACAAAGAACCATTCGTACCGAATTAGGCCATGCTCGTTTATCACGAAAATATACGGAATAGAATTTGACGTAGACAGAAATTCACTTTTGAAAAAGTGAGAATCTATATATATGGACACGAACGGAATTGACTATGGAAATGTAATGAAATAAGTGTTCGATTGTACTGTGAAAATAGTTGTTAGAAATTTTGTATTTCTCTTTAAATTTGTCATCTAAATCTTTAGATACGGATACAAACAGATAGTCATGACTCAAACTACCAAACATGATATAAAATATGAAAAGTAAGATGAAGTAAACAATTTAATCCTCCTTAAATTTTACTTTACAACTAATGACCTTAATATATTATTATATCAATCTATAAAGGTTGAATGGGGATTCCAGCATAACTTGCAAGTCTAGTTCCTCCCCCCAATTTCAACCATTAAAATTTGAAAAGTCTAATTCAACTCGGTCCGTGCATTTTAGTATGAAAAAAGAACCATTCGTACCGAAATTCCGCTGAATAAATATATTTTATTCATTGTCTTAAGAATATAAAAGGGAGAAATTTCCGGCATAAAAATAATGCACTTAAATTCTTCTTCACATGTAATTTGGAATGGATAAGTCAGATTGACCAAAACAGAGCACATCCTTTTCAATTTGAATAATATCATGTTCTATAATTATGCTGTCCCTACAATAGGTGTTGGAATATATGCTATCAAGCACTCATCAGACCCCAAACTCAGGACAGAATATGCATCTCTTATTCCATTTTTTTTTCTATTCATTACAATTTTCATCTGATTATCATCCCCAACTTGTCCCCTAACACACCGTAAATGCTTAATTAATAATGCCCATTTCCAATAATAAGGAAATTCAAAGTTCAAATTTTTTTTTTTCAACACTTGTTAAAAGATGGAACGGAGTACATGTTGCATATATGCACTATCAATTTAAAAACCGAGATTTTTTTTAGTTACCAATCTAAACTTTTAAAATTCTGATCTTATCGTCGCTTTAAAAAAAATTCAAAACTTGACACATACGCAGATAAAGTATTTACACCATTTTTGACGCGTGTGTAGACCCACCATTTTGGTGTTTTTTTTCTATTATGTTCTCTTTCCACACATAACAACAGAATTTTGGTGTGCAGATTTGGTTGCGTACGCTCCAAAAATAGTACGAAGATGCATGTGTTAAGATCTAAATTTCCAAACAAATGATGATAAGATCAGAATTTTAAAAGTTTAGGGTGGTAACTAAAAAAAAATCAGATTCAAAAGAGAGAGATGTGAAAAAGGGAAGGAAATGAGGAGGAAGGTCCCTTCCTTTTTAGTCTGAACTAAGATCAGCACGATATTTAATTAACAAACAATAACTTCGTTGTTTCGTACTAACAAGCAATCAATTAATTATTAACAAATTAATTGCTATCGCTAGTTCTCCTATTGCATCATCAGTGATGTCAAATAGAGACTAGCAATCATATATTTTATAATAGAGATGTATATAACTGAAATATATAGCAAGGAAGCTCTTTTTAAAATAAAATTTAACTGAAATAATTATGATATTGTCAGTCATACCGACAATATTATATACAATTAGATATGTTCAAGAGATGCATAAATAAATTTCCAGATTATATTCTTTAAGTAATAAAGTGGGGTAACACATATCTAATATCTTTCCTTTTTTTTCGATTGACTATGACTTTAGGGGTAATTCGGTGAGAATAAATTTGTTACCATGCTATTAAAAAATTACATTTTTGTCAAAAGTGTTGGCGGATCTCCTAATCGAATCAGAAAAATAATTAAAATTATACGATTTCAATTAGTCTAAAAGGTTATAATTAAGAAGTTGCCCACCAACTGTTAATTATACTTTCTGAAGAGAAGTACAACCATAAAGTGAGACCAAAATGACCATTATACCCTCACTGGCTTCTATTTAGACATATCAATCAGTCCCTGTTTTGCAAACATCATATAATACTTACTTGCTCTGTTTCGCCCTGTTTTACTTTACACAGAACCAACAACACCTCTGTTTTCAAAACAGAGAAAACATCCATCCATACTCTGTTTTATTTCCTAAACAGGGAAAAAGAAATAGATGGAAGAATACACTGAAGAGGAGACTGTAAAACCTTTAATGATACCAAGAGAGATAGTGATTCAGAGGCGAAAACCAACGGCTTCTCGCTTTAAGAGAGTCTGTGTGTTTTGCGGGAGCAGCCCGGGAAAGAAAGCGAGCTATCAAGTGGCAGCTATTCAGCTTGGCAATGAACTGGTAACAAATTTCATGTTCTTTGTACTCTGTTTTTAAGAGAATTTATTTTCATTATTTCATTAGTAAATAAAAGTAGAAGAGAAAGGAAGAAAAGAGAAAAGCATTAACAATAAATTGTATTATCTTAATTTGTGTTAAAAAGGTTGAAAGGAAGCTAGACTTGGTGTATGGAGGTGGCAGCATTGGTCTCATGGGCCTCGTTTCCAGAGCTGTGTACAGTGGCGGTTGCCACGTGTCAGGGATTATCCCCAAAAAACTGTTGCCAAGAGAGGTAATTAATTAATTAAGTAGAAAATGTGATGTCATTGTCATAGATATAATATTAATATAACATTGCTGAATGAAATTGAATGAACGAATGAATTGTAGATTGTAGGAGAGACGATTGGAGAGTTGAGAGCAGTGTCGGGCATGCACCAACGAAAAGCCGAGATGGCTCGCTTATCCGATGCTTTTATTGCTCTCCCAGGTATTAATATATATCAAATTAAGCAGCCGTTGGAGATTCCTTACCTATCTTGTACCAGAAACCAAAAAGGTCAAATAGTAGTAGTGTTAGTGTAGGTCCGTTATAGTATAGTTAACACAGACACAGTTAGTTAGTTTAAGTCAACCGGGACCACAGAGACAATATTAATTAAGTGCTAAATTATATGAAACAGTATGAACATTAATTACTTGCAAATAGTTTTTAATAATTTTGTGTATGTAGGTGGTTATGGGACATTGGAAGAGCTACTTGAGGTCATTACTTGGGCTCAACTTGGAATCCATAACAAGCCGGTAATTAACATGCAATTAATTAATTAATTAATTACTTGCTACTGTACTTAATTGTATATTAATACTTGTATGTATGTGTGTATAGGTTGGTTTATTGAACGTAGATGGATATTACAACTCTCTGTTATGCTTCATCGATAAAGCGGTGGATGAAGGTTTCATCAAGCCATCTGCACGCCAAATCATTCTCTCTGCTCAAACTCCATATGAATTGCTTTCTAAACTAGAGGATTATGTTCCAAAACACGATGAATCGGCAATGAAGCTAAGCTGGGAGGAGGAGCAGATAGGCACCTATGCTAATTCTAAACCTCATATTTCTCGCTAACAAATTCAAGACAATCATCTCATCCATCATTTCCAATTAAGCATATATTGATTCTCAAAATTCAACCCAATTTTATTTCTTTATATGGGTTGTAATTGCTTAACCGATCCAACTTCCTTTCTTATATTTTTATTATTAAAAGGAAGTATATATGTACGTAGTCTAAATTAATGTAGCTTAATTAATTAATTCCAAATATTATTATACGTATATATATATAGTTCTTATTTTGATGTATGATTGTGTTCTCCAAATTGCAGCTAGATCTTACTTGTTCAACTTTATCCATGTACAACTGGTAAATTGTGTGTTTGTCACCTGCTCATATAGAGATTAACATAAATTAAATGTCTATTTCATGCAAGAAAAAAAAGAAGAAGAAAAGAAAGCAATTTCTCTGAATGTCTCAACTCAATCTACAATTTTTAAAAGAAAATAGGATAAATACTAACAAATATTGTTATAAACATTACAAGATTGTACCATTAAGTATCTAATCCTAGCTTATAAAATTAACCATGTGTATTAGGCTGCTATTTGATTTTGGCATCCTTCATAATATTATCAATTGGATACATCGATCAATGGCTTTTTTCTTTCAAAATAAAAGAAAATTGACATAAAAAATGGATATTTTATTAAGTTATTAGGTGCAAATTGAGGCGTTCTACAATAATCATTCAAGCAGGTGAGGTGTTGACTGGTTTGCATTAAACTATTGCCTGGATGTTGACACGTGGCATAATGGGGGACATATTAGGAATGAAAATAGTCAAAGTTTTACAAATAACTTAATTCATTTTTTTAATACAATAGTTGGTTATCTCGCCGACCATTCAACAAATTAAGAAAATAAAATAAAATATTAATTTCATTTACACTCAACGACCAACTATACCTAGTTTGATTTCATACGGCTGCCCATTTTAATATTATACAATTTTTAATTTTACTAGCTATGAGATTTCTGCTCCTACGAACTTTTATTATTACAAAATGCAATAATTTTTGTTACATTAATATTTTAAATGTCACAACGCAAAGAACGAAATCGAAATTGAGTGATGAAATACTGTTTTAAATGTTTCAACTGTTTTTCTTAAATATAAAAAGTGTATTTGTGTGGTACCGATTCTAAGTATATGTCATGTATGTAATGATCAAGTTAAATTTATACGTATTACTATAAAATATTTGTTGCTACAAACTTTCACTATTACAAATTGCAATAATTTCTTTTTAAATTAATATTTTAAATACCATAACTCAAACAACAAAATCGAAATTGAGTGATGAAATGCTGTTTAAATGTTTCAACTATTTTCTTAAATATAAAAAAAATTGTTGTTGGTGCATTCGTGGGTTCAAAATACATGATGTACCATGCTGTGATCAAGTTAGATTTATATATGTTGTGTTGTGATTAAATTTGAAAAGATGGTTACGATATGTAAATGGTCACGTTACGTTAGTCACACCGTGACCACACATGACTTGTCACGTTTAACTTTTTTTGAATAATTTAAATTGATTTATTCAAAATTCACCATTTGATCAAGAATTACACGTGCTCACGTGTCGTGTTGTGATAAGATCTTTTCACGATGAGCCGTGTCATGTCAGATTTAAAAAAAATAATCATATCACACGAATAATCACTGTACGGGACACACATATTATATATATATTTTTTTTTTGAAACTCTGATAGTAGCTATCAAATACAATCATACAACATTATTTAAAAAATTAAAATAGTAAAGCACTAGAAGCTACCACTCAGCAATATTGTAACCATAACCTCGCCTCCTGCACTCTCAATTTGCCTTCAAATATTTTGCAGTTTCTTAATTTCTTTCCACAAAAACCAAACCGCGCTGAAAAGAAGAAACTACGCCATTTCTGCTTGGCAGTCCGACCCCTACACAATACACATCATAAAAGATTTATAAAACGTTTTTTGCACAGAGTCCTCAACATGTACCATGCCATGTGCCAGTAATAGTGATACTCTTGTCTATAATTCAACCGCATAGCTACATTCAAAGAACAAGTCAGATGAGGTTTCGAGGGTATACATGTGTCTGACATATAGCACACAATGCAGATCACAGTCGTAGTGTGGAAAAAACGTGCCTGCTGTGTCGCACCGTGACTTTGGTTACGTGTTGTGTCGTACTGTGACCAAATTAATTTTTCACATGCTGTGCCGTGTCGTACCGTGTTTTACAACCAGTAACTAATTCTAATTCTTGATTTAGAACATAATATAGAAATTATAAGGATTTTTTATTTGACCTTCTATAGTCAAAACAGAAGAAAGGATGAATCTAAAAATTGATTCACAAGAAAAAAAAATATAGCATTATCTAGGCTTTCAAATTGGAATTTGTCACTCAAAACAGCCTTGGCAAGGGATGACACAGCATAACACGGTATCACTTCCTTTGAATTTGGATTTAGATCTGACAGAGCCAATCCTCCAGCTCGACTGGATTCTGATAACCACCGAAAAGGTTCAGATCTGACAGCCAATTTCTCATACTTACTGTAATATTTTATAGATAAGATCGGTTTCTATTTACGTTTGATTCTTATTTTGCTACAGTATGTTAATGTTATTGACTCTTTCAGTTGTCAGTAAAACTTTGATCTTCAAAAGGCAAATGATGAATTGAATGGAAAAGTAAAGCGGTGCCGCTAATTATACGCCTTTCAGAGGTGATAAACATTTCGCCTATGGCGAACCCCTCCGCCGCCTCCTCCATCCTTCTTCTCCTTCTCTCTATACATCTTTCTATTCATTTGAGTTACTGCTTCTGTCTAGCGGATCTAGTTACCGCTGTCGGTGCTTTTGCCTAATAAATCTGGTCACTGCTCCTTGCTAGAGATTTTATTCTCCAATATCAGCGGTTCGTCTTTTTTTACGTTTTCTTGAGCTCTTCTTCTTCTCTTTGACAATGGAAGAGTGGGTAGAATGAGTAGTACATATAGTTACTATATAGTGGAATAAATGTTTAGTTTTTGTTATGATGATGTTATGTGTTGTTATGTACTGTTTTTCTTCTCTTCTTCTTCACTTTCTGTTTCAAGGTGACTGTCCTAGACTGGTTGATTTAGTTTTTAGTCTGATTTGATTCAGTGTCTTCTCAGCTGATGGGTGACTGTCCTGATCCAGTTGATTCAGTTCTCAGTCTGATTTGAATTCAGTGCCTTCTTGGCTGTGATATGCGTACAGAGAAAACTATCGCTAGGCTTCTATCAATATAATATAGTAAGGATGATCAATTTTCATCCACGGGATTCACATACCCTTATGCATTTTTTGTTTTATTTAGCTGTGTGTTTTTCACATACACTGATTGTCTAATATTATGTAACAGTTACTTTGTATCTTTCTATCAATCAAACTGCCTACCGATTTTCAGAAAAAAAAAAAAAATTGATCTTGTTTTGTTGCTTCTGCTCCAATTCCAATCAGGCCTGTTCGGCTGAGGTAAAATAGCAGAATTGAGAGGAATTGAAGTTCTATTCTAGCCGAACATGAATTAAATGAGCTGGAATAGAAAGAAGGAATAGTGCACTGTTCCTCTATTCCCAATTCCAGGGGATGGTGGAATTAAGAATTGAGCCGAAAAAGAATATGAAATAAACCACTTTTACTCTCTTTTCCGATGACGTGGCAACAACCCCTTTATTTTAATACTTATCCACTCTTCTTCTCCGTACAAACTTCGAGAGAAATAACTTTTTTCTTACATTTACTTTGATCAAAATTTCCGACGATCGGTCAGGAGATTTGCAAAATTATGATTACAAATAACATGCATGCAAAATACTCTTTCAAATAAGATCCCTCTTGTTCAAGAGATTTCTTCTTCCATCTCCTCCCTTTTTTCTAGTTGTGCTGCAAGCCTGCAACAGCTTGTTAATGGCTTCTTTACAGCAAGCCTCTCATTTTGTTTATCTTTTGTTTAGTTAATGCTTTTAATTCTTTGCTAGATTGAGCTTGTTAACAAAAAGTCCGCTTCAAAATTCTAACAAAAGTTAAAAACACTAAAGTGTAAAAAAACCTACAGTAACCTCAATAAGGTTATAATAGTTATTTCCTACTTATATTCATATTTAATAATTTTATATTTTCACAATTTCAAATATAATACCCACCGAACATAACAATGAAATAGTAGAATACTTTGAATGAGTAATCAATTCTCAATTCTACAATTCTACAATTCCTCTGTTCTACTTCTATTCCAATCGTTGCCGAACAGGTCCATCAATTATTGGTTATTACCGCTCCCTCCCCGCGTCAAATCCAGCCAATAAACAATTAACAAATCAACTCAGACTCAGTGCATTGCGTAGCGGGACCCACTAGGCCACTACCACTACCAGTAGAGCGAAAAAGAAAAAAGAAAAAAGTAGAGCGACACGTAATTCCGGGTTGCGTCAGGGGGCCCAAAACTAGAGCAACACTATGCTCGACACGTTAGTCTTTTCGTGGGGCCCATGGAAGCGAGCGCTTGCGCTCCATCCGAGTTTGATCGATCGATCTGCAATTGCCGCGTGTCGCTAACTGGACAGCTGGAGGAAACTACGACCGTTCGATCTTCCACAGTCCGTATCTTCCTCTTACATTTATTGATTTTTCTCTTCCTCTAAATTTATCTATGAAAGAGGGTTCAAATGTTTTAACTTTTTATTTTTATTTTTCTAATAAAAAAATTTAAAATTTATTTGTCAAAATAAAACGCGTTCAAAATTTATCTAAATCAGTGTAATTTTACAAGTGATGAAAATATTGTGATCTTTTATGTGTACATGGAGAAAAATAATATATATCACATCTGACGATTTTTTTTAAGATTTAATTTTTAAATGTATGTGTTTTATTCGTCTTTGTCATTTTTAAGTTGTAAATGAACTATGTTGAGCCGAGTTAGTAAAGTTCGAACTAAACTCGAGAATATAATGAGCAGAGTTGAGCTAATTATGGATCAATCAAGCTAAAAAAGTCCATTAACAACTTGTTCATATCGTGAATTACGCATAGATTAAAGATTTTCGTCAACTATTTGTGCTGTGAAAACAAGAACAACTTACGATAGAACGAGCCGAGCCTATACAAATCGAGACTAATAAATTTCAACTTAGTTCATGTTAAAACAACCTTGGATCGAGCTATGATTTTGAACAAGTTATGAGCTATGAATTTTTTTTTTTCCAGTCCAAATCATTTCATAGTAACCGGATGCTTAGAATTATCTGTCATTGGTCAGGACATTCTTAAAAGGCTGAATATAAATTTATATTTGTAATGTTACGCATCGATTCGTGCTATGAATTCATATTTCTTATGATAATATGTATATTGGTATATTACATATCAATCCATAGTTCAGGAGCGGATTCAGAATTTTCATTAGAGGGGAGCAAAAAAATATCAAACCGGATTTAAATAACTAATCGAATTTAAATTCATTAACTAATTAGGTACTCGATAAAAAACATTACTTTAACTTATAATTTCCAATACTCTGACTTATAATTTATGTTCTCTAACCTATAATTCTAATTATCAATCATAATTCAAGAAATTTATTTTAATTTTAACTCTAAATTTAACTCAAATTACAATTCAAACATTCAGAGGGGGCCAAAAAAAATTTCAGGGAGGAACAAAGTCGATCGGAACATCCCGAACTCTACTAAAACTCAAAATTCAGGGGAGGCAACTACCCACTCCCCCCGAAACACTGTAGATCCACCCCTAATCCATACTATAGATGCATGTCTCTATTTTTAAAGTTTAAACAATCAACCTAAATAGTTAAACATATTCTCCATATGAAAATGTACTTCAACAACAAATTTTAGAATTTTTTTAATAGTTATTTAGATAGGTAGAAAATCACTAGTTCAAAATTTTGAAATCATGTAATTTTCTACCTATCTAAAAAAATAGTAAAGAAAATCTAATTAATATAAAATTTGGTCAATAATTGCATTTTCATATGAAAATTACGTTGAATGGTTCAGATTGAATGTCTTTGAATTTTTTTTTAAAAAAATGTATTCATATGCGGGCCGGTATGAATATCCATATTACCCTTAACCTCACTCTAATACAAACGAACAAGGTTCTAAATAGCGATTAAAGCGACATAGCGGGGAGACAGAAAAAAAAAACTATTGCGAATAGCATAGCTTTAGCAGAAGTTATCATACATAGCGTTTTTTTCCTTTTCAAATTTTATATTTTATATTTCTATTAATTATCAACATGATCAATATTAGAGAATTGAGGTAACAACTAAATGACTAGGGGTGTTCAATCGGTTCGGTTTTTAACCGAATCGGAATATTTTGATTCGAATATATCAGTTTTTCGGTTTAAATGGATCGGTTTGGTTGAAATTTTGAATAATTTTGTTTTAAATGGATCAGTTTGGTTTAGACTTCTCAAAACCGACTAAACCGAACCAACCGGTTTATATTGGTTTGACTCTAATTTTATTGGTGTTATAATAATTTCATTAAAACAAACTGGACTGAACAAAACCAAACTTCAATTGTTGTGTATGACAGTGTATTATTTTTGTTAATAATAATATCAATAGGGTTACTTCGGTTTGAACTGAACAAACGGAAATTGACTTCGGTTTGTTCGGTTCGGTTCTTAATCGGTTGATAGGTTTAAACTGTTCGGTTCATTTCTTTTTTTTTAAAACCAAAAAAAATTTGGTTTAGTCATTTTACTTCGGTTTGAATCGAATCGACCATTTCAACACCCCTATAAATGACAACTAATCTAAGCCTATATTTTTTATCAATTATGTAAATAAGAAGGAAAAAAAATCTAAAAAGCAACATTATTTAATAGTTCATACTTCATAGTATTACATATTATAATAGATGAATAGCAATTAATTTTATAAGGTAAATGAAGTCAGTATAAATATTTAAACATTTTATATAAATGAGGGATCAAGTTACAATAATTTTTGAGTTACAACAAGTTACCACAACCATTTTCTTCATTTTCAAAGTCCAAATCGTCGATCTAAACCGTTAGATGTGATCTCTATGATAATATGTGCTTGGAAACCAAATTTTACATTTTTTGAATTTTTTGAATTTTTTTTTACTATTTATTAAGATGGGTATAAAAACTAGTCAAATTCAGACTATTGAATTTTGTACCCATCTTAATAAATAGTAAAAACAAATTCAAAAAATGTAAAATTTGGTCTCCAAGCACATTTTATTGTAGAGATCACATCTAACGGTTTGGATCGACGATTTGGACTTTAAAAATGAAGAAAATGGTTGTGGTAACTTGTTGTAACTTGATCCCTCCTCTTTTATATATTATAATAATAATCAAAATCAGCTTTCAATTGAAACGAACGATAATAATTTTACAAATGAATACTATACAAAGAGCAATCAAAAGAAAGAATTAATATTTGAATATTTCTCGATATAGAATGAGAGAATAAATCACAAATAAAAACAGAAGCACATAGTTTGATTTAGCACACTTATTGTAGAAGACCATGTAGCATTAGAAATAAGAATAGAAATACAGAAGTCCATATAAATTGCAAAAAAAAAACTCCATGTAGCATAGCGGTAATAGCTGTCATCTATTACAATTATAGCGATTGTAGCTGAGTTAGCGCACTTATATCTCATAGCTTAGCATTTATGATCCGGAAAAACTATAGTTAACTATTTAGAACACTGCAAATGAAATATGGCAAATCCACAATTCTATTTTTTTAAATCGCGATCATAAAAATAGAAAAAAAAAGTATATATATTATGTACGATTTACTATTAATTGAGCTATTGTTATAACATAGGTTTGATATTGATTGAACGGTTAGAAAATTAGACGAATTCGAAACCTTTTTATTTACATATTTAAAATTAATTGTCTCGTATGGATTCTACATTGCTAATAAAAGGTTTTTTACGGGGTTTTTTACGGGGGTATTTTTTTAAAGATGGAGATCAAATCTTCAAATTCTACACTTTCTGGTATTATATCAGGATATTTTTTTCATCCAAATTTTTTACAATTTTATTATTCTGACTCTTTAAATTAAGAAAGAATGTTATATTATATAAATTTTACTTTTCCTAATATTAAACGCCCTTTTGAAAAAGGAAAAAAGAAAAAGAAAAATCCGTTATGAAAGAAATTCTCATCCAATGGTAGTGGAGCGTGCGCAATGGGCAAAGGAGAGAATAAACAGAGAGGATGTTTATCAGATGTCAATGTCTGAATTGTCAATTGCATTTATGATTTATATATCGTTGCATGGGAAAATGTGAGGGAACACAACATATCCAATTGCTACTTTCTTACAAGCATTTTGTCACATGACATGACCTTCTTTTTTCTTTTCTCAATTAAGTGTTGGATGTAAATAATTGATGGTCAAACATAGTCATGTCTTTGTCTCTTGTCCCAATCTGCTAATGCTTTACAAAACAAGGAGCTTTTAGTTCGTTCAATTTTAAGGAAAGGAGCAGTGAAAATGATTCGGTTTGTTTTTTTGTTTTTTTGTTTTTTTGTTTTTTTTTTGGGTTGGGGGGGGGGGGGGGGGGGGGGGGGGGGGATTTCACATATACCTCTAAAAAAAAAAAATTCAAAATTATGAATTTTCCATCTAAAATTCATAATATCATATTACCTCTTTAAAATTTAAAAACTCACAAATTTACTCAAATTATTGTCTTTTTTTCTTTAAACATATTAAATTTATAAAGTACCTATTTTATTCTTATTAAGAAAATAAAAAATATGTAGCATGTTTATAAATGTTCATTCTTCTAATAGTAAGTTGTGAGGACAAATGGTTCATATTCTTAATACCGTTATGTATGCATCACCAGGTACTGAAATAAACCATTTGTCCTAAAAAGTTGACTAATTAGAAGATTAAATATTTTTCTTACACATAACTCTAAAAAAAGAAAGAACATTTTTCTTGCACATAGCTCTAAAAAAAGGAAAACTTTTTTTTCTTACACACACTACATGTTTTTATTTTATTAATAAAGGATATACATGCTCTAAAAAAAGGAGAACTTTGTAAATTTAAAATGAGTTTTAATAAAAAAAAAATCTTTGGTAAACTTTTTAGTTTTTGAAAGTTCGAGGGGTAAATATGTCATTAATAATTTCATATTAAAAAATACATAATTTCAAAAAAAAAAAAAAAAATAGGGTATACATGAAATTGCCCTATTGTTATTCTAATTAGTATTTTTTATATAAAATAATTTTATTGTTCGGTTTGTTAAATTTGTTTCGGTATATAATTTATGGTAAATGATTTTTTATTTATTTACGGTTCGACTTTGACAATTAAAATTATAAAACTGAATAATACTTGATAGTCACTGTCAGAGGTTTAAGAAAAAAGAAAATAAAAAAACTGAATGAATTGAAATGGTAGTCATTACCGTGTCAGTATGATAATGATGTACGCATTAATAGTTAAATTATTGCATATATTGTCATTATATTTGAATGGTTTGTGGTGTCATTGTTGAATTTCATATTAAGATACCTTTTGTTTCTAAGAGAAAAAAAAAAACTGTTTTAGCCACTAAATTATTGCATATTGTTTACTTGAGTCCTCAAACTTTTTTTTATTCAATAAAGCCCCTGAACTCTTGTATGCGTCAAGTTATTACAAACAGTAAAACACCTCCTCTGTGATAGAATTGAATGATACTTGGATTTAAACGGAAATTCAGACATGATTTTATGACCTAATTAAATTTAGGGATGACTCTAAAAAAAATATCACATTAAATTATTTGCCGAGTTATGTGCAAAATTATTAAGATCATGTTTATTATGAACAGGCATGTCAGCAGATATAAATTTTTGTTGTTTCATTTTCTTTCCAAAATTACACATTTATCATATTCATACTTAAAATTTCAAAAATATCATTTTAGTCCTAATTATCACATGTTTACTATCTTGCTCCAAAATTTTAATAGTATCCTTTTGATGCTAAGTTTTTTATTTGTAACAAATTTGTTCTACCATCCTATTTAAATTAAGATATACATAAATAACATTTTAAGTTAATTTATAAGGGAAATTGTCACGAACACTAATGCTATGCATATTTGATGTCATGAACAATTATATTTGTTTCTGCATTATTTATATTGTTTGAATATTGGTGATTACATCTACACTAATTAATAGCTCCAATACTAATAATGACGATAAATGATGAAATTATTATTATTTTTAATTGATGTTAAATGTAAAACAAATTTGTTACAAATTAAAAAAGAATATAATGTTTCTTTTTAAAAGATGAGATAACAATACATACATAGAACGCAATAAGTGGCGTGCACTAGAGCAAAAAGTGCATCATTTTTATGCACAGCACCTGAATGAAAAGTTTGAAAATAAAGGTGACAGCTATGGACAGCACCTTAAAAAATTTTACCTTTGGGTTTGATTTGTGCTTGTCTGTTGTTTCTATGGTCATATTTGATGTCTACGTCAATCCCCTATCCATCTTATATAATTTTGATGAAGATAACTAGATAAGATAAGAACATCCTGTCCCAGAACAGTGTTATTTGGGGAACATCACTCACACTGATCTGATCACAGTAAAACAAAAGGTGCATCATATTCATATCAGATAAAATTAGTTATATGGAGAACAAAAGGTGCATCATATTCATATCACAGTAAAACAAAAGGTGCATCTTAATGGTGCAGAATTTTTTAGATCAAGTGATTTTCTATCTAGCTAAAAAATAGTAAAAAAATTTTCAAAAAATGTAAAATTTGGTCTCCAAACACATATTAATATGGAGAACAAGATGAACGGTTCGGATCAACAGTTAGGATTTTGAAAACTCGAATATTGAGCCGTAGCATGGTAACCCTCTATGCTATCCAAAGCACCCAAGCCTTACTCTATATATATATAGAGAGAGAGAGAGAGAGAGATGGGCTATGATATCTGACAGCCTCTGCCAGGTTCTCGAAAAAAAGAGAGAGATGGGCTATGGTGCATTGCAATGCATGGAGGGGTTGGTGCATTGGACCATAAATCTAAAATTTAAAACCCAAATGGCCGATCCAAACCGTTCATCTTGTTCTCCATATTAATATGTGCTTGGAGACCAAATTTTACTTTTTTTACTATTTATTAAGTATTTTACAAAATTGTTGATCCAACGGTGGCTTAACAAAACAGTAAAATCAACAGCCACCGTTGGATCAACAATTTTATAAAATACTTAATAAATAGTAAAAAAAATCAGAAAAATGTAAAATTTGGTCTCCAAGCACATATTAATATGGAGAACAAGATGAATGGTTTGGATCGGCCATTTGGATTTTGAATTTTAGATTTATGGTCCAATGCATCAACCCCTCCATGCATTGCAATGCACCATAGCCCATCTCTCTCTCTCTCTATATATATAAATATAAATATCACATTTAATTTACAAATAAAACTATGTTATGATGCTTTCATTTCACCTTAATTTGGCTTTGATTTGTGCTTGTTGGTACACTCAATAAAATATTTTATATTTGCCTATTTTCTCACTAAAATACTAAAATTTCTTATATCATCATTTTAATTTTAAATAATTGTTGTTGTACCCATAAAAGATTGTAAATATTTAATTTTTCCATCAAAATTTGAAAATTGCTTATTTCTCCACTAAAATTAAACCACCTCTCTCATTTCTCTTTCCTTAATCTAACTTTATAATTTTATTTAAATTTATTTTTTATTTTAAAATGAAAGTACTATACTTTATCCTTCTCTTCAAAGTTCAGATCAACACATTTTTACTGTCCAACAACGAAAACAATTGATTGATTAGAATTCCAAAGAATATTGATTGTAGTTCGACAGTAAAAATGTGTTCATTTAAAGGGAAAGATAAATTCCTTCTTTCATCTTAAAATAAAAGATGAATGATAAGCTCAAATAGAAGTTTAAAATTAGATTAAAGAAAGGAGAAATGAGAAAGATTGTTTGTTTTTAGTGGGGAAATAAGCAATTTTTAAGTTTTCATCGTGAAACTGAATATTTAGAAAAATTTTATGGGTAATGACAACAATTGCTCCTAAAATGCAAATAGGTGATTCAAATCGTTTAATATTACTTGTATATTAAAATTTAATTAGAGATCAAATTTTATATATTCCTAATTTTTACTATTTTTGAAAAGAAAAATGTTCAGTAGTTTCTGAATTCTGGACGGGTCTTACTATATCATATGTATTATTAAAATTAATTAATTATTTTTAATTCCAATTTATTGTGACTTCTAAACCTTGATAAATTATTATCCAATTACAAATTTATTACTATGCAGGATAATCCAGAAATAGCGTTCAGATTGAAAGTTTAATTTGGGACCAAATGTTGCCCTTTTCTGCATTAACGATGATAAAATTAAGAGGATAATTCAAATTAAATATTTTTATTTTTCGTCCCTCTATTATTATTTTTATTTCTAAAATTTTAATAATATAAAATTTAAAACTAAAATAACAAGATAAAATCGTTAAATATAATTATATCAATTTTTATGTACATGTAAACATTTATGACATTTTAGCTTTTTTTTTATTGATATCAAAAACTTACAAAAATATACTGATGTGGATAATTTCTTAACATTGATTATTTATTTTATTTATTTGCATAAAATAAAACAAATATTTTATATGTATACTTGTATAGAGAAAATAATATAAATCACACCTAATATTTCTATTTTAACATATGAGTTTTAGAGAAATTGTTATTATATAATTAAAAATTAGAGATACGACCGAGACAAAAATAAAAACAAGAAAAAAGATGGAATCAAAATGGCGCACAAATTGTCAAACTTAAGATTAATCAATCAGGATAGATAGAAGTGGCTTCCATTGCTATATATCTTTAATCAGGAAAAGGAATGTAATTAAAGTCAATGGTAAAACAAAAAAAATAGCCATTAGATAGAAGTGGCTTTCATTGCTATGTATCTTTAATTAACCATGCACAGATAGCTTCTATCAGGCTTTCAAAATATATACACACACATATATATAGAGATGGACTACGGTGAGTTGCGAAGTAAAGTGATTATTTTACTTCCCACTTATATTTTGCAATTTTAAAGTTCAAAACGTCGATCCGAACCGCTCAACGTGATCTCGATATTGAAATATGCTTGGAGACCAAATTTTATATTTTTTGGAATTTTGTTACTATTTATTAAGCCACTTTGAAAATCGCTGATCCGGCGGTCCAGAAATTTTTACAGTTTTACTGTTCATCCGGATTTTCAGATTTTCAAAGTGGCTTAATAAATAGTAAAAAAAATTCCAAACAATGTAAAATTTGGTCTCCAAGCACATTTCAATATGGAGATCATGTTGAGTGGTTTGGATCGACGTTTTGAACTTTGAAAATGAACATATTGCGTGAAGTAGAAACGCGTTTTACTTCGCAACTCACCGTAGCCCATCTCTCTCTCTCTCTCTCTCTCTCTATATATATATATATATATATATATATACACACACACACACCATGTTTGAGTAATTAGTAAACAAATACTCTTTAGATGAAACAAAAGAAAACCTAAAATTTTAGCAACAAAAACTTGAGCACCGAATAAATGGAAAAGGTTTAAGCTCTGTGTTTTGTATCTATATTTAAAGGCCATATGTAACCAACATGAATATTTCTTTTTCTTTAAATTATTCTTTGCAGAGGGTGATAGATGGCATCAAAAACAGGTTTAAACTTTTACGAAAACATTAATCATTTTGAAGGGGTTATTTGAATGATAGCAAATTAGTTGCAGTTTTGTTTCTCTCTTCTATTTTATGGTTCTACAATATGGAAACATAGATGATTTTTTTTCGGACCAATCGTAAATGCACTGAGATCATTAAAATTAGTATCAAATTATTTAAAATTTATGTTTTTTTTAATTGTATTGATAAAAAAATACAAAGTAGCTTTTACATAAAATTAGACAGACGAGTGTCTGTGAAAACATACAACTAAATAAAATTGAAAACGCACAGCGGTATGCGTATCCTGTGAATACAATTTGATCATCCTTGCTTGATTGGAGTGATAGGAGCTTAGTGATGTTTTTCTTCTGTACGCATATCACAGCTGAGAAGGCACTGAATCCAAACCAGACTGAGAGTTGAATTGACCGGACCATAACAATCACCCATCAGCCGAACAAGCATTGAATCAAACCATATTTAGAAACTAAATCAACTAGTTCAGGACAGTCACATCTAAGCATAAAAAAAAAAAAAAAAAGAGGCAAAAAAAAGAAGCAGAAAACATCATACTAAAAACGGAAGGTCCTTAAAATTTATGTTAGATAAAACAGACAATGCAGATTCCTCATTTGACACGGTGGGGTACTCTGCTGAATTTGAATCCAAGATACAAAATTCGTGTTTAAGTAAGTTTACTGTTTAGATTCTTTCGGGCCGCAATAATTTCTTTCGGGCCAGATTTGTTTCCTGAAATTTTACTATTTGGGCCAACAGAATCTTTTGGGCCCAAATACAAATAATTTCTTTCGAGCTTAACAGACGGAGACAAATTAGTTTAATTACAATTTTAGTTTTGGTTCTTAGTCAGCTATGTTAATTCAGGATACTCTTAATTATTTGCAATATATCCCTCTAAACCGATCAAACCCTTAAACAGCCATTTAGTGGTTTCTTCAACTCATAATTCTTTTTTATTTATTTTGAAAAATAAAAAATAATAACTACATGTATTTTGAAATGCATAATCAATTTTTTTAACTCGGATATCATTTTAGGGGGTTTTTCAACTGAAATTTTCTGGGCTTTTAAGGCCCATAATAAAAAGAAATGTTCAGATAGTAAAAAAAACAGCTCAAAAGAAGCTAATCTTTGATGAGAATCATACATAAAAACATTTCCAAATAGCTGTTGTTGAGTACAGCTAATTAAAAACAATACACTGTACAATGAAAAAAGGAAAAACCAAAGGCTCAAATATTCATTAATTGCCTCTACAAGGCGTAAACTTAAACTTAATTTCCTCTATTAGAGGTTTAATTCAAATTCAAATCTCACTGGTGTTTGCTTAGAAAAGTAGGTGTTCGCATTTTGCGAGAACTCATGCTAGCAGTTTTCAAAAGCCTCCGAAATTCATCGAGACTTATTTTCCCATCCTTGTCTATGTCAGCTTCTTCTAGTAGCGGGTCAATTGATCCTTTCAACCCAGTATGCTAAAAATAATAAATAAATAAATGTTTTGCCTAGTTAAAATTCTACCAAAATATAGGTATTGAAATAGTAGTAGTATGAAAAAAGAATAGGTTTTCTCATAATTTTTTTGAGAAGAATAAAATTTGTGATACCATTCTCAGTTCTTCAGGTGTGATATATCCATCTCGATCAACATCAAATTTGTAAAAAGCAGCTTCAGAGAGAGTTATCCATTTTTCGGTGTCATGTTCGACCAGTTGGTGCACATGCATTGTGGCTGCTACAAACTCATCAAAATCGACCAACCCATCTGTATTGCTATCGATCTAAAACTCAAAAAATAGAAAAAATAAATCAGTAATTAATTAGAAACTACAGTAGAACAGACAGTTCAAACAATAGCAAACTTACTGCTGCAATTATCTCAGCAACACGGGGACCCTTAGTTTTCCAAGGAAGATCCTTCGATAAAGCCTAGATTCAACAAAATTTGACTTAGTACCAACAGATTAATTTGTCTGGCATTTCAGAAGGATTCTACCGGAAGTAATTCTAGAATTCAGAATAAGTGTTCTTACTTCCTTCATCTCTTCGAGACTAATTTTGCCATTTTTATCGACATCAATGGCATTGAACTGGTCACGGAGGTCGGCAAGTTCCTCTTCATTTAATGTGCTTGCCAAAGCCTGCCATGAGCAATTGAAGTTAACAGACATTTTATTATAGCAGCACTACTACAAATATCATAAAGGTACTGGTACAATCGCTAACAGTTAAAAGTGTCTTCATATAATAACTATATTTAATGGAATACCCTCAAAGCAAACTGCTTGAAGCGGCTGTATTTGACAAACTGTCGCATGTTTGACAACACCGAAATATCCAACGGTATGTCTGATGCATTGCCCCCTTCTCGCACCCATGCATGTGCTATTGAAAATGAAAACCAAAAACTTCATAAAAACATAAATAAACAAATACAATTCAAGGACAAAGAATAGTCAGGATTTGAGTTTAATCATACAAAGAGCTTGAGCTGCTGTGAGCCTTGTACGTGGATCCTTGACAAGTAGCTTATGTATAAAATCCTTTGCACTTTCACTTATACTAGGCCATGGCTTTCGCTTGAAGTCAGGAGTGTTCTTCAAAACCTATATCAAAGATTGTTGTGTTTACAGAAAAATAAGGAAAACAAAAACTCGCATCATGACAGATACTATAGATCAATTTCACATTTTTTTACTACAGAAAAATAGTTGATATGAACCGTTTAACATGCCCTCCATACGAAAATGTACTTGTAGATAAATTTCGCATTTTTTTACAATTTTTTTACTATTTCTTTTTAGATAGGTAGAAAATCACTTGATTTAAAAATTCTATACCATTGATTTTCTACCTATCTAAAAAAAAATGTAAAATTTAGAATCCAAGTAGATTTTCTTACGGAGATCATGTTGAATGGCTTAGATCAAGCATCTGAACTTTGAGAACGAAGATATTGATCCATAGTACGTACCATAGCCTCGCCCACAGGACAATTAGAAATATCAAATGTACCTCTTTGAAAATTCCATCCTCAGTTTTGTCCCAGAAGGGTCTTCGGCCACATAATAAAATATAGCTTATGACACCTATACTCCATACATCAGATTCCGGTCCCGACCGACGCTTAAGCACTTCTGGCGCCACATAATATGCACTTCCAACTATGTCATGGAACTTCCTTCCTGTACCAAGTCAAACTTCACCTCAACTTTTTTATGCCTTTATCAGATTCTTGTTATTCTTTTTTTTTGTCTCCATAGTTGTGCTGCTTATTTACTGGTAACCATCTTACTTTACTGATAATCAAAACAAAATAACCATCTTGCTTCACTGATACTCAGATTTGTGCAAAAGTAAAATGCTAACCTGGTTTTATAAAATCTGATAAGCCGAAATCAGTAGCCTTGAGAGGTGACTCCTCCTTAGTTGATTTGAAAAGAAAATTCTGAAAATAACGTAAGATATTATTCAATCATAACTGATCATGAAGGCCGTGAACTAGCAAGAGTAAAAGAATAAAAACAACAATTTTTAAATATAAAAAAATCCAACCTCGGGTTTCATATCCCTATGAACTAGACCATTTAAATGGCACTCAGCAGCAACTTTAAGCATTTGTCTTACTATTACTGCTGCATCTTTCTCTGAATAGCGGCTATCCTTTCTAAAGAAAGTTTTCAAAAAAAAAAAAAAAATTAACACATACGAAGCATGGTAAATGTTCATTATATGGACTATCTTGTAAACAGAGTCAAGAAAAGGTTAAAAAAAAAGAGGAAAAATTATTATGATTACCTAATTGAAAACTGAAAATCTTGCAAAAATGTGACAATTTTTTTGCTTTTCTCAATTAACCATTCTAATGGTACCCAACGATTCCCTATTTCTGATTTGGGTCTCACAAAGTTCCAATTTCAAACAGTGAAGAATGAACTTTAAAGCAAAGAAAAGCAAAAAAGCAACATATATCTCGTATTTCATAAGTGCATATTGTACCTGGCTAATATGCGGTCAAGAAGTTCACCTCCCTCGCATAATCTGAAAATAGAAATGAAATTTCAAAAGGCTATTTTAAAAAGATCAAGAAAAAACACAGTTATTGAGTATTATGCAAAGCCAGCCAATATAGAAAGTGTACTGGTATGAACTGAAATTGTGAGTCTCTCTTACTCCATGACAATATAGACATAGCTGTCATCTTCAAATGCATTGTAAAAATGCACAACATTTTCATGCCCCTTTAATGCTTTTAATATTTTCACCTCTCTCTTCACATCCTCCACAGCAACTGGTAGTATCATCTGTACAATAAAATTTGGTAAACAAAATTGGTCTTCTTAATTTAGAATAACACTATAATTGCAAATTTCCATTTTTGATTTTTCAAAAGTTTTTCCAGAGTTAATTCCAATTCTGATTTTATCTCACTAAAGTCTCATTCTTTCTTTCTTTTTTCCAACAAAACCAATAACTAGATCTAACGAATCTGGAAATACAGTTCTCACTTAACTTAATTACTATTTTCAATAATGTTCACTGTTTACTGGTCAAATAGTTCCAAGTTGGAAAGAAAAAATTGCAAAATTTACCTTATTTTTATCAATTCTCTTCACTGCGACTTTATCTCCATTGCTTTTATCCGTGGCTACAAAAGTGTACCCGAACTGTCCATGACCAAGCAGCTTCCCAATACCATATCGGGTTCCGAAATCCTTATCATACCCGAAATCCGTTCTCTTGCCACATGAAACCGCCGCAACAACAACATTTTTCTTTCTCTGATCGCCATTGGCGTTATTTTGATGATCGGGTTTGTCTTCTTTCTTGGCCTCAGTGTCAACAACCTCTGAGGTATAGCAATTCCCCATGGTGTCGCCTCAAGAGAAATGAGGATTGTAATTGTAACACCATCAATCAATGGAGTTCACACTTCCTTCGAAAGAGAGAGAGAGAGAGAAATAGTCAAAGAGAAGACCTGGGAAGTTGTTAATTGCCATTTTCTAATACACTGAGGTTTCAATGTAGCAGTCTAACAGCTAAATAATAGGTATTAGTTAATTTTATTTCTACTGCACATGTACACTTTACGCTAATTTACGAAAAACTTGGTGCTCTATGTTTAGGTTTGCCTAACAGTTTCCACATCATATTTAGTATAGCGCATAGTGTGGGGATAACTTTTTCATAAGAGAGGGGTACGTGGCGAGGAAGAAGGAAGGAAATAGCGCAGCAGCGGTTGATCTAGGTGGCTTAGGCATCATTCTCTCCATCCATTTAGAAGAAATGGATCATTCCAGTTCTATACTCTTGTCATTAACTCCTGCGAGGCAGCGAGAGCCAGCTTTTGACCAGTGATTTTTAGCTGGAGAGGAATTGTGTCATTGCTTGTCAAAAGGAGAAGACCGCGTCCGCGTGTGAGACTGTCAGTTGTCACTTGTCACTTGTCAAGCACAGTTGGGTTAATTTTAAATAAAGATATCGAGAACATTTCAGCTTACTCGTTTCTTCTTCCATCAAACCACTCAATATTTTGTTTTAAAAAATAATCCACAATACTAGTCTATTAGATTTTTTTTTGTTCATTTGATTACAACCATTATCAGATTATATATATATTAATCACCATGGTACCGAGTACCAAAGAAAACTTTTCAAATTTAAAAAGTTTGATGGTTTTATTTGTAGTTTTGGAAAAGAGTTTGCAAGTCATATATACTCTGTGTATTTAATTTGAGGAATTTCATGTATACCCATCAAAAATTTTAAAATTACGTATTTCCTCCTTTAAACTTTAAAATTATGTATTTCTCCCTCTAAATTTCAAATACTCACAAAGAGAGTAATTTTATTGTATTTTATATTAAAACTTATTTTAAATTTATAAAATACTAATTTTATTATTTATTAAAAGCATAAAACATCCATCATACTCAATTTTGAATCTGAAGGGGTTTCTCTATCGTTTGATCCGCTCGCGTCGCATTAAGATTTGTTCGCGTTGCTTCAAGATTTGTGCTGATATAGTGCGCACGAATCTTAAAGTAGTTCGGACAGTAGAGAAACCTTTTAGATTCAAATATGAGTTTGATGGGTGTTGTATGCTTTTAATAAAGGATAAAATGGATATTATATAAATTTAAAATGAGTTATAATATAAAAAAATGTATAAATTTATGAGTTTTTGAAGTTTAGAGGGTGATATGTAATTTTAAAATTTAGAGCATAATTTTAAAGTTTTTGAGGGGTATACATGAAATTCCCCCAGTTTAGAAAGGTCTTCGAAAGGAAAGTATAGTTGTCACTTATCTCTGACTCTGTTGTTTGCTTCGTGGATGTACAATACAATACAATACATATTTGTTATTAATATTCCTGTGGAATCAATCGTGTAGTGACGACTGAAGAGAGAGTAGCCCAACCCAATTCCATGATGGAAATCAGAAAGTGACACGTGTACCTGCACGGAAAATGAAATAACAAACCAACACATTTTAGAAATCCGGATCCCTTAAAGTAATCCAATATTTGAGTTTTGAATCGAGACTGTTTGATTCGAATTCGTCAATCGAGATTGTTTTGGTATTTGAATTCATGTTTCAGGATATGTGCGTTCCATTTCGGATAGTTCATCTCAAATTTGAATTGGACGGTCCTGATTTAAAACTCAAAGATTGAGTTCAATGAATCTGAATTCAAATCGTACCGATGATCCATCATGTCGTGCCGAGTCATCATCAACTAGGCTGAATGATTTGATGCATGACATCTATTTTTTTGACCTTCATTCCTCATTTCCTCTTGGTGTACACAGAAGGGCGGTGCGATTTGGATGCAAGCAGCAGCCTTTGGCTCATAATGATTTCATATTAGTGCTCCCCCCACGATGGAGTTCTTAATTTCATTGTGCTGTCGGTGTCCCCTTCCTTTTTGGATCCGTACGGAAAAAGAACGATTAGAATTTAACCGTTCGGCAACGCACAAGTCGATATATAATATATATATATATAGGTTAGTTAATATCAAAACGGTCACACTACGGCCTAAGTGCAACCAAATTGTTTTTGAATTTGTAAAGTTCAAATGATTAAAATGTACTTGGTGACCAAATTTTACATTTTAAAATATATTTTTTTTACTATTTATTGAGTCACTTTAAAAATCGTTGATCTAACGGTGCATTTTACTGTTTAAGCTATTGTTGGATGAACGATTTTTAATGCAGTTTAATAAATAGTAAAAAAATATAAAAAATATAAAATTTGACCTCCAAGCACTTCTTAATAGTAAAACGACAACAAATTGTGGTTGCTGGTGTTATTATTTTTGGCGCAGCACATGTTTTAACTTTTAAATGGTTGGAAAGTCGACTATAAATAAAGATTGGTAGAGAGATTTTTGGAGATGAATAGGAAGGAAACGGTTTAGATTCTTATAATAAAATATAATATACTCAGCTAGCATTTAAAGTTATCCTATAGGCTATAGCTAGTCCGTAACCTAACTTGGTTTTAAATGGTGATTAAAGAAATAACCCATAAATATAATGGCGAGTGGCGACAGCACAATGTATATATAAATATTTATGAATCTAAAAAACGGTACGTGCCTAGTTAGCTTGTTCATCACACTAGCTTAGAATTAGATAGATCCTTCATGGTTGAAGAATGCATTGCATATGAATATGATCGATCGATCGATATCCCTTTTGGTGCAATCTGGATCGATGCAAGCAGCCTTAATTTAGTGCTCCACTTGTTCTGATCACATCAGATCCAAATCTCTAGGAAAAATTAATACTGTTAAATAAAATTATTACCAATAAATTAAGCAAGAAAATTAGAAACCACGTTTGGTAATGTTCAAAACCATGTTTTTTGTTTCTTCTCAGAAACTCGCATGCTTAATATTATTAATTTTTTTTGGCGGAGCACGCGTGTTGCTCAGAATTCGATTATAAATTTATGCAAGGACTAAGTGACTCCCATTTTTTTTTTTTTCAAATTTTTGTGTGATTTTTTTATATAAATTAGAATAAAATGCTATGAATACATTTGGGGGTGTTCATTGGTTCGGTTCGGTTGAAACCGAACTGAACTAGGCAAACCGAAGTTATAATTCGGTTTCAAAAATAGAACTCAAACGAACCGAACCAAACTTTTATTTCGGTTTGTTCGGTTCAAACCGAAATATATTAATTTTTTTATTTAAAACAATTGATTTATAATAAACCGAGGTATATTAAGGACCAAGTGACTCCCATTTTTTTCTTTTTTCAAATTTTTGTGTAATTTTTTATATAAATTAGAATAAAATGCTATGAATATATTAAAATTGATTCTCATTAATTGTATAAAAAATTTATATGATTCTATTTACATTTGACTCCCAAATTGACCTCTGTTTTTAAAAAAAAAATTCGTCTTAGTATGTTATTTTCTATATAAATTAGAATAAAATGTTACTGATATGTAAATTGATTCTCATTCACATCATATTTTTTTTATATATAATTGAAGCCCTCATGGTTTAAAGGTCTTGCAACGTCCTTGTCTAGTAGACCATATACTATTATTAGTACCGTTTCATTTATTTTCACCAAGCAATAGTAATTTTCTTTCCTAAAAAATTAAACGTTTAAATTCTAAATAGAAGCATATTTTTGAATTTTCTCAAGTTTGCCCATGTTTTACAGCGTCATTAGTTAATATTTACAGATTACAGAATAAATTAAAATTGAAGCAAAAGATATTGCAAAACTTAAATTGAAGCGATTGAAGGTTTTTACCTAGTGCATATAAGATATATTGAACAGGAAACGCTGAAATGAAGTTAAAAGTATCAGAATATGATGTGTACCTAATTTTTTTTTTCTTTTCAGTAGATACTGTGGTCCATTTTGATTTCATCTCATTGAAAATTAAAATAAGAGAATAACTCTATTCGTAAAAACAAAGAGAAGCATATCTATTATGAGGAGGGTTCAAATGCCTCCATGTTTTTG
Organism: Carex rostrata; assembly: GCA_964058875.1. NCBI lineage: Eukaryota > Viridiplantae > Streptophyta > Magnoliopsida > Poales > Cyperaceae > Carex > Carex rostrata. The sequence goes on from CAXKVT010000135.1 coordinate 1,862,752, forward strand.
TGCCTCCATCATGCCTCCATCTCTCTCTATCATTTTCAAAGTTCAAACAGTCGATCCGAACCGTTCAATCTAACCTCCATACTAAAATATGTTTGGAGACTAAATTTTTATATTTTTAGGAATTTTTTACTATTTTTTTAGATAGGTACAAAATCAGTAAATCTGAACCATCTAAAAACAGTATTTTTGTACCTATCTAAAAAAATAGTAAAAAAATTCCTAAAAATATAAAATTTGGTCTCCAAACATATTTTAGTATGGAGGTTAAGTTGAGCGGTTCGGATCGACTGTTTGAACTTTGAAAATGATGGAGAGAGATGGAGGCATGATGGAGGCACAAAAACATGGAGGCATTTGAACCCTCCTCATCTATTATATAGCGGTAAGTACCAATACATAATGGGAAAGATTGCATTACAAGAAAAGTGTTTGGAGAAAAGGCATCGCACTACAAGAGACTACAATTTTTTCACCTTTGTTGCTGCATGCATGCAACTTGATATTTCTAACATCTTTTATCATTAACAACACATTAGCAACTTTTTTCATGTCTGAAAAAACATACTTCATTTAAATTTGAGCACAAAAGAAGTCAAAATAAAGGTAAAACAATGAAGTAAAAAAAGAAAGTATAATTGAACTCTGTACAGTTACATATTGGAATTGGAGGCAAAAATAGAATACTAAAAAGGAATAATTTATGTGCCTTTACAAGAAACAAAAGGCTAAGAAATTCTAATGCATAAATTTAAAATCATTTTAACTCGCTTTATAAACCAATCTCTCTACACAAACTTGTAATATCAGGGATGACTCCACCATTGCAATTTCTAATGATATTGCCTTCTCCTATACAGCCCTTTAACAAGGCAGCTGGGTCTTTGGCCCCACCATGACACAAGAAAGATGTTCTGAGCACATTTCCAGTATTCTCTGACAAAGGATCAACACTGCATATTTCTTGCCAAATAGTTGCAGCAAAACACCTTGCGTAAAGATAGCTGTAATAACCTGTACCAGTAACAAGTATGAAACAACCATATAATGGTCAGATCTGCACCAGTAACAAGTATGAAACAACCATATAAATATATATTGAATAGCAAACCTTGATAGCAAAATTATACTTGCACCATAGTTGATGAGATGACTAAATCGTGTGTGCCAATGGGTGCCCTCCACGTGTCCCCAGCTTGTGTGCTCTCTTTTCAAATCACCATGTATTGAAATTGTATCTCTTGGACTCAAAACTCGGCATATGATTTAGAACCCATTATCTACACATAAAAAATAAAATAAAATACCAAATTTCAGTTCATGCAGGAAACTGATTTTTGCATTATTCAGGAGACAAAAGAAATTGTGCTACCTGTGCGAGTTCATGGCGAGTTCTAATAAGATCATCTAAGACTCTGAGATTAGCATGTGGGACCGAGTTTCCTCTAACGTACAATTCTTTCCTAACCTTATAAAAAAAAACACAGAAATAGGATGTACAACCAGGATTCAAAACAAAAATGCAAATATTATGTTACACAAGAGTAATAAAAAACAGCTAATTGTTGCTGCCCAAATGACAGGTGGACAATTCTGTTAAGATAACATTTCCATTGAAGTGGCTTTTATTTGAAAGCAATCGACGCCTTAAGGTCATCTGCCTATTCATAACAAGGCAAGGGTTCTTTTGAAAAATTCCTTTATTAAATTTAAGAGATACCTCGTCATCTGGAATAAATTTTAAAACTGAAGATACACTACTTGGCTCTGTAGTTATCCTAAGACCCTTTTCCTTTCTACCATTACTACCGTTTGTGAACCGATAAACTGGCCTGAAATGATGTTGCATGTCTTTCTTGATGCGAGTATATGGGTAAATATCCACCACGCCTGGATCCATCATTATATTCTCATTGAACCTTAAAAAGAGAATAATAATACAAAAAGTTAAAATGCAGACGCCAAGTACTTCACTTGGTGCAATAACTAATCAGGGACCTCAAAACTGGATTTTCAGTCCCCTTAAGTGCTTACCCATATCATATGAACAATTCATCAGTACCATTTAACCTACTTTTACATATTATTGTTCTATTTCTTTTTCCAATTTTTCATTAGCATAACAAGGCTTCTGATTTATTATAGCTATTGAAATCTTTAGTGGTGAACATTACAAGATGGTGAATTGAGAGGAAGGGGGGGGGGGGGGGGGGGGTATAGAGAGAGAGAGAGAGATTGGATTACCCAATGAGTATACATACTTTCTACCCAACAAAGCAATATCAAGATTGAGCTCACATTAACCCGTTGCAGTTTTTCTGCCATAAAATGACACCAAAATTTCAAGATGAAAAAAAGGAATAATCAGTAGCACACAAGGAAACAGAAAGAGCACATTGTAACACGACCAGAGAGGAGATTATTGCTTTGGTAGGCATAATCATAGAACAAGCTTAGTGAGGCAAAAATAGGGGCAATCAACACCTAACATAATTGAGATTTGCTCAAGGCCAACTTTCAAGACACCAAAAACTTTGGTTAAGCCTGTACCAGCATTTGCATGTATGATGTTGTATAAGACAGTATTGGTAACTTGAACACCCTTGGTTAGAAAGTAGCAATGTTGGTACTGATTTACTGAGATCTAATACTGCAATCTTTAGTAAGAAAGATATGATATACCTGTGGGGAGATGAATTCCTCCCTTCTCAAAGTCAACCCGAAGTGTGTGGGCCGCCCTTCTGGCTTCTTCACTGTGCAAAACACAGTCCCACTCTGATTTGAACACAACATTGTACAATGTCGTGTTTGTGTTCAATTCCTAAAAAGAAAAGACAAATCCCCTACAAGTCAAAATAGTAGAAGAATAAATAACAAAATATTGAATTTTGAAAACAAAAGGAGCTCCTTTCACCAAAGGTTGTAACTCTGGTAAGTGTAGACATTGCAACTGGTATCTGCACATGTTAAAGCAATTCAATATAGATGCAGCTCTGGTAAAAAATTAGTTAACTAGCAAAATAAAATGTATGACCAGATTAACTAGGAGTAAGATTCCATGTTCAGTTCAGATTCTCCACATGTCAAAAATTAGTTAAGACTTACTTGGAGGTACTCATAGATTCTCATGGAGGCCTTATCAGCTTCTTTCACATATTCTCTAAAACATGAAAAAAAGGGGGTTAATACGTAGAAACTAGAGTGGTGCCTGTGATCAGAGAGGAGAGAGAGAGAGATAGAGACCTGTCAGGATGTGTGTTGCGGCATAATTCGGCAGAGTCTATGACAGAGCAAACCTAGCAGAAAAATAAATCAATTAATTTAAAATTGTTCAGAAAAAAAAAGACTGAGATATGATGAAAAGAGTAAAAAGGTAAGATATATACAGTGTTAGATATCTCATCCATGGTGCTGATGATCTCCATTGATGGGGGCAGCTTAGAGATGTGAGATACAAGCTCCTCTGATCTACATTTAGGAATGCCGTCAGGAATACAGATATAAAAAGCGTACATACATTTATTAGAAAGAAAAATGACTGGCCTTTGAATGGCGTCATCAACAAAGCGTCTAAATTATGTTCTCAAAACGGAGAATCCGTAGAGACCCATCTCCTCCGAAGCAGCCACTGAGGCGAAGGCCGAGGCATCGAAGCAACTTTCAACGGAATACGCACGGCGCAGTATTTTCAGTTTGAAAGCATGAGATAGCATCCTTAACTGAGGCAGAGCCGCAGAGGAGAGAAGGGAGTTGCAATCGAAGAGAAACAAACAAAGAGATGACAGGAGGAGAGAAAAAAAGAAGGATGCAGTGGCCCAATTTTCATGAATTAATTAATTAAGCCCATGAGCCAGTCAGTGATGGGCTCGAGTTTTACAAATACCAACAATCCAAGTACATAAAACTCAGTTTATAAAATTAATGTCACGTAAATAATGATACCTGAATTTGCAACGTTAATAGCTCAAATTAGTGGGGTTTATTTTTTTTATTTTTTTTTTTTTTTTTCAAGTTATATCTCAATAATGATTGTGTTCCTCTCAAAGCTACTTGGAAATTTGTCCCCTCAGCCACTGTACTCCTGTTTTTTTGCCGCAATAGGTGCTAATTTTGCATCAAAATATGGACATTAAATGAATCCATTTTGTAAAATATGACATCTATGAAACATACTCAATCAAACAGGCTTTTAATGAAATAGTGCAAAAACTTGTATAAATTACACTGGTTTTGAGATCCTGGCACACTTTCACAAATTATTGTCAAATATACTTCAATAAATTACATTGTATATGACATCTATGAAACATAATAAGTCAATCAAACAAGCTTTTAGTGAAATTGTGTAAAAACTTGTATAAATTACATTGGTTTCCAACACACTTTCATAAATTATTGTCATATAAAATGTTTCAACATGACTTGTTCAATTAATTTGAATATTCGAGTTCTTGAATTCTTAGACAAGTAAAAGCTGAGGGCCTGAAGGGGAACAACTAAAAGTTGGTTGTTATAGGAGAAAAAAACTCATTGGGTTTAAATGCTACTACTATCATATTTTTCTTGAGAAAATATAAATATCCTTTATTTTCTTTTTCTTGAGAAATATAAATACTAGTATCTTAAAAGAAAAGGAAGAGAAAAGTCAGGTTCAACTTAAATCAGTGATGTGAGTAGCATTATTTTAAATCACTCGAGGGGCACATTGACATCGGTGAACTAAAATGAGGTGGTTTCCTGACCTTAGTAGCTTGCTCAAATGCATAAGCAATCTCAATCAATTTAGGTTCAAACCCCTTCAACCCCCCGAAACAAATACCGAATGGAACACCTGTTTCGTCATATCCAGCTGGTACACTGATACCAGGGTACCCTCCTATAGCGAGAATACTAGACACAGTTGAATCTGGGGTAACTATTGCATCCAGTTGTTTCTCTCTCATAAGGGTTTCGATCCCATTGGAGGAGAGTTGTGCCATGTTGGAAATTGCATCTCTCTCTTTTGAGCCAATCCCCTTCGTGCTTTCTGACATGAGGAAAATAAGTTGGCCATACTCTTTGATCTTTTCCTGAAATTCACAAAAAAAAAAAAAATTATAAAATGTTCTAAGTCTGATGACTGTGTCCCTAACAAGCACTATTAAAGGATAGGGGGCCACATTGGATTCAAATGCTTTGTGCCATTTCATTTAGCAAAAGATGATTTAAACATCTCTCAGATATGAACTAGTATTCTAGTTTTGGCACTGTACTCTAGTATCAGAGATTCCATCTAAATTTGCTACCAAACTTGCAAAGTATAATATCAGTAAATTCATATTCTAATGCAACTGATTACTTTCTTATGACTTGTTGCTAATTTACTGTAATTCTTTTGTTATTATTATCAGTACCTCTTTTTTGTGCTTTTCATTGAAAGATATGACATCAGAAAGTGATCTGACAGGAGAAGAGGCCAATTTAGACAAATACTCATTTAGTGCCACTTTAAACTCAGCAGCAAGTGCAAGTTCTTCCCCACTTTGGTTGTAATCCAAGATTGCACTAATGTTCGGTATTTGAAGATTGTCGACTAGAATTGCACCTTTTTCCCTGAAATTTACATTTAAATTAAGAAAACATTATGAAATCAAATCAACGAAATGATACTTAAAATAGAGAAATCACTGATTGAATTGTTGAAGTACCAGGAGGTCCAGAACTGAATCTTATTTCACCACCAATATTTTTCTCTGTTTTATTTCTTGTCTTTGCTTCTTTTTTTGCGCCTAATTATGGATTAAGAGTAAATTGAGGCTTGCTTTGCTGGTCCTTATTTAAGTCTTAATTGCATAGAATAGGGAAAAATTAAGAAATGATAAGATCAGGGCTTAATTGCATGACTGGTATATGAGTAGTCAGTAGACCCAAATATTTTTGAAGTGGTGATTCTAACATGCATCCAAGTTTTAAGGTACATCCTGTCTTTGCTTACACCCACTGACTAAAATTCAAACTTAATAACTTTCCTCTAATAATTCAGGAAAAGGAGTATTTCCGCTAGTTAATTTATTAGGAGATGATAAAAATTGTTTGCATTGAATGTACACATTATTAGGAGATCAAAAATTTTAAAATAATTAAGGGGTTGTATTATAGATTTTCTTATATAAAAAAATATTCAATCCTATTATTGGAAATGACTTTCTACCCTTTGAGAATAAATAGCTATTATTTGGAAAGTTTGCTAATATAGGAGGTGCCTTGAAACTTGGTATGCTAGAATTAACCAATTTGAAATTTTAATTCTCATGTTACATTCACATTTTGATACTATTTTTTTATGCCATACCTCATTATACTGAAGTGCTGTTCGAATACTTTTCCCTTAAGAGAGTTCTTCGGAAAATCAAAGAAACCTTTCCTAAGAATTCCAATTCTTTTACCCATCAACCCCTCAAGTTTTAAAAATTGCATGTAGCCCCCTTGAGGAATATACTTTTCTGCTTTTTTAGTCGCTTTGGCATCATATCGGTCATATCCTGCAATGGCATCTAATACATACACTGCATCTGTCACTGTTCGACAAATCGGGCTGCATTGGTAGGATATAATGTCAGTAATATTCCACTATATTTATACTGCACCACAAAAATAAAAAAAATGATATGTGTACCCAATGGTGTCTTGTCTAGGGGAGATGGGAACGACCCCACTCCGGCTGGTGAGCCCCACAGTGGGCTTAATCCCCACCACAGAGTTGGCAGCTGACGGGCAAAGGATTGAACCGTCAGTCTCTGTCCCTAGAGTCACTGTTACCAGATTGGCTGCCACTGCTATGGCAGACCCACTGCTTGACCCGCATGGGTCTGCCGACACCACGTATGGATTCTGTATTATCAGATAAGTTAGGATATTTACAATTGACATAATCACATCAAACATTTAACAGAGAGGCAAAGAAAACTAACTTTGCCTTGTCCAGCCCGTGCACACCAACCATTTGGTGCATGGTCTGAACGAAAATTAGCCCATTCACTCAAACTGGCCTTGCCCAAAATCACGGCACCGGCTTCTCTCAGCCGTTTAACCACGCCCGAGTCTCGACTCACAACAGAACCAAGTAATGCAAAGGAACCAGCTGTAGTGTTAAGCTTGTCAGCAGTGGCAATTAAATCCTTCAACAAAACTGGTATACCATGCAATCTGCTCACAAAAACATAAAAAATTTTATATTTGTTCAAGTAGTGATTAATTAAAGCACTCTTCAACAAAACCCACCTGTTATTGTTCAAAGTAGAGTTCCTTTCCCGGTCCAGATCGGCACGGGCAGCTTGAGTGAACGCGTCTGGGTTGACTTCAATGACTGCACGGAGAAGCGGGTTGAGATTTTGGATGATAGAAAGGTAATGTTGAACGAGTTGTACGGAGGTGAGAGAGCGGTTTGCGAATGCTTCACGGATGGAGTCTACAGTGGCTTCAGTGAAGTCGAAGGAGTGAGTAGAGAAGGGGAGGAGGAAGATTACAACTGTGAAAGCGAAGGAGAAGCGGTGAAGGTAGAACAAATTAGGCATTGGGATTTGGGAAGGAATGGTTTGATGACTGAGAGGTGAAAGAAAGTTGGACGGAGCAACTGCGGAGACTGAGAGGAGAGAACGCACCGCAAAAAAGGGAATGATTTGGTCACTGTCTTCTGCGTTAACTGAAAAGAGCAATTTTGAGTTTAATGCATCTCAGCCGTCTGATCAGGATTTATGACGCACGGGGCCTTTAATATTAGTGCAGATCTAAATCGGACCGCCAACATCTATAAACACACGTTCCGTTAATTCAGAGGATACGAATTCTCCTCCAGGCTGCAGCTCTAATTAATTTTTGTTTTTGTTTTGGGTGGAAGCTCCAGTTAATTGTTGGGAGCACTTAGCTATCCCCGTAACAATCCCCCATTTCATCCCCAGTCATTAACTACTAACTACTTAGGGGGACCACTTACTATTTGGGGACCACTTACTATTTGGGGACCACATAATATTTGAAAGATTTTACAACTGGCGCGCGCTAGTATTCATCTATAATGCATCAAGTATTCATCTATAACACATCAAGTATTCATACCTAATATATCAAGTATTTAAAAAAAAAAAATTGGACACGTTTTTAGAGGTGAGATTTTTTTTCTTCGTTCAATCTAATCAATATTTCTGACAATCGGTGAAAAATTTTGCAAATCTAAAACCACGAATGTTTTTGACATAATTTTATCTTTGAAATGAGATGACATACTTTCGAGTTGTCCGTTGTACAAGTATTAATCATTATCGAGAAAGTATTCATCCTTGTCGTGGAAGTGCAAATATAAAAACTGGACACATCACTCATCCATTTTTTACACGTTTTTAGATGTGATTATTTTTCTCCGTTCAATCTAACCAATATTTATGACGATCTGTGAAGAATTTTGCAAATCTAAAACCACGAACGTTTCCTACACAATTTTATCTTTCAAATGAGATCCATGATGACATACTTTCGAGTTGTCCGTTGCACAAGTATTCATCTCTTATCGAGAAAGTATTCATTCTCATCGTGTAAATGCAAATATAAAAACTGGACACATCACTCATCCATCTTTTACACGTTTTTAGAGGTGAGTTTTTTTTTCTCCGTTCAATCTAACCAATATTTCTGACGATCTATGAAGAATTTTGCAAATCTAAAACCACGAACGTTTTCTACATAATTTTATCTTTCAAATGAGATCCATAATGACATACTTTCGAGTTGTCCGTTGCACAAGTATTAATATCTTGTCACGCAAGTATTCATACCTAAGATATTAAGTATTCATTTATACACATTGAAGTATTCATTCTAAGAAATCAAGTATTCATTCATATATCTCTATTTTTTTTTTCAAAATTTGTTTTTATGTCATTTATTTAATACGCAGTGGCCTAATTCACCATTAATAAAGCTTTGTTCTATGCAAAACTCGCTACTTCATGAGGAAGGAGAATATAAACATGAAAGTGATTAATTGCATATACATATACAAAATTATTTTGATACGATCGACAGTGACAGATCTGACCCGGTAGAGACGTGCTCTAGTATTCATTCATACACATTGAAGTATTTATTCATACACAATGAAGTATTCATTCATATACGTTGAAGTATTCATTCCTGGCAGAGGCGTGCTTGATTGGGATGGAGTGATGGATGATCTCCGGCAGAACATTCGCTGGAGCAGGAGTAGCAGGCGTAGAGGAAAAAAACCGAGGCGAAAGTGTAAGAGGGAGGGAGCTTATTGTATTTACCATTTCGAGATGGGAGAGGGAGGAGAGCTTATCGAAGGAAAAACGGAGGCGGAGGAGGAGGTGGGATGCGGAGGTGGGAGAGGGAGGTGAGAGAGGGAGGTGGGAGGCGGAGGTGGAGGTGGGAGAAGAAGATGGAGGTGAAAGAGAAAAATGAAGGTGGAAGAGAAAGGGAGAAAGAGGAAATAAATAAAAAGTTGTTAGAAATAGTAGTTATAGTTATAGTTAAAATAGAAAGTTAGTTGGGGGATGAAATGGGGGATGGATAGGTGGGGGAAATTATAATTACCCTTAATTGTTAGACGCCTGGGGCTGGAGTACAAACTACAAAGTCCACTTCGGCCTTGCTGACAGTGACAGCTCGCCTCGGTCAATACAGGACCCGTATCCTCTCAGGTACCTGACTCAAAGCAAATTGAAACGGACGTCTCAGATTTATTCTCAAGCGGTGCCTATTCGCAATAACGCAGGGGGCAGTACTATTTATGCTTTGAGATATGAGTCAAAATTAAAAGAACGATCCTGAACTGTTCGGTTCAATTATCCTCAGTCAGGTAACCTGAGGGGATGTGAATTTGTAAAAAAATGATCCAATTTATCACCCATGCAATTTTTTTTTTTTAATTACCTCTCGGTAGTCGGTAGGCGTACGTAGGCATCATCTTAATTTCTTGTATTTTGTATTTTATTCCATCTAGGTGCGTCGTGTTGACTTCGCATGCTCTGAGAGATATATCTCATATTTTGCGTGACTCTTTGGAAAATCTCAACCGTTCAAATCGTAGGAGTGCAAACGGATTAGATAGTGGTAAAATCATATCTTTATTTTTCGAATACATACGGATATAAATAGGATAGTAGCATATATATGATTTATCGGATTGGCTTCAAATGACAAATTTAAATCGTTGCAATACTTTGTGTCTATGTGTCTATATACATAAATTTTTAAATTAATTTTGTATAAAGTCAAGTGGTCAAAAGACGTCCAAAAAATAAATACATTAAAATTAATTTATAAATTTTCTAATTTTGAACACTTGACTTTATACTAAATTAATTCAAAATTTTAAAATTTTCATATGTAAATGCATCACTTATAAGGTAAAAAAATTTCAACATTAAATAGACGAAGAAATATTTGTTCCATTTGCACCTCTAGCTCTGCCGCAACCGTTGTTTTTTGTATACATTAACGTACATGGAAGGCATTTTTTCTTATTCTTCTGTTTACTTATTGTTCATTTTAGTACTAATTTTTTTTAAGGTTAGTCGTTTTAAATGTCAACTAACAATTTCATTAATAAAAAACGTATTTACAATAAGTCAAATAACTCTAATTTTTAAATCTAAACTCTTTTATTTTCATTCACTTATTTACACTCTTTTATTTTCATTCATTTATCTAAACCACTATTTTCATTCATTTTTGTCCGAGATCGATAGCTGCCGGATTTCGACGGTCCGATCTACTCACCGCCACGCTTTGATACTCACCGCCGCATTCTGATGGTCCGATCTACTCACTGCAGCGCTCCGATGACTGGATCTACTCACTACTGCGCTCGAACGGTCGGATCTACTAACCGCGTTGTTTCGTTTTAAATAAAATTGTTAAATCAGACAATTATGCTCATATTTGCTTAGTAATTAAACTATTGATGGGAAAATCATTTTTGCGCAGTCTTTGTTTAGTCTGTTGATTGGATAAGTTTCTTACCAAGGACATGGTAAAATATCATCTGTGCTTGTGTAGCGTAAGGAAATATGAGTATGTTTTGTTTAACAAAAATAAATTATTTTTTTGTATGTCCATCAAATTTTCTAATTTTATATTCAAGCATTATAATTAATAAGACTACAGAATTGTATGAAATTAAGTACACAAACGAGATTCATGAGCTTAACTAAAAAAAAAATCAATTGCCTTCTAATAACAATTTCTACAATTGATCTATATCTAATTAGTAATTAACAACCTAAATTTTTATATTATATATATATATTTTTTTTACTTTTGAAAACATATTCCGATTATATTAGGATTTAGGAGCTATCATCCAATGAAAACATATAGCCAGATGTGGTGAGTGCTTAACAATAACATTGACTATTTTTTAAATTTGTTTTAATCAAACAAATATAAATTACATATTAAATTAAAAGAAAAGAATTATGTGCATTCCCAAAATCAATGTTTTAATATTTCCCAACAAGTTAATGTAACTAAAAATTTGGTGATCGATACTGAAAATTTATATGGAAGCCAGGCAGAGGCTACGTACTCACTGTCTTCATTGGATCCAGGTTTGCTGTTACTTTTCTCGAGCAAGACATCTTTGTGTCTCTGTCTCTTTCTTTAAAGAATTTGATTGAGCAAGGCCTCTTTAATTATCTCAATCTCTCTCCCTTCTCCCTCTCTTCTCTCACAGGAACTTGGAGATTGAATACAAGAAGCAAACTAATCTCTTACCTTTCTCTTATAAGGTAAAATTTTTGTCCTCTCTTAAATCTTTCCGTGTTTTATTATAACCTTCTATATTTTGAATCGTATTATTTATAATAATTTGTATTAATATATATATATATATATAGAGATGGGCTATGGTGCATTGCAATGCATGAACCCTCTTATGCATTGCACTATAAATCATGGATTTAAAGTCCAAACGACCGATCCGAACCGTTCATCTTGTTCTTCATATTAATATGTGCTTGGGGACCAAATTTTACATTTTTTGGAATTTTTTACTATTTATTAAGCAATTTTGAAAGTCGCTGATCTGATGGTCCAGAAAATTTTACTGTTTTTTACTGTTCACAGCAAAACAGCAATTTTCAAAAATGCTTAATAAATAGTGAAAAAATTCCAAAAAATGTAAAATTTGGTCTCCAAGCACATTTCAATATGGATTAAACATCTAACGGTTCGGATCGGTCGTTTGGACTTTAAATCCGTGATTATAGTGCAATGCATAAGGGGTTCATGCATTGCAATGCACCATAGCCCATCTATATATATATATATATATATATATATATATATATATATATATATATTTTTTTTTTTTTTTTTGAAAACTTGGTAGAGACTACCAAGGAAAATATTTTTTTATTACTGTGATGATTATTATTTACAATATCATGTTCTATAACTATTAGTTTCTAACCTTAAAAAAACACTATTGCTTTCTAATTTTTAGTATTATGTTACTGTCAATTTAATATTTAAGACGCATTTAGTATGGAATTAGTGGTAATTTAATAATGGAAGAGAGAACATTTATATCAAAATTATGAAATTCTTATTGATTATTAGCCTGTCATTTATTCTCATTTTCCTCACTGTTATTAATGTACTAACATGTCATAATGTTTTGAGTTGTAATTAACAGTTAATTATGAAATTATAATATGGATTAAGTCTTATTGGGTTGCATCAAATATAGGCCCGAAATTTTTTCTCTCTGATAGATCTGATCTGATATGATCAGATTAGGATAATAGTTTTTTATTAGATGCGATAAAGTGGTGCGATCTGAATGTGTGTGTTGTATTATAAATATACATGCAGATGATCAGTTCGGATATAACTCAAAGCTATACATTTTTGGATAAGAAAAAAAGGAATATTAGAGAAACAAACTTTTGGTTTTATTGGATTAAACTGAAAATCTGATTTGTCTGAGATTGCACTATTTCAGAAACTGAGAAAGAGAGAAAAATAAGAGGGGACTGTCAGTTGATGCTAACACTGACTCGCGGTTGTTTTCGAACTGTTCGTGTGGATACTAGTAGAGACGTGGCTGCAGTTACTGTTGCGTGGTTCCGACACCAGATGTACGAAGTGAAGAAAGTTACTGTTATCTTGAAGTTTTCGCTGCGCGTCTAGTGGTAAATTCTATATATATCTTGAAATTAATTTTAAACATTTTTCAAGCCACCCAACTATTTAATACCATTATTATTACAACAAATGATTTTTCCCATCTGAATTACGAACCCATGACCTTTTACATAGAGACTATGTGCCTTTGCCACTAGATCAAATGCTAATTCTATTTTAAACATGAATTCTAATTTTCAAATAGTAGTGTAAAGTGAATTAAATTATCGCACCTATAAGTCTATAACCTACCCGAATTCCCTACACTCACTAACATACCTTGTTATTAGAATTTGACAGAAGTAATAGGCACATTGTACTCGAAACTTGTTAGAGTATGTGTCCGCCCAGGTACATTTGGTGCAATTTAAAAGAATGAACGGTCCAGATTAATTATATTCAGATCAAACGCAATTAGGTAGCTGCTATGACTGCAGGAGGCTGCTTTAAGACTTGTGCCAAGCTAAAAAAAGGGTCCTGATTTTCAGCTTGCACCTCAGGTACCTGAGGTGATACGGATTCACCTTGTTAGTGGACTTGGATATCAAACCTCTGGGTATAATAACAAAGCTGGAAACTAATTACAAACTGCTCCCAGGCCAAATCTTATATACATATGAAGTAACACAAATTTTAAACATTAAAATACGTAATGAAATATTTTAAACCGAATGCGGTCCAAAATCCAAATCAATTTTTAGTTCCCAATTAAGAAAGTTTGTCAATAAGACTTGCTAACAAGACTTGGTATTTGGCCCATAATAATTTAATAGATTTTTAGTACATGATCATATCCTATCCTATCCTATCATATCAACTATTTTTACATACATAGATATTTATGAGTAAAGCTAGCGTGTGACATGCTCACCAAGAAAGTTTGGTGAGCATAACTCCAAAAGTATATCGGATCGACGTCAAATGTCAAATCCAAACCGTTGAAATCCATGTACTTCATGAGTGATGCATATACATGCAAAATTTTGAAAGTTTCGAGTTTATTTGCTACATGGTCAAGTGGTCAAAGAAATAATAAAAATTGAATATATAAAATAACTTATAATAAAATGTTCATTTCTTTGACCACTTGACCGTGTAGCAAATAAACTCGAAACTTTCAAAATTTTGCATATATATGTATCACTCATGAAGTACATGGATTTCAACGGTTTGGATTTGACATTTGACGTCGATCCGATATATTTTTGGAGTTATGCCCACCAAACTTTCTTGGTGAGCATGTCACACGCTAGCTTTACTCGATATTTATTATGCATACAAATATAAAAAAGTTGACGGGACATTTTTTAATATGAAATTAAACAAGCAAGTCATTAGTCATAGAGTCATAGACTCATATCCTATTTGCTGGATTCTCTGTATGCAATTCGGTGGACCGCAAGCAATATCATAGAATATTATTGTTTCTAGCATTAAAAATTTAAAATTGAAGCTGCTACGTACACTAAATATTGGGGAGATTTAATTGCATCTCGTTGGAATTGAGGCACTTCAGTTTTCATCAGTAAATGTTTTGTCTTTTACTATTTGTTTTTAGTGTGTAACTTTTTATGGTAAAAGTGTAAAGAATTTACGAGGATCATGTCCAGCAATATTTTAGTTCGAAGAGTTGGATAAAGATATATATATATTAGTGGCCGTTTGAATTTTGCATTTCAGTTCGATTTATTTCTGCATGCTTAGCTAAGTTGGGTCATTCATTATATATATATATATATATATATATTGTATTTAGATTCAATATTTTTTTAATATCCATGAATATTGTTAAATAAATATTTTTTTCATTAATATTTTTTTTATGAGAAATTTTTTTTTTTATCTTGTAATATATTCCGTTGCAATGCGCACGCGCACACGTACATGCACAATACTAGGATAAAAATATGTATACGTGTAAATCGTACTTTTAAAATTGATATATCTTCATTCTCCTTGTTTCTATCCTTTTTACTAGATCTTTATTTTTTTTTTTCAATTTTAGAGAAAAAATAATGAAAAATATTAAAATACAGGTCGAGAAAGATAAAAAGTTAAATTATTTTATTTTTGCAATATGATTAGTTATTTGACATATAACACTTAAAGCAAAATTAAGCTCACATTGAATGTGAGTAAATTGAGCACTGTTGGAGGAAATTGGACTATGCATGACAGTGTTTACACGAGACTAAATCAACCTAAACGACCGTTTTTTACGACATTAATTGCTATGGAGTCAGGACCTGGGGCTGGGAGCTCAAAGGTGAGGTTACCAATCATTTATCGATAAAATGAAGTTTGAGAGTTCACACGGCACTGACGGCAGTGATTGAGTGACAGGGATCCTCTAATGTAACAAAAATTGTGAGGTTAGATCTCAAATTTCACTGAGAGCACTTTAATATTCGTGCCAGTGACCCCATGGGAATATGGGATCCCCACACCCCACATGCACTTGTCTTGTCCGCATTTATTCATCGGCGGTTTCACTAATTCTTACTTCTCACCTTCTTCCCTTACAACTAAGAGAAAAATCCAGAAGAGAAGAGAAGAGAAGAGAAGAGGAGAGGAGAAGAGCAGAGCTGTTGTACGTCAAGCTCTGGAAGAGAGAGGCGATCACAAATGATATGCAGTGTTCTCAGTGCAATTTTTCTTCGTATAAGCCTGAAAGAGGTGTCACATATATAAGCCTGAAATCTTTCTTCGTATATACTTAATTTGATTGTAATCTAATCTAAGACTATCCATGGGGTTAATTAATTATCATTTCTTAAGTCTAATATTTGCAAATATTTTTTGTTTGACAGCTTCTGCACCTCTCTCTTCTCACAGGAACTTGGAGATTGAATATAAGAGGCAAACTAATCTCTTCTCTTATAACTTATAAGGTAAAAATTTTGTCTTCTCTTGAATCTTTCCATGTTTTATTATAATTAACCTTTTTCTATTTTGAATCGTATTATTTATAATAACTTGTATTAATATTTTATGATTATTGTGATGATTAATACTTACAATATATATCATGCATGTTTTATAACTATTAGTTTCTAATTAACCTTCAAAAGAAAATTATTGGTTTCTAATTTTTAGTATTATATATATATGTTACGGTCAATTTAATATTTAAGACGCATTTAGTATGGAGTTTATTGGTAATTTAATAATGGAAGAGAGAACATTAATTTATGTCAAAATTATGAAATTCTTATTGATTTTATCCTGTCATTTATTCTCATCTTTCTCACGGTTAGAAATGTACTAACAGATCAATCAAAATATTTTTGGGCCGTAACTAACAGTTAATTACGAAATTATAATATGGATTAAGTCTTATTGGGTTGCATGCATCAATATATAGGCTTCAAATTTCTGTTCTTTGATCTGATCTAATATGATAATATTAGGATAAGAATTTCTGATTAGGTGTGATCAAGTGGCACAATCTGAATGGGTGTTGTATTATAAATTAATACACATGTAGATGATCAGTTTTGGATATAACTTAGAACTATACGTTTTCGGATAAGACAGAAATGACAGAAAAATGATATAAAAAAAATAATGGAAAAAACATAATTTCGGTTTTATTGGATTAAACCAAAAATTTGATATGGCTGAGATTGCCCTATATATTTTAGAAACTGAGAGAGAGAAAGAGAAAGACAAAAGGGGACTCTCAGTTGGCGCTAGCACTGACTCACTATTATTTTCAAACCTATTTGTGTGGATACCAGTAGAGACGTTACTGCAATTACTATTGTGTGGATCCTACACGAGACATACAAAGTGAAGAAAGTTACACCCAGAGCTTGAAGTTTCTGCTGCACATTTAGTGGTAAATCCTATATATAACTTGAAATTAATTTTAAATATGAATTCTAGTTTTAAGATAGTGAATAAATTATGAACTGAATCAAAAATTTGTACCTATATTATTAGAATTTGACAGGAGCTATAAGCACATTGTACTCGAAACTGTTAGTGGGCTTGGATATCAAAACTTGGGTATAATAACAAAGCTGGAAACTAATTGCTTGGTTCTACAAACTGATCACAAGCCAAATCTTATATGAAGTAACACAAATATTGATGTTTAATAGGAAAATATTCGAATCGTTCATTACAAATTTTAAATCTACCATTAATTTGCCCATGGATTTCCAAATTGACCCATATTCTTAGAATTTGCTCAATTTTTGACTGAAATCATATTTTAAATTGCTTCAGAGAATACATTCTCTCCATTTTATAATAGAACTAAGCAAGGTTCTAAATAGCGTTTATCGCGTCATAGCGGGGAGCCTCCAAAAAGAGCTATAGCGAATAGCGACGCTATAGCGAAAGCTATTCCAAATAGCGTTTTTTTATTTTTATAAAAATTATATTATATATTTGTACTAAATATCAACATTATTTAGTCTCATAGAACAATAAATAATATCAAATTGATTAAAAAAATATAATATTCATATTGAACCAATACAAAGTCCAAATTGCGACTCAAAATATCTATAGTAATACTAATATCATAAACTATCGATCTTTTTCTATTTAAAATATCTTCAACATCATAACATAATTTATCTTTTTTCTATTTAAATTTCAAAATAACCTAGAAATTGAAAAGAAAAAAAAATCATAATTCTAGTAAAATAAACAGATGATCCTTGAAGAAATTCTTGTTAGTCCCTAAATTTTTTATAATTTAGCAATTATTTATTTGATTTATCATCAGTTAAAAAAAATCAAGAGTAAAATGAAAAAATTATTATAGCGGACTTGAATTTGATATAATGTAATATTCATCAAAATTAAACAATATCTTCACCATTTATTTATTTTAAAGCTCATATAAATTGAAAAAAGAAGAAGAAGCAAATGTTGCATAGCGCGCGCTATTTGCGCTACACGCTATACGCTATAGCGGATCGCTATTACCGCTATAGCGTCTGTAGCGCAAATAGAGTGTTTTAATGCCATAGCATAGCGTTTGGTCTCCAAAAATGTTATAGCGCGCTATTTAGAACACTGGAACTAAGTAAAGAAATAAAATAAATAATATTTATAATTATAGGGATAATTAAATGGTACTATATATGAAATAAGAGTAGGGCTGCTAATGATTAAGGTTCGGTTCAAACTCAGCTCGGCTCAATGAGAGAAGCAAAATGATTCGACTCAGCTCATGTAAACACTTGGCTCGATTCGACTCGGTTTGCGAGCTCACGAGCCGGCTCATATTTTTACTTCTTTAAGAATTATGTATATATATATGCCTGGTGCTGGTGCTGATTATATAACAATGACATTTTGCTTTAGCATTTGTGTTGGGTACGGGTACTGTAATTGCTCCAATTATGTATATATACCCGTATATTATATGTAACATGATTCTCGGAAAGGTCATAATAAATGAATTTATAGTAACACCACGTCTTTGCTATAATTAAATTACTCGCACTTTCCAATTGTATTCCTATATAGATGCGAATTTTCTAGTAGAACTAGCGGAATACAAAAAACTAAAACAACCTCAGAAATATATATTTACGTCAATTTCAGGTTTATTCGTGTTAAGAAAAGAAGACATCTAAATTGTATAATATGCATACTATGTATATGCTCCAGTGCATTCGTAATTCGCGCAGAAATTTATGGAAAAAATAACTATTTTTTTTACCATCTTTGCAGAAGATAACTATTTGACTATTTCTCAATGATAAATTATTTAACCAATATTCTTTTTTATTTTCAAATTTATCAATTTCACAAATATAGTTTGTGGGGCTATTAATTTTGATATTTAATGCATGCATGAATTACATAGAATGATTCCGCAGACTAAACCTGTAGAATCAATTTGTTGATTTGCAAACCTGTTAAATTTAAAATTCTTAAAAAAAAAATTATTTGGTTTATAATTTTTTAGAATATAAAAAAAAAAAACGATTAAGAGAGAGTTCGGAATAATTCAAAGTGCGTAGTAAAAGTGAACTGAAAGTAAATGCAAAAGATGTAGAAATTTTGAGTATCAGCAAAACTATTGAATAAAATTTCTATAATAATTTCTTGCAGAGAATCTCAATTTTTTTTAGTTAAAACTCTGTAATTATATCTTTCGTTTGTTCTTTTTCAAGACTTGAAACATGGTCCAATTTAACCAAGTTGAAAATAAACCTAGACAAATAAGTAAAAGTATGAGCTGGCTCGCAAGCCGAGTCAAGTCGAGCCAAGTGTTTACATGAGCCGAGCCGAGCCGAGTTCGGCCTTTTTTCAGTTTCGAATCCGATTCGTTATGAATTATTGAGCCATTCAACTCATTGATTTGTGAGCCGCTCGACTCATTAGCAGCTCTAAATAAGAGTTCTTTTATCTGTCAAATTTTTACCGCTTCCAAATATAATTATAGGGATAATTTTGTTATGAAATTCAACTAAGGACAAAGCAATTAGTTTGAAAAGAGATTATATATATATTAAGGATTCCCTTTCCTTATCTTCTCTTGAAAGAAACTTCATTAAACTACTCAACGTACATACATTTGAGAAATTAATATACTCAACATACAATTAGGATTTATCATTAATTTGTCTTTCCGTTTTTTAGTTTAATTTCATCGTTTATGATGTCTTGCATTTTGTTTCCTCTACCTCTCTGCTAGCATTTTGTTTCCTCGATTTAAATGAACACCTTATTTAATGAATTATCTGATTTGTTCTGTCAACATTTCCTTAATTTAAAGCAATTCAGACTTCATGATCAGCCACAGAAACCATAAAATAAGATGGGGTATCTCCAAATATGGAAGATTTGCATTGAGGGGCAGTTAATAGAAAGACGACGACTTATAAGGGCAAGGACACATCGTTAAATTCAGTATCATATAACAAGTTGTAAATTGGTAGGTAAAATGTCAGAATTTCAGATCAAACTATTTTAAACCGAACGGTCCAAATCAATTTTTAGTTCCCATTTAAAAAATATACGTCAAACAATCTGAATATAAAAACAGATTAAGAGAAAAATATGCATTGCATCGAACAAATTTGACAGATGTTACACAAACATTACATCATTTAATCCTATTATATATGTATAATCTCTAAAGCCATAACAAAACTAAAACACAAATAATGACATAAAAAGTATAGATTTTGAAGAAATATATTAATTTCAACAATTTTTCATTATGTTTGTTATCATTTGTTCATCCTCTAACATCAATTAATAGACAAAATCGTTGTTTTTTAGGTTGAAGAAATTAACCATTACAATGAGCAACCATCAAAAGGGAGGTGGTGTTGCAGAGTTGGTCGGACGAGTACTGAAACGCCTTAAACTAGCCAAGGAGCAAGTTCCTGAAAATTCGGAAATGGAGAAAATCATCGAACACATGAGCATAGAGGTTGAAAAGATAAAAGATATTCTTGATAGTAGAGAAAAATTGGACAAGGAGTTAGCTGGTTACCTTGGAAAGATAGAAAGGCAAATTGATCCCTTGATGGATCGTCAACCTTGGGTAAAGGCAAATTCAGAGATGGAGAGACAAGAGGACTGGAGGCTGCAATCAATAAAAAAGAGACAGAAGGACTGGAGGCTTCCTAAGAGGGACACAGAGAAGTGGATGGACCACCACCAGCTTCCCCCAGAGCTTAAAAAACGCGTCAGGCGTTTTGTGCAGGTGAAATGGTTTGCCACCAAAGGGGTAGAAGAGGAATCGATTTTACACGCTCTGCCTTCTGACATTCGTCGTGATGTGCAACGTCACCTGTGTCCAAACCTTGTGAGACGTGTTCCCTTATTTAATGAAATGGATGAGCAGACGGTAGTGGCAATATGCGACCGTCTGGTATCATGTCTATACCCTGAAGGTACGTACGTGGCAAGAGAAGGAGATCCTGTCAATGAAATGCTCTTCATTATACGTGGCACCTTGGAAAGCAACACCACTAATGGCGGCCGCTCCAATTTTTTCAATTCTATTCGCCTTACTGCTGGCGATTTCTGTGGGGAAGAACTCCTCACTTGGGCCCTCATGCCAAAGACCCATGATTATTTCCCAACTTCTACTCGCACCGTGAAAGCACTTACCGAGGTTGAGGCATTTGCACTACCAGCTGAAGACCTCAAATTTGTGGTGAACCAGTTCAGACATTTACACAGCAGAAAGCTAAAAAACACTTTTCGTTTCTACTCTAGTGAATGGCGCCTTTGGGCTACTGGCTTTATTCAGGCTGCCTGGCACCAGTACAAAAGGCGAATAATGGATGAAAGGCAAATTGATCCCTTGATGGATCGTCAACCTTGCGTAAAGCCAAATTTAGAGATGGAGAAAGCCACCATAACTGAAGTGGGCCAATCATCAAATCAAAGTCATCAAATGGACGAAGACTCCAAGTTTGAAGAATTTAGGGACTCGCTGGACAAAGTCACAAGGGACTGTCTAGATAGCCTTGCAATTTTTCCAAAAAATGTAGTACTGGGCAAGAGATTTCTGACTTACTTGTGGCTTACCTTTTTATGGTGGCCGGTAGTTGACTTTGAAAGGATCTTTTCTGATCTGATGGACATTCACATCCTTATACCAGTACATAGAGAGCATAATAAAGTAAGTGCGTGCTTCACCATTGATCCTATATTACATAAGCAGTTGATCTCCTACCATGAGAGTAAGAGAGATCACAATGTTATTTTAGAGAAAAGGGAAGAAGGTAGTTGGTGCTTGTTTATGGATATACTACTAAATATTGACCAGAGGTATCTCGATTCCAAGGACATAATAGACACTATGAACAATGATGTGTATGCGGTTCAACTTGGTAGTTGGCGTTACACAACAGATGTTCACAATGGTGTCAAGCAAACTGTGTCTGAAGAAACAAAGTTAAAAGACCACATTGAGGTCAACCAAACTGATTTCTTAAAGAAGTTGGGAGAATACGTGCATTACCTTAGCCTGCGAGGCATTTCAGGAATAGTAGAGCTTCCTGCATCAATTGGGCAACTAGAATATCTGTGGGTACTAGACCTCAGGGCTTGTCATAATTTGGAAATATTACCACAAAAATCATCCAAATTAAAAACAGAATGGTTCAGGCATCTCCTGGTTTTAGATATTTCAGAGTGCTACCTGTTAGATTATATGCCAAAATGGGTATGTGAGCTCTCTAAATTAAATGTGTTAAAGGGTTTTGTGGTTGGCAGCATGGGAAATAAAAACCAGTCCTGCCGTTTAGGTGATCTCACAAAATTAAAATATCTACAGAAGCTCAGCATTAGATTTACCATTGACAATTTGGGTCCTGAAGTTTTCCGGGGTTTTAATTCTCTCAACGAACTTTTGGTATTGACCATAACATGGAGACAAAATAAGGAGATACCAACCTACTATTTACCAAAGAATATAGAAAAGTTGGATATCAGATGTTATCCAGAAGCTGAGGTACTATCAAAGCTACAAAACCCTGGAGAACTAACAAAGGTGAAGAGATTATATATTAGAGGTGGAAACCTTACTAAAATTCCTTGCCATGATAATTGGCAAGTGGAGATACTGCGCCTCAGGTTCTTGAATAAGTTGGTTTATCCAACCGACTGGGAAGGGCTCAGGAGATCATTTAAGAAATTAAAGTACGTGGAGTATGTGGGATGTATCAAGCCCAAGAATTTCCCCAACGATGGGCATAGTTGGCATAATGAAGAATGAGCTCAGAAGATTAATTGATGATAAATTTTATGGGATCAATTTGTAAAAGTATTGAATAAATTATCACTAGTGGAAAAACTGGAATCAGGATCGGCCTATCTGGATCGGTTATATGGGACAACCGATCCTAATAAGTATCTGGATCGGTTTATTTAACAAAACCGATCCTAAAAACTATTTAGATCGGTTTTTCATAATAACTGATCCTAATTTATTACTATTAGGATCGGTTTTTTGTGGGAACTGATCCTGATACTATCAGGATCGGTTTTTAATAAAACCGATCCTGATAGTTTAATCATTTGGATCGGTTTTTATTAAAAACAGATCCTGATAGTATCAGGATCGGTTCTAACCAAAAACCGATCCTAATAGTTGGAACTATTAGGATCGGTTTTTGGTTAGAACCGATCATGATAGTAATACATATTTTTTAATAAATTAGAAAGGTAATTATTTTTTTATTCCTTGAATAAACATATTAGTTATACAAATGGAATGTAAATATATTCAAAGAATCAACCTTTTTCAGAGCTACAGTCATCCAAAATTCAAATAATCAACATTTTTCAGTCTGACTATTCATTTGGTTCTTCATCTGACTCCGAAGATCCTTCATCCATCTCTTCCCCTTTCTTTGATGATCCTTCAACTAACTTTTTACACAACTTTTTTTTTATTAAAGTATGTATCTTCATATTTCTCTCGGTAAATCCTACTGGCACCAAAAGGGAAGAACCACCCACTTGTCCCCTCTTCCAGTCCTTAATGGAAATGACTGGCGAATTCCTTTGCATTGTGATTGTATTATCACGACCGTACACCTCTTGGTTCATATGTTTATTCTATGGAATTAAAAAAAATTATATCTTTCTAGTTTCTTAAAAAAAATATCTATTATTTTTTTCATAAAGAACAATTGCTGAATTTTTATTAGGATCGGTTTTGTTGATAATAACCGATCCAGATACTATCTGGATCGGTTATAATGAATAAAACCGATCCAGAAGGTATCTGGATCGGTTATAATGAATAAAACCGATCCAGAAGGTATCTGGATCGGTTATAGTGCCTAAAACCGATCCAGAAGATATCTGGATCGGTTATAATGCATAAATCCGATCCAGATGTTAATGTTATAAATTTTACAAATTATCCAGAACCTATCAGGATCAGTTCTTAAATAAAACCGATCCTAATAGTCAACTATTAGGATCAGTTTTTATAAGAACCGATCCTGATAGTATCAGGATCGGTTTTATTTCTAACAACTGATCCTAATAGTGCATATAAGGCTGAATTCAGTTCGATTTTTGTCAGAAACTCGTCTCTCTTCCTAGGTCTCGCCTCTCTTAATTAACGCAACAGCTATTTCGCCCTGCTAATACTCAGCTATCTCAGCTCTTTTTCTCAGGTACATTTTGGTCATCTCTTTTCTCAAATTTGATACTAATGGAGCACTAAACCCTAAACCCTAAATCCGGCCTATACAAGTGGGTTATGATCCTCGCTCAAAATCTAAACCTTATAAATTTTGATTTAGCTCTTTTATTGGTTCCACAAGCTTTTAAGTTTGAATACCTCTTATCATTTCAAGTTTTCCTTTAAATGCGGATATTTGGATGCACATGCTATATGTCTAATTTATGAGGAAATATATTAGCTATATATGACCTATATATTCTTTATATGTTGAGATTTTCTTTACAAGTTTGAATACCTCTTCTTATTTCAAGATTTGCATGCACACGCTTTTGAGTTTGCTATATATATGCTATATGAGCATTTTTTTTTATTTCAACTTGTAGGATATATGCTATATGTACATCTCTTAATTAGGTTTCGATTTTCCGGATTAATTTTGTAGATTGGCTATTGTTGAGAGATTTGGTGCAGCGATCTTCATCTCACTCGGTACGGCATCTAAAAAAGTTGTAAGTACAACATGCAAATAACTCATGTTTAATTAGTTTTGTGCATGCATGAATGTGTATTTTGATAGCTAGAGTACGTACGTAGATGTATTTATATTAGATATTTAGCTAGAGTATTGTATTATGAGCCACAACCGCATGATTAATGCCTTTAGGTCATGATACCCGTTCAAAATTAATCCATTAGGGATTAATTTTGAATAGTCCCCATTTTGGGACTGCTCTTTGAATAATTTGTCTCATTTAGGATGTGGTCACATGTTAGTCGTGTTTTAGCATTTAAGAAAATTTCGGCAGCATTTCCCCTTAGTTCCCCGAGTACTCGGGGAACTAAGGGGAAATGCTGCCGAAATTTTCTTAAATGCTAAAACACGACTAACATGTGGTCACTATTGAGACAAAGTATTCAAAGAGTGGGATAGGATGGTAACCCGGCCCTATGTAAGCCCTATTGTGAACAGAATTGAGTACCCCAACCTTGTTCTTAATTAATTATGTTTTATTATAATTGCAGATGGACCGCAGTTGGATGTACGAAGCATCACGTCTATCTGATGAATATATGATAGGTGTCGAGGAATTTATCAGAGTTGCTATGGAAGATATGGCGAGCAAAGGGAGTGCACTCATGTCGTGTCCTTGTCGTGATTGTAACAATGGTCAAAAATTTTCCAACCCGACCCAAGTGAAGAACCATTTAATCCGTCGTGGATTCAAGCAAGGATATAAGTGTTGGTTATGGCACGGTGAGAGTTTGTCAACCGGCATAGGTACTGGTACTGAGCATCAGGATTACCATACCGGTGATAATGACGGGAATAATCTCCGGGGATTGGAAACCGACATAGGCACTCGTACCCAGCATCAGGAATACCATACCGAAGAAAATGATGATATGGTGGTAGATAGGTGTGATAATTTTGATCAAATGTTACATGATTTAGAAGAGGATTTTGATAATGATAAGCAATATTGTTTATTTGAGAATTTGTACGAAGATTCTAATAAGGAATTGTATCCTGGTTGTTCGAAATTTTCAAAATTGAAAGGTGTATTAAAATTATATAACCTTAAAGCATCTAACGGATGGAGTGATAGAAGTTTTACCGAGTTATTACAAATTTTGAAAGAAATGCTTCCGGATGGGAACGAGATACCATCTAATGTTTATGAAGCGAAGAAAATATTGTGCCCAGTGGATTTGGAAGTTCAAAGAATACACGCGTGTCCAAATGATTGTATATTATATCGAAATGAGTATAAAGATCTTCACGAGTGTCCAAAATGTGGTGTATCACGTTACAAACCAAAGCAGATAACCAGCGATAAAAGTGATTATTGTAACCCGAATAAAGGACCTCCGGCAAAAGCATTGTGGTACCTCCCCGTGAAACCGAGATTGAAACGTTTGTTCTCAAATGCTAAAGATGCAAAATTAGTGCGTTGGCATGCAGATAACCGGAAAAAAGATGGAAAATTACGGCACCCCGCTGATTCTCCTCAGTGGAGAAATATTGACAGAGAGTTTCCCGAATTCGGACGTGACCCTAGAAATCTAAAGCTTGGGCTGAGTGCAGATGGAATAAATCCGCACAGTAGCATGAGCAGCAAGCATAGCAGTTGGCCGGTTCTATTATGCATTTATAATCTTCCGCCTTGGTTATGTATGAAACGCAAATACATCATGTTGACCTTGCTCATATCAGGACCCAAACAGCCCGGGAACGACATAGATGTGTATCTAGCACCATTAATTGATGATTTAAAAGAATTATGGCAACCCGGAGTGCCGATATTTGATGCATACAGTAAGGAGAAATTCACTTTACGGGCCATGCTTTTCTGCACCATTAATGATTTTCCGGCTTATGGAAATTTATCCGGTTACAGTGTCAAAGGAGAGAAAGCGTGCCCTGTTTGCCTGGACGATACAGTCGATGTGTGGCTACCTAACTCCTCTAAAAACGTGTACATGGGTCATCGTAGATTTCTTCCTGCCAACCACGTACACCGAAAAAAAAAGAAAGAATTCAATGGGAAAACCGAGAATACCAGAGCAAATTATCCGTTGACCGGTAAAGCTGTTTACTCGCGAGTAAAGGATATCACAGTTCAATTTGGGAAATTTAAAAAAAAGGCGGTGAGAAAGAAAGGGACACCGAAAATTAGTTGGAAGAAGAGGTCAATATTCTGGGATTTACCATACTGGCAGCACTTAGATGTTCGACACTGTCTCGATGTGATGCATGTGGTTAAAAATGTGTGTGATAGCCTGGTTGGAACATTATTGAATATTCCGGGTAAGACTAAGGACGGTATCAATGCTCGGAAAGACATGCAATTCTTGAACATACGGTCGGATCTACAACCAACAGAGAAAGAAAGAGAAAGTGGAAAAACTTGTATATATCTAAAACCCGCAATGCATACGCTGTCGAAAGCAGAGAAGAAAAGCTTATTGGAATGCCTTCATGGTGTCAAAGTTCCATCTGGATATTCTTCGAATTTTAAAAACCTAGTTTCACTGGAAGATTTAAAATTGACAGGAATGAAGTCTCACGACTGTCATGTTTTAATGACACAGCTTCTTCCTGTTGCAATTCGGGGCATATTGCCAAAGTGTGTTAGGCAGACCATCACGAAGCTTTGCTTTTTCTTTAACGCCATCTGTTGCAAAGTAAATGATACTGTTACGCTAGATGCCATGCAGAAGGAGGTTGTTGTCACTCTTTGTCATCTTGAAATGTATTTTCCGCCGTCCTTTTTTGATATCATGGTTCATTTAATCGTTCACCTAATTAGAGAAATTAAGATGTGTGGACCTGTCTTCTTGCGGTACATGTATCCGTTCGAGAGATACATGGGCTTGTTAAAGGCATATGTAAGGAATCGATATCGGCCTGAGGGCAGCATTGTAAGAGCTTATGCTGCCGAAGAGGTTATTGAGTTTTGTACTAATTACATGGACGATGCGAAAGCTATTGGCATCCCTAAATCTCGGCACGAGGGTAGACTTCACGGGGTAGGCACAATCGGTGCAAAATTATTCGAGCCCGACCGTACAACGATGTCACTAGCACATTTCCATGTTTTGCAACACCTCACTGACGTTCATCCATTTTGGGACGAGCATATGACTCTCTTGCGGCAACAGAATCCCAACAAATCCGACAAGTGGTTAATCGGCGAACACAATAAAAAGTTTGAAGGATGGTTTACACGTAGAGTCATGCAAGCTCCAGAGGGAGAAAACATTAAAGAAACTGTCAGATTGTTGGCTCTTGGTCCAGTCCATGTCGTTAGGACCTTCCAAGGATATGACATCAACGGTTACACATTTTACACAAGCAAGCAAGATTCAAAGAGTACCGTGCAAAACAGTGGAGTGACGTTAGTAGCCGTTTCGAGTGATTTGTCAGATCCTAAAGGTGCCGGACCATCGCATGCATCGATGTCATATTACGGATTTGTTGAAGAAATTTGGGAGCTCGATTATAGAAAATTTAACATCCCGTTATTTATGTGTAAATGGGTCGATAACCGTAGGGGGGTTAAAGTCGACGAAGATGGTTTTATTTTGGTGGATTTCAGTAAGGCTGGATACAAGGATGATCCATTTATACTTGCAAGACAAGCCACACAAGTGTTCTACATAACTGATCCCACCGATCGTTCCAGACATGTTGTCCTCCCTGGTAAAAGACGTATAATCGGAATTGATAATGTAGAAGACGAAGAAGCGTACGATCATTTTGATGAGATACCACCGTTTTCTACTGGCATGGCATTTTTACCAAGCGGTGATGGAAACGAAACAAGTCACACGCGCAACGATCATAATGAAGGAGAATGGATTGAAGGTGTTCCCACTAGCAACAATCCCTAAAAGCTTATGAGTACGTCAAAATATAAAAATATGAAAATGTGAGTTAATATTCGTTAATATTACTGACTTTATAATTTTTTTTTCAGGATGAATTGAACCACTAGTCAGTGAGAAGCATGCAAGTAATTCTTCGAAATTTGTTGTAGCTTATATCTATTCATGGCGAAAAATATTTATTTAATGAAGATATTTATGAAGCATGCAATTATTTTTGGTAAGCTCGATATTTAAATTCTTCCCAATCTTTTTCTTCACATGTTAGTCGTGTTTTAGCCCATTTTTCTTTCAATTTAAAGGTTAGAAAGTTAGTAACACACATTTTTCTTTCAATTATTATATAAAAAATTAGAAAAGTAACTTACACATTAAAATTTATTTTGTAAAATTGTATTATTATTTTATTCTAATATAATTCTTAAAAATGATGACATCCTAAAATTTATTTTAGTATTACATTCTTAAAAATCTACTCATATTTACTTAAACAAAACCAAATTAATTATTCCTCAAATATAAGAAAAAACTATTTCATTCTAACATAATTCTTAAAGATTATGACATCTTATATTTTATTTTGTAAAATGTATTACTTCCAATTTATTTTAATAATAACCATTTAATTATCGAATAGATTATTTCATAAAACATATCTTAAAATTTTTATACATAATCCAGAGATATTATATTAGTAATTAACTTACATATTTCTCAAACACATCTAATAAATCAACTTAAATCAGAAAACAGAATCTGGATCGGTTCTTCCCTAAAAACCGATCCAGATAGTTATCTGGATCGGTTCTTCAGTAAAAACCGATCCAGATAGTTATCTGGATCGGTTCTTCAGTAAAAACCGATCCAGATAGTTTGAAATAAATACCATGCATGACCTATCCACCTATCTGGATCGGTTTTAGTCTAATAACCGATCCAGATACTATCTGGATCGGTTATTAGACTAAAACCGATCCAGATAGGTGTCTCCTTGGCGCCTATTGCAATACTTGGGGATGCATCGGCTCCTCCTCAAAACCCTTGGCCTCTCCTCTCCTTAGACTAAAACCTCAAATTAAACCCGTGGCTTCTTCTTCTCAAAACCCTTGGCCTCTCTTGTCCTTCTCAAAACCGTTGTTCAAACCTTGTGGATGCATTGGCTCCACCCTCTCCTCCTCCTCAAAACCTAGTCCGCCGCCTCTTCTCCTCCACTCCTCCCTCTCCGTCGGCTTGGTGGCCCCGCCTCTTGCAATACTTACATGTGGATTTGATCTCCAAATCAAACCCGTGGCTTGGTGGCCTCTCCTTAAAATCAAACCCGTGGCCTCTCCTCCACTCCTTCCTCTCCGTTGGCTTGGTGGCCCCGCCTCTCTCTTAAACCCGGCCCTCTCTCTCAAATTCGGGTAAGTCCCATCTCCCTCTCCCTCTCTAAAATTGATTTGTTAGGAATGGTTTAGAAATTGTTAGCATTTTGAATTAGAAATTGTTGTTTGGATCGGATTAGAAATTGTTGCTAATTAATTCGGTTTATTATGAATTTTTTAGAAATTGTTAGCATTGTGAGAAATTGTTACCATTGTGAGAATTGTTGTTAATTGTTGTATTATCTCCTCTTTATTTTATGCATGGATTGTTAGCATTGTGAGAAATTGTTACCATTGTGAGAATTTAATTTGGTATTTGTTGCTAATTAATTCGGTTTATTTAATTATATTTGTTAACCCTAGTTACTCAAGTATAATTGGTACCAAGGCATTGTGAGAATTTTATTTGGTATTTGTTGATAATTAATTCGGGTTTAGGATTCGGTTTATTTAATTATTTTTGTTAACCCTAGATTAGATCAATTTTGTGGTCTCATTTTAATTTTATGCATGGATTGGATTATCTCCTCTTTATTTCATTGTATAATCGGGTAATTGCATTGCTATTAATTGTTGTATGGTATAACTTTGTTGTACTAATTATAGTTCTCTAGAGA
Organism: Carex rostrata; assembly: GCA_964058875.1. Lineage (NCBI taxonomy): Eukaryota > Viridiplantae > Streptophyta > Magnoliopsida > Poales > Cyperaceae > Carex > Carex rostrata. The sequence continues at coordinate 1,893,438 of CAXKVT010000135.1, forward strand.
TAATGTAGCATTGAGTTCAATTAATTGTTTTAAAAATAAAACAGATATGGAAGGTGGCAGTGATCATGATGGTAGTGTGTCGGCATCGATTAAGAAACGAGGAAGAGGGCCTAACAAAATTAAGGAGAAGTTTAACGAGAAAGACAAAACGCTGGAACTTGACAAATATTTCAGGCCGGTTGTTACTCGAGAGACAACGAGTTTTGCAACGGATTTTGGGATATTGGTAAGAAGGACTATTCCTATAAGGTTCCAACTATGGAAAGATGTTCCAGATGAGTACAAGCAAAAAATATGGGAAATACTTAAGGTAGATAACATGGTACTAATTTCATTAAAAAGAATTTGATTAGTTTAACTACAAACCCTAATTTCTATTTGTTTGGTAGGTGAGCTGGAAATTACCCGAAAAAGTAGAAGTGAAGAAATATTATTATCAGAAAATGGCTACTTGTCTCCGGAAGTTCAGAACCGAGTTGACTAGAGTGTGGCGCGAGGGTGAGACGCCCGATTTTGGTAAGCTCCAGATTGAAGAAAAAGATTGGGAAGAATTTGTCAAGTACCGAATGACAGCGGAATTTGATGTATGTTTATTTCTAGGAACCACCTATCTTATCTCTAATCTAGAATTCAAATTTATTTATAATTAAGGCCAATTATTTATTTGTTGAAATTGAAGGCTGCCAGCCAGATTGGGAAGGAGAACCAGACCCACAACAAGTATCCGCATTTCTTGGGATCCAGAGGTTACAGTGGTGAAGGTTTCCAAAAAAGACTTAAAGATGCTATGCAGGCGATTGCAGATGAGAAAGCATCTAGTGATCCGTCTTCCCAAGGGTCAACTAGTACTGTATTGACACCAGATGAGCTTGTTGATTTGTCTGTTGAGCATAGGCACGTCACATGGAAACTAGCCAGACAGAAGCTCTCAGACGAGACCAAGGAACTCTTTTATCCAGAAACATACATACCGGTCATCAACAAAATTGTGAGGGTTTAGATATTGTTATTAATTGAAATTCAACTTTAAATTATTATGTTGTAACATGCATGTTATCATTTCAGGAAGAACAAGAAGCGGCTTTCAAACAAGGCCAGTTGGCGGTGGTACGATACGAGGATGTTCTAGGAAAATCTCTGCCAAATACGGAACATCCTGGGAGGGTGAGAGGAGTGGGAGGTCTCATTCCACACTCACAAACATTCGGGAAGGGCCGGATAAGGAGGACACGTACCTCGAAGACATCAGAAGAAGAAATTAACGCAAGAGTGGATCAAAGAGTGGAGGAGAGAGTAAGAGGAATAGAGGAGAGATTACGGCAAGAAATAACCGAACAAATGAAATCTGAACTTGCAATTTTGGTTCGGCAGACGATGGGCCAACAAGAAAAGACGTTTACCCCAACGGTCCTTCAGAGCAGCTGCCAGTCAGTCAAACCATATACCGATCTTTCCGAGTTTACTGAGGTAATGCAAATTCAGATTTAAATCAGTTGGCATATGCCTTAGTTTCATATATATTCGGATTTTATTCGAGTAAATACATATACTTGTACAGGAGGCAGAACTCAGCTGCAAACTCATGGCGAAAGTAGGTGAGAATACTATTGTGGTGGCCATGGGGACAATTCATGTTCCAGTTGCACCCGGTGGAACAATTCACAACAGGCCGATGCCGCCCGACCATGCAAGAGTAACGGTGGATGGTGTTAAAGATGCGGACTTCCTAGAGCTCCCCTTACCTGTACCAAATGGTGAGCAGTTAACCCTTGGATCGGTCCTCGGCAGTTTCACTGCATGGCCGATGCCCATGATATTGACAGGTTCAGATGAGGTATGTTATTGCTAAGTTTACTTCTTAATTTGTATCTATATGACAGAGTCATGGTTCATTATGGATTTTATTTCAATTTATTACGAAATTTTGCAGGAACCACGCGAAGAGGTACATCTTCCTTTAGGTGGGAAAGCAACGAGTCACTGCAAGGCGTTTGATGGTATCAACTTTGACAAGCTGGGACGAACATTCAAGCATCTGCGTGATCGATTTGCGGAGCTAGATGGCAGTCCATTCAAAATCGATCCGCCACTTGATCTTTTTTGTTCAGCAGACTCCATATCTGTTTATGCAGATGATTATGCGGCCTTGCTTGCACCACGGGAGTGGCTCACTGGACCAATCATTCAGATGTGGATGCTGTGAGTTAATATTCGTAATAATTATAGAATTTAGTACCTTCAATTCAAATAAAACAAATTTGAGAACACCTGTATGCCTTCTTTTTTTTAGGTATTGGCACAAATACATCAAGGAGGAATTTCCCGATGTGCAGGGTTGGTTTCATGGACCCCCAGCGGACGAATGCCACCATGCTAAGTGATGATCGAGGAGGTGTACTTCAATACATAGGGCAAGCACTCAACGGAAATCGGGACAAGAGATTGATATTTATACCCTATCACCACATGTTAGTGTTATATATATATTCTAATTTTATTATATTTATGTCAAAATATAAAAATTATATAATATGACATTCTACAAACCTAACATGCAGCAATCATTGGGTATTGACCGTGCTTATGCCAAGAGAAAGTGCATTGTACGTGTACGATTCCGATAAGAAAAGTAAAAAAATGCTAATGATCACTGCTGCGGTCGAGGAGTAAGTGACATCCTAAATTTTACGTTTGTTTAGAATGCATTAGATTTTTTTATTATTTTATCATTTATCATTTTAAATATCTCTCGTAAGTACTGATTGTTCAATGTGTTCATATTTCAACAGTGTCTTCAACAGGGTAATGGAGACTTCTTTGACGATTCATAACGATTGCAAGGTAATAGTTTCTATTGAGATATATGATTATAAGACAAAAATTGTGATTATATAACCTTAAAGCCATTTGTATGCTCATTAACATACATTTCAATTTTTTCAAACTTATTATGTAGTGCCCACAACAACCAGACGGCTGGGAATGTGCATATTATGTCATGTTGCTCATGCAAGACATAATAAATGAACACATATATACTTTTCCAAACTTAAAGGTATGCATTTATATATTTTCAAAAAGTAATTAAGCATTGTTGTTTCAAATATAATAAAATACACAATTAATTGTGCATGCTCTTCTATCTTTTAAAAAATGTAGGATATTCCCGCCAAACATACTGTACAACGCTTGAGCAACTTACGAAAAATGTGGGTTCAAATTTTCCTGAAAGAGGTACAGTAGACATGAAGTACAACAATTTAGGATGTGTAAACTTAATCTGTAGGATGTGTATGTCTATGATATTTAATTTAGGATTTGTACGTGATTTGTATGTGTAAACATAATTTATGATACGTAAACTTAATTTGTAGGATGTGTTTGATATCTATTTGTGATTTGTATACATATATATATTTATCAATCTGTGATTTGTATCGGTAGCATTTTAATTGGGCCAGCATATATATATAAATGGAAGCTGGCCAAATAATTAAAATTCTATTTTTTACATTCAACCAAACATCTGGATCGGTTATTAATTAAAAAACCGATCTAGATGTGTTTTTTTAATAAAAAAAAATACAAAAAAACTATCAGGATCGGTTATTAATTAAAAAACCGATCTAGATGTGTTTTTTAATAAAAAAAAAATACAAAAAAACTATCAGGATCGGTTTTACATAAAAACCGATCTTGATAGTAGGTATCTGGATCGGTTATTATTAAAAAACCGATCTAGATGTGTTTTTTTAATAAAAAAAAATACAAAAAAACTATCAGGATCGGTTTTACATAAAAACCGATCTTGATAGTAGGTATCTGGATCGGTTATTATTAAAAAACCGATCTAGATGTGTTTTTTTTAATAAAAAAAATACAAAAAAACTATCAGGATCGGTTTTACATAACAACCGATCTTGATAGTACGTATCTGGATCGGTTATTAATTAAAAAACCGATCTAGATGTGTTTTTTTTAATTAAAAAAAATACAAAAAAACTATCAGGATCGGTTTTACATAAAAACCGATCTTGATAGTACGTATCTGGATCGGTTATTAATTAAAAAACCGATCTAGATGTGTTTTTTTTATAAAAAAAAATACAAAAAAACTATCAGGATCGGTTTTACATAAAAACCGATCTTGATAGTACGTATCTGGATCGGTTATTATTAAAAAACCGATCTAGATGTGTTTTTTTAATTAAAAAAAAATACAAAAAAACTATCAGGATCGGTTGTACATAAAAACCGATCCTGATAGTACGTATCTGGATCGGTTATTACTCAAAAACCGATCTAGATAACAACTATTAAGATCGGTTTTATTAAAAACCGATCCTAATAGTTTCTATTTGGATCGGTTGTTTAAAAAATATAAAACCGATCCTGATAGTATCAGTATCGCCTTCATCAGGATCGGTTGGATTCCGATACTGATATGTGTTTATAACCGATCCTGATTCCATATTTTCCACTAGTGTATATCAACTGTGATTGTATTATTCATTTGTTTGAATGCTAAAATGACTTAAAAATATTCAATTGAAAATTTATGATTTTGATTGCTATAAAGTGTATGATGGAAAGAATGCATATGTTGATTTTTACTGATATTTTACTATAAAATAATGTTGCAATATTTCTTTTCTAATAATGAAGTTTCTTATCGTTACCTTTGGGAAATTAATGTCTTTCTCATTGCATGAACTATTGGATCTTTGCTTTTGGTATCTCCCTGCATGAGCTCTCCACACTCACAACTGCGTAGACACCTATTATTCAAAGCAAGCACAATTACTTATGTGGAGATATTTCAAGTTTGGAAGAGCTGCTCCCAATTTCAACAAATTAAGAATGTGATTAGTGAAGAAACCTTCAATTACAGTTGTTCTTCCAAGCTCATTGAAATTATGTAATAAATGAGCTCAGATTGATAATATTTAACAAATTATGAGCACGGGTTGATATTATTTAACAAATTGTGTTTGTTAGTTAAAATCTCCAGAGATGAAATTGGAGTAAATATACAAAAATTTCTGTGATCCAGAAATCAGCCATGGAAAATAGCAATTTTCCTAGATATAACATATATAAAAAGTAATTAGTTTGTTATCAGAAAAGCTTTACTATCTATAAAAGAGAAACAACTCATGAAACTCATGAAACAGTTTGTTATCTATAAAAGTAATTAGTTGTTCTTCCAAGCTCATTGAAACAACTCATGAAACTCATGCAATTATTCCACTGGAGTGCTTATTTGGTTGTTGGATCCGGTACCAGCATCTCATACTGGTACGACTCATGGGGACAAACACCAATCAGAAAGTGCAAGGACCAAATCATTTCTCTAAGCTAAAGAGAAGCAAATCAAAACCAAAACCTTGCATCTCTAGTCTTCAGTGATGAACATGACCTTCTGATTTGGCATTGAACCGCACATTGCAGGTACACAGCAAGTTCAATCTACAAAGCCATGCATGATCTCTGGTGGAAAAACTAAATGGGGATATAATGAGGTTTGGAAAGCATATGCACCGGCCAAGGTCAAGATCTTCACTTTTCTACTGATAAAGGGAAGACTTTTAACTACTGATATCATGTTAAAAAGGGTAATGAGTTGCGAAATGAAATGTGTCAAGTGTGGTTTCGGTTCCTGTGACATGGAAACAACCCTTCACTTATTGTTCAATTGCACCTATGCAACACGGAGTTGGCATTCAATTTCATATAACACGGGGTTGACACGATTGATCAGCTATGGGAAGACTCAAAACAGAAGGCTGTGCAAGCTTTGGCCATGAACAAGATGAACTGGGTTGTGCACTTCATGGCCTCCAACTATGGTGGCTGCTAGGGCTTCACAGGATGCAAAACTGTGGTTGAAGCATTGAGGGGGAGCCAGTTACCAGTAAAAGGAATCAGTTGATTTTTCTGATTTATAGTTTAGTCTTTAGCTGTTGTAATTCATAGGATTGGATGTTGTAAACAACTCTATATAATTCAATCTTGGTAGTCTCTACCAGATTTTTAAAAAAATTACAGAAATAACTTTCTAAGTGGTAATATTACAGAAATGACTTGCGAGAGGAGGAGGAGGAGGGGCAAAATGGTCAGTTTAGAATTTCATTTTCATTAAAATTTATTTTTAAGTGGTAAAATTGAAAAATGGGTATATATATTAATAAATTTGTTAAGTTTTGATGGATAAATAACTAATTTTAAAATTTGGATGGGGAAATATATAAATTCAGAGTTTATGATGGGTATATATCTAAATTTCTCTAAATATATTTGACAAATTTAACTAAGAAAATCTTAGAATATGATCATGATTAGGGGTGTTCATTGGGTCCAGTTTATTTGATTTTGAATCAAACCGAATTAGTTTGGATCAAACGGTTCGGTTTAAAAAATTTCAAAACCAAAATAACCGAACCTACCGAATTTTTTATATATTATGAATTTGGTCCGGATCGTCCCGGTATTTCTTAATATCCCGGTTTATTTCTTAATCAATTGCTTTAAATACTTCGGTTTATTTTCTAATATCCTAGTTTATTTCTTAATGCCCGGTTTATTTTTTAATATACTTCAGTTTATTATAAATTAATTGTTTTAAATAAAAAATTAATATATTTTGGTTCAAACTGAACAAACCGAAATAAAACTTTGGTTCGGTTCAGTTCGGTTCAGTTGCAATGCTAAATTGGTTCGGTTTGGTTCTATTTTCAAAAACGAATTATAACTTTGGTTTGTCTAATTCGGTTCAGTTTCAACTGAACCGAACCGATGAACACTCCTAATCATGATGTGCTTTTGTAACGCAGAGAAGGAAATATGTGTGTGTTTCTTTAGTTTAACAAAATAAATTATTAGTTTGTATGTCCATCAAATTTTCTAATTTTATATTAAACCATTATAATTAATAAGACTACAAAATTGTATGAAGTCAAGTACACAAAAAGACATTCATAAGCTTAACTAAAAAAATCAATTGCCTTCTAATAACAATTTTTACAATTGATCTATGTCTAATAGTAATTAACAAGATAAACATTTATATTATATATATTATTTTACTTTCGAGTTCTTTTTTAAATTCTCTTATAATATGCTCCGTTGCGACGCACAAGCACAATATTATGATTAAATCTTGAGATTTTATTTGATTATATTTTTTTTCTTCTTATTTATTACTATCGGGCACTAATATTTTGTCATACATCTCTCTCCTCATTTAAGAGAGAATATATATTTGTATTTTAATGTATAAATTTTGACATAATTAAGTAATCATAATTATAAAGGTTTTTTTAGTTTTGCAAAAGAAAAAGAAAATCTATTTACGGTCAATATTTAGTTGACGATAAAACTTTTATGTAGAAATTATAATTATGGAAATTCAATTTAGTCTGTAAAAATAATATTATTTTCAGAGTGTAGTCTCATGAGGAACATACCAAGCTACTTTTGTATATTTTAATAAAAAAGAAAAGTAAAATTTGTACTTGGTTGAATACTTTGATGAAATAATTTATGTTTTGCTAAATAAATAAAGTTCTTTGGGCATAATTCCGAAATATTATTTTCTAGCTTTTTTTCTAGCTTTTTTGTAAAATAATATTATTACTAAGGACTTAGCCTTTTTAGCTGCCACTCAAAAATATCACTATCGGTTCAATAAGAATATCGGTTAGTGTTGATCAATTCAATATCAACGGATCATGTAACACAACATATGACAAAATCACCCCTCAATGCTATCGTTCGTTGAGCCAAACTGATAGATATTAAAGAGTTACTCAATATTAAATGTACTTAAAATTTAACTTATGACAAAAGAGGGGAGCATCAACGACATCGATTAGTTAAACCGAACAATCAGTAAAATGTTTAAAATAATTATAGCGCTGCCATTAGTTACATACATCATCCGTGCAGAAAGACACCTGATAGTAAAGGAACAATAATAAGTGTATTTTTGTGTAGTAGTGGATGCATTTGACTACTGATATCACTCAACTAAGAAATATTAAAATTAGAAATTTAAATAAAATTGTTAAATCAGCCAACTATGCCCAGATTTGCTTAGTAAACCAGTAATGGGAAAATCATCATAGCCTTAGACATTGTAAAATATCATCATGTGCTTTTGTAAAGCTAAGAAGGAAATATGTGTGTTTCTTTTGTTTAACAAAAATAAATTGTTTGTTTGTATGTCCATCAAATTTTCTAATTTTATATTCAACCATTATAATTAATAAGACTACAAAATTGTATGAAGTTAAGTACACAAATGAGATTTATGAGCTTAACAAAAAAAAATTCTCATAGCCATCCAATAACATTTTCTACAATTGATCTATATCTAATTAGTAATTAACAAGCTAAACATTTTTTTTTTCACTTTCAAATTTTTTTTTTAAATTCTCTTATAATATGTCCTTGTTGCGACGCACGAGCACGATACTATGATTAAATTTTGAGATTTTTATTTAATTCTATTTTCTTCTTATTTATAACGACCGGGCACTAATAATTTCTCATATCTCTCTCTCTTATTTATAACGAACGGGCACTATATAAATTTCGACATAATTATAAAGGTTTTTATAGTTTTGCAAAAAGAAAAAAAACAAATATCTATTTACGTTTAGTTGACGATAAAACTTTTATGTAGAAACTATTATTATAGAAATTCAATTTATTCTGTAAAAATAATATAGTTTTCCGTGTGTACGTAGTCTGATGATGATGAGGAACACACGTACTTTTGCATTGTTTAATTTAAAAGAAAAGTAAAATTGTACTATAAAAGTTTGAATGAATGCTTTGATGAAATAATTTATGTTTTACTAAATAAAATAAAGTGCGCTGGACATAATTCCGAAATACTTTTTCTAGCTTTTTTTTAGTTTTACAAGTCTGTTACGATTTATTTGGTCTTGATGACAAGTTTTAAAAGTAGGCAAGGAACTTTGCCATATTGACAAGTTTCCCATATTCGGTCTCCAATGTCACTTTTATTTATTTTACAAAAGAATATAAAGCTAGATGGGCGTGGGCCCCACTTCAAATTTGGTTATTCCGATTATATTTATAATATATATTAGGAGCTATCGGAGCTGTCGTCCAATGAAACACACTAGGGGCGAAATCAGATTTACAAGTTATGAATGTTAAATATGAATAGATGTTAATTTTTGGTAACATCTATAAGTTCTCAAAAAAAAAAAAATAATAATAGATGTTAATTATATAAAATTTTCATGCTGCGATATTATTGTATCTACAGTATTTTACTTTATATTATATAAAAAATTGTATATAAGTACTAAAAAATTCAAAATAAATGAGGATCAATTAATCCTCATTTCTTAAATGTAGCTCTGCCTCTGAAACACATATATAGCAAGATTTGGTGAGTGTTTAACATTGACTATTTTTTTTAATTTGTTTTAATCAAACAAATATATATAAACATATTAAAAGAAGAGAATTATATATGTATATTCTCAAAACCAATGTTTCAATATTTCCCAACAAGTGTAGTTATTTACAAGTTACACAAGATGCATAATTAAATGTTTGGTGATCAATACTGAAGATTTAAATCAAGCCAGGCAGAGGCTACGTATACTCCCGGTCTTCATTGGATCCAGGTTTGCTGATATACTTTTCTCTTAAAATTGAGCAAGGCATCTTTGTGTCTATATCTCTTTCTTTAAAAATGGAGCAAGGCGTACTTTTCTGAACTGTTATTAAAACCGGACAGGACCGGGCCGGAATAAACCGGAACCGGACTTATTTCCGATTTGGTTTGTTATGTACTTATATGCAATGAAACCATATTTTTTTCCATCAAACCGGCCGTTTTTATCTAAAAACCGGATCCAGTGGACCAAAGAACCCACGGTTCGGTTTAAATGTGTCAATAAAAAGAAAAAACACTAAGTCACATGGGCTCTAGAGTAATCAACTAGACTACAGTCTAGACTCTAGATGCGTGACTTTTAGTCGCATGTCAGAAAAGAAATGCATACTTTTCTCTCATCTAATATAATTTTTATAGAAGACCCTATCCTTTTAGATATTATAACAAAGTCAATTAAGAATTATATATACACCACAATTATTCATGAGGAGGGTTCAAATACCTCCAATTTTTTGTGCCTCCACCTTACCTCCATTTTTTAAAACTTTAATAATTTAAAATTTTAAACTTAAAAGTCAAATAAAACCGTTGAATATGATCTACATCGTTTTATTTATGCACGTCTAAAAAATTATGATATTTCAATTTTATTTTAATTGTCATCAAGAACTTGTAAAAAATACAATAATGTGGATGATTTCTAGACGTTGATTTTTGAACTTATTGATTCACATAAAAACAAAATTGAAATGTGATAATTTTTTATGAGCACGTAGAGAAAATAACATAGATCACATCTAACGGTTTTATTTTGACTTTTAAGTTTTAAATTTTGAGTTATTAAAGTTTTAAAAAATGGAGGCATGGTGGAGACACAAAAAATGAAGGCATTTGAACCCTCATCATTATTTATATACAAATAATAATGTGTACATGAAACAATATTTGCTACTGTCTTATTATTAACATTTTTATAAAATTTGTCACTGAAAGTCCAATTTGTTTATTCAAGAACTTGAACTTATTTATATATTTATATTATTGCAATACTTGATATTGAAAGCCCTAAATTTATATATCTTTAATATTTTAGTAAACTTATCATACAAAAATTTAAAATATTGTAATGCTATATGTTTCTCTCTCTAAAAAAAATCATTTTGTCATTTGTCGATAAAATGAGTAGTTTTATTATATTTGTGAGAGAAATATTTGATTACTTCATCAATTTATTTTTATATTATAGTATTTAATATGTATGTGTTAGTTTTCACTATATGAATTTTTTTATTATTATTATACTTATATCTCAAAAATATATACATATAAAAAATCAACGGTTGAACCAGTTGATCCACTAGTCTAACTAGTGAATCGGTGACCCGAGACTTTATCGGGACGACCTTCGGTCCGGTTCTGATGACATTGCTTTTCTCTCTCCCTCCCTCTCTCCTCTCGCTCACTTCTAAACTTAATTTGGTAATTTCATAACCAGGAGCTTGGAGATTCAATACAAGAGGCAAACTAATTAATCTCTTCTCTTATAAGGTGAATATTTTTTTTCTCTTAAATCTTTCCATGTTTTATTATAACCTTCTCTATTTTAAATCGAACTTACCCCCGGCCCGTATTTAGAATGCCACGAGATTTAATCAAAGATATATGGAGGAATGAGGATGTCACAGAACAGTCCCATATCCTTCAATATTCCTCTCTTTTTTTGTTTTTTTCTTTTTCTTCCAGCCTACATCATTGGCTGCAAATGAATCCAACCAAATCGAACTTATCCCAATTTGAGTTTGAATTTGAATAAGATTCGAACCGAACTGGTTTGATTTGTTTCAGAACGAACTCATTTCGAATCAAATTAATTGCAAACTACAAATTATTCGCAGCGAAGTCAATTGAATTACGAACTATAAACTTCTTTGGCAACCCTAGTTATACTAGTAGTCTATGCATTAGTTTTTCTTCACGCAGAACAAAATTCACACAGTTTTCTTTTATCTTTCACGAATTCACACTGATAGATTATGGACCAGCTCAAGATTCCCTTACCTTCTACGCTGCTGGTTGATTAAAATCACAGTATGAACCTAGTCAAATGGAACTTATTCTATTGTTAATTTGTTACGCTGTTAAAACATTTTCATATTATAAGTTACCATTAGATTGGCAATTTTGAGCTCTGATATAAGTTTGGTTCCTGCATTATTAAAGATTGATGGTTGAATTGCATTATTTGAGATTCAAACCTAAATAGTTTGTGAATCAATTTCGAACGAATTATATCCAGTTTGAGTTTGATTTGAATAAAATTTGAATTGAACTGGTTTAATTTGTTTCAGAACGAACTAATTTTGAATCGAATTAATTGCAAACTTTTTTTCAAATCGAACTCAAATCAAATCATGAACTACAAACTTTTTGTGCAGCCCTAACATCAATAACTTGAATAGTTACATTCCTTCTATGTCCGTTTGTTTAAGACACTATTTGAATGTATAAGTGCCGGATAGGGATGTCAATGGTACCTTTTTAGTCGTTTAGCCGACTCATATCGTATTCGATAAGACGGGTACGGATATATATATATATATATATAGAGAGAGAGAGAGAGAGAGAGAGAGATGGGCTATGGTGCATTGCAATGCATGAACCCTTATATGCATTGCACTCTAAATCATGGATTTAAAGTCCAAACGACCAATCCGAACCGTTCATCTTGTTCTTCATATTAATATGTGCTTGGGGACCAAATTTTACATTTTTTGGAATTTTTTTACTATTTATTAAGCAATTTTGAAAGTCGCCGATCTGATGGTCCAGAAAATTTTACTGTTTTTTACTGTTCACAGCAAAACAGCAATTTTCAAAAATGCTTAATAAATAGTAAAAAAATTCCAAAAATTGTAAAATTTGGTCTCCAAGCACATTTCTATATGGATTTAACATCTAACGGTTCGAATCGGTCGTTTGGACTTTAAATCCATGATTATAGTGCAATGCATAAGGGGGTTTATGCATTGCAATGCACCATAGCCCATCTCTCTCTCTCTATATATATATTGGTTAGCTTATTGGATATAGATATGGATATGGATAAGAACATTTTTTTTTCTTGTTAACCAAATGGGTAAGAGTATAGGTAATGACTATTTTGTACCTGTTACCCTATATGGTAATTATAAAATCTAAATATATATTCAATTCAATTTCCAACCCACCTAAATATATATTCGTGTTTTGAATTTTCTTATTTTATAAAAAATAATTTAGTTAGAATTCATTGCATATTTATTTTTATCTTTTATTAGAAATATAATTTACATATGTGTGAAATGAATGCATTTTTTATGTTTAATTTATATAAATTTTGACATAAGTAATTATAATTATAAAGGTTTTTATAGTTTTGCAAAAAAAAGAAAAAGAAAATCTATTTACGTTCAATATTTAGTTGACAATAAAATTTTCATGTAGAAATTATTATATAGAAATTCAATTTATTCTGTAAAAATAATATTATTTCCTGAGTGAAGTCTGATGAGGAAAATATATACCAAGCTACTTTTGTATAGTTTAATATATATAAAAAAAGTAAAATTTGTACTATAGAAGTTTGATTGAATGCTTTGAAGAAATAATTTATGTTTTGCTAAATAAATAAAGTGCTTTTGGCATAATTCCGAAATTTTTTTTTTTCTAGCTTTTCTAGTTTTACAAGTCTAGCTATTACATTGATTTGGTCTTGATGACAAGTTTTAAAGTACGCAAGGAACTTTTACAAAAGAATATAAAGCTAGAATGCTACTTGGGCGTGGGCCCAACTTTAGATTATATTAATTAGGATTTAATTAGGAGCTATCGTCCAATGAAAATGAATACAACAGACACTTGGAGATTGAGCAAGGCATCCATCTTTAATTATCTCAATCTCTCTCCCTTCCCCCTCTCTTCTCTCACAGAAACTTGAGATTGAATACAAGAAGCAAACTAATCTCTTATCTTTCTCTTATAAGGTAAAATTTTGTCCTCTCTTAAATCTTTCCATGTTTTATTATAACCTTCTATATTTTGAATCGTATTATTTATAATAACTTTTATTAATATTTTTTATTACTGTGATGATTATTATTTACAATATCATGTTCTATAACTATTAGATTCTAACCTTAAAAAAAACTATTGCTTTCTAATTTTTAGTATTATGTTACAGTCAATTTAATATTTAAGACGCATTTAGTATGAATTTAGTGGTAATTTAATAATAGAAGAGAGAACATTTATATCAATATTATGAAATTCTTATTGATATTAGCCTATCATTTATTCTCTTCTTTATCACTGTTATTAATGTACTAACATGTCAGAATATTTTGGGCTGTAATTAACAGTTATTTATGAAATTATAATATGGATTAAGTCTTATTGGGTTGCATCAATATATAGGCCCGAAATTTCTGCTCCCTGATAGATCTGATCTGATATGAACAGATTAGGATAAGAGTTTTTGATTAGGTGCGATAAAGTGGTGCGATCTGAATGAGTGTGTAGTATTATAAATACACATGCAGATGATCAGTTTCGGATATAACTCAAACCTATACATTTTCGGATAAGAAAAAAAAGGAATATTAGAGAAACAGAATTTCGATTTTATTGGATTAAACTGAAAATCTGATTTGTTCGAGATTGCACTATTTCAGAAATTGAGAGAGAAAAAGAAAAACAAGAAGGGACTTCCAGTTGATACTAGCACTTTGACTCGCAGTTGTTTTCGAACCTGTTCGTGTGGATACTGGTCGAGATGTGGCTACAGTTATTGTTGCGTGATTCCGACACCAGACGTACGAAGTGAAGAAAGTTACTGCTATAGCTTGAAGTTTTATCTGCGCGTCTAGTGGTAAACTCTATATATATCTTGAAATTAATTTTAAATATTTTTGAAGGCACCCAACTATTTAATATCCTTGTTACTAAAAAAATGATTTTTCTCATCCGAATTACGAACTCGTGACCTCTCACATAGAGATCATGTGCATTTATCATTAGACTAAATGCTAGTTCTATTTTAAACATGAATTCTAATTTTCAAATAGTGAATAAATTATAAACTAAATCAAATTGTTGCACCTATAACCTATCCAAATTCCCTACACTCACTAACATACCTTATTATTAGAATCTGACAGAAGCAATAAGCACATTGTACTCGAAACCTGTTAATGGACTTGGATATCAAACTTCTGGGTATAATAACAAAGCTGGAAACTAATTACAAACCAGTGTTGTAAATAACGGTATGCGGTCATCGGACGGACAAAGTACCGTCAAGCGATTAATCGGAAATAATCGGAAATAATCAGCTATAATCGAAAATAATCGATCAATTAATTAGAAAATTCTATGACGGTTTGGTCACCGCCAACAACTAATCAGCTAATTAATCGGCGACGTTTTTTACAACACTGTTACAAACTGCTCGCAGGCCAAATCTTATATATGAAGTAACACAAATTTTGATGTTTAATAGAAAAATATCCGAATCTTTCATTACGAATTTTAAATCTACCCGCTCCCCATTATTTTTGCCCATGAATTTCCAAATTGACCCGTGCATATTCTTAGAATTTGCTCTTTTTTTTTTACTGAAATCAAGTTTTAAATTGCTTCGAGAATATCTTCTCCATTTTTTTTAATACAATTAAGTAGAGAAATAAAAAAATATCTTTATTATCCCCGTGGTACCATATGAAATAGGAGTTCTTTTATCCGAAATTTTTAAATTTGACATATCTAAAAATCAAATAAACCAGATAACCATGATTTTTTTGTAAATTCTAAATTTGACACGGTTGCAATCTGTGGTGGCGAACATCTTTTTTGGTGTCCGCAACCCTCAAATGGTGGACAATTATTTTATCAAAATTTTATAATTCAATGGTGCCGTTGAATATTATTTTTTATTAATTTTCAAAAATAAATGGAGCAACTTATAATTTGAATATACTAGAAGGAACATCAAACAAAATAGATGAATGATCTTATAAATTAGATGTACTAGAAGCAAGGTTCTAAATAACGTTTATCATGTCATAGCGGGAAGCCTACAAAAAATGCTATAGCGAATAGCATCGCTATAGCGAAAGCTATGCTACATAGCGTTTTCTTATTTTTATAAAAATTATATCATATATTTTTATTAAATATCAACATTATCTAAGTCTCATAGAACAATAAATAGCATCAAATTGATTAAAAAATTATAATATTCATATTGAACCAATACAAAGTCCAAATTGTGACTCAAAATATCCATAGTAATACTAATATAAAAAACTATCAATCTTTTTATATTCAAAATATATTCAGCATCATGACATAATCTATCTTTTTTCTATTTAAATTTCAAAATACATCATGGTATAATTAACTATCTTAATCTATTTAAAATATTCAAACTACCATATACTAAGTATCATTTTGTTACTTCAAGAAATATCTTAATATATTCAATCTGAGCCTTTATTTAAAGCCCATATAAATTGAAAAGAAAAAAAAAAACAGCTCGTATTGCATAGCGCGCTGTAGCTTCCTTATTTGATTTTGTTTAATGGATCTCTCATTTAATAATTAATAGTTTAATATAAAGCTTAGTACGTCAATTGTAAAAAAAAAATCACAGTTAAAATCCAATATGAGCCTTTATTTAAAGCCAAATATAAATTGAAAAGAAAAAAAAATAGCTCACGTTGCATAGCGCGCGCTATTTGCGCTACACGCTATGCGCTATAGCGGACCGCTATTACCGCTATAGCGTCCGTAGCTCAAATAGCGCGTTTAGATACCATAGCTTAGCGTTTAGGGTCCAAAAATACTATAGCGCGCTATTTAGAACACTGACTAGAAGTGCTACAAAATAATTTTCAGGCATAATTTTTTGTTGTTGTAAAAAAACATTAAAATATTTCTTAGTGTGTTATTGGAAAAAAGAATGTTTTGGATCTGAGTTATTGATCCTGGTTCAAAAATTATTTCTGAGTATATAGAAAAAATTACCGAGGTCCTTCTACTACATTCAAAATTCTGTTTGTGGTTGCGGCCGTATCAAATTTGAAATTTAAAGAAAATCGTGGTTAAATGGTTAATTTTTTTATGGTAAATATAAAAATTTCGGTTTTAATTTTATCTGTCAAATTTTTACGGCTTCCAAATATAATTATAGTGATAATTTTGTAATAAAATTCAACTAAGGACAAACCAATTAGTTTGAAAAGAGATTATTAAGGATTCCCTTATCTTCTCTTGAAAGAAACTTCGTTAAACTTCATTAAACTAAGGACAAATCAATTAGTTTAAAAAAATTGACTATAAAATAA
Source organism: Carex rostrata (assembly GCA_964058875.1). NCBI lineage: Eukaryota > Viridiplantae > Streptophyta > Magnoliopsida > Poales > Cyperaceae > Carex > Carex rostrata. The sequence goes on from CAXKVT010000135.1 coordinate 1,910,481, forward strand.
CAAAAATTACATAGTGTTGTGTCAATAATAAATTATGTTGTCCAAATAACAGAATATTTATTTCCCAATATAAATACCCTCCAAATAGGAGAAGAGAGAAAATATGGAAGATCGATGTGTAGTGACGGGCAATTAATAGAAAGACATCGACTTAATTATAAGGGAAAAGTCAAATCGTTAAATTCAGTATAATTCTATCACATGCAAGTTGTAAATTGATGGTTAAAATTTCAGAATTTCATATCAAAATATTTTAAACCGAATGTGGTCCAAAATCCAAATCAATTTTTAGTTCCCAATTAAGAAAGTTTGTCAACCAATATGAATATAAAAACTGATTAAGAGAAATATATGCAATTGCCTCAAGACTTATCAAACTTACATATCAAAACAAATTGATATTATTTATAAATTTGATTTTCCATTATGTTGAAATCAAATTAATGACAAACTTTAAACTCTAAAAACAGTAATATTAATAAATAAATAAAAAATTGCATTTTAATCTTAAATGGAAACTTTCAGCTAAATTGAGAAAAACATTAAATTTGATAGATGTTACACAAACATTACTTATATTAATCATTTAATCCTGTTATGTATACTCTCTAAAGACATAACAAAATTAAAACACAAATAATGACATAAAAGTATAGATTTTGAAGAAACATATTAATTTCAACAATTTTTCATTATGTTTGTTATCATTTGTTCATCCTCTAACATCTATTAATAGACAAAATCGTTGTTTCTTAGGTCAAAGAAATTAACCATTGCAATGAGCAACCCTCAAAAGGGAGACAGTGTTGCAGAGTTGGTCGGACCACTACTAAAACGCCTTAAACTAGCCAAGGAGCGAGTTCCTGAACATTCAGAGATGGAGAAAGTCATCGAACAAATGAGCATAGAGGTTGTAAAGATAAAAGATATTCTTGATAGTAGAGAAAAATTCGACAAGGAGTTAGCTGGTTTCCTTCAAAAGATAGAAAGGCAGATTGATCCCTTGATGGATCGTCAACCTTGCGTAAAGGCAACATCTGATTTGCGTCAGCCAACTACCATAACTGAAGCGGGCCAACCATCAAATCAAAGTCATCAAATGGACCAAGGCTCCAAGTTCCAAGAAATTAGGGACTCGCTGACCAGATTCTCAAGGGAGTGTCTGGACAGCCTTGCAATTTTTCCAGAAAATGTAGTACTGAAGAAGAGATTTCTGGCTTACTGGTGGGCGGTCTTTTTCCGGTACTATGATGTTGATGATGAAAGGGTCTTTTCTAATCTAAAGGACAAGCACGTCCTCATACCAGTAGTCCATAGAAAGCATAACAAAGTAATCAACTGCTTCACCATTGAACCTATATTACATAAGCAGTTGATCTCCAACCGTGAGAGAGATGGCTATGTTATTTCAGAGAAAAGGGAAGAAGGCAGTTGGTGCATATCTAAGGAGACACTACTAAATATAGACCAAATGTATCTCAATTCCAAGGACATAATAGAGACTATGAATAAGCATGGTGTGCGTGGGGTTCATCTTGGTAGCTGGCGTTGCACAACAGAGGTTCACAACGGGGTCAAGCAAATTGGGTCTGAAGAAAAAAAGTTAAAAGACCACATTGAGGTCAACCAAACTGATTTCTTAAAGAAGATGAGCAAAAACATGGATTACCTTAGCCTGCGAGGCATTTCGGGAATAGTAGAAATTCCTGCATCAATTGGGAGACTAGATTATCTAATGATACTAGATCTCAGGGCATGTCATAATTTGGAAAAATTACCACAAAAACCATCCAGATTAAAAGCAAAAGCCTTATGGTTCCCGTATCTCGAGGTTTTAGATATTTCAGAGTGCTACTTGTTAGATTATATGCCAAAATGGGTATGTGAGCTCCCTTTCTTAGAGGTGTTAAAGGGTTTTGTGGTTGGTAGCTTGGGAAATAAAAACCAGTCCTGCAGTTTAGGTGATCTCTCAAACTTAAAAAAACTACGGAAGCTAAGCATTAGATTTACCATTGACAATTTGGGTCCTGAAGTTTTCCGGGGTTTTAATTCTCTGAACGAACTTTTGGTATTGACCATAACATGGAGACAAAATAAGGAAATACCAACCTACTCTTTACCAAAGTATATAGAAAAGTTGGATATCAGATGTTATCCAGAAGCTGAGGTACTATCAAAGCTACAAAACCCTGGAGAACTAACAAACCTGAAGAGATTATATATTAGAGGTGGAAACCTTACTACAATTCCTTGCCATGATAATTGGCAAGTGGAGATACTGCGCCTCAGGTTCTTGAATAAGTTGGTTTATCCAACCGACTGGGAAGGGCTCAGGAGATCATTTAAGAAATTAAAGTACGTGGAGTATGTGGGATGTACCAAGCCCATGAATTTCCCCAACGATGGGCATAGTTGGAATAATGAAGAATGATCTCAGAAGATTAATTGATGATAAATTTTATGGGAATCAATTTGTAAAAGCATTGAATAAATTATATCAAATGTGATTGTATTATTCATTTGTTTGAATGCTAAAATGACTTAAAACTATTCGATTGAAAATTTATGATTTTGATTGCTATAAAATGTATGATGGAAAGAATGCTTATGTTGATTTTTCTGATATTTTACTATGATATAATGTTGCAATATTTCTTTTCTAATAATGAAGTTTCTTATCGTTACCTTTGGGAAATTAATGTCTTTCTCATTGCATAAAGGCAAATTCAGAGATGGAGAAAGCCACCATAACTGAAGTGGGCCAATCATCAAATCAAAGTCATCAAATGGACCAAGGCTCCAAGTTCCAAGAAATTAGGGACTCGCTGGACAATTTGTCAAGGAGGTGTCTGGACGGGCTTTCAATTTTTCCAGAAAATGTAGTACTGGAGAAGAGATTTCTGACTTTCTTGTGGGTTGCCCGTTTTTCGTACCATTATTTCCATTATTTTGGGTGCCGTGATGATTGTTTTGAAAGGATCTTTCCTAATCTAATAGACAAGCACGTCCTCATACCAGTAGTCCACAGAGAGCATAATAAAGTAATCAACTACTTCACCATTGAACCTATATTACATAAGCAGTTGATCTCCAACGGTGAGAGAGATGGCTATGTTATTTCATAGAAAAGGGAAGAAGGCAGTTGGTGCATATCTAAGAAGATACTACTAAATATAGACCAGAGGTATCTCGATTCCAAGGACATAATAGACACTATGAATAGGCATGATGTGTATGTGGTTCATCTTGGTAGTTGGCGTTACACAACAGAGGTTCACAACGGGGTCAAGCAAATTGGATATGAAGAAACAAAGTTAAAAGACCACATTGAGGTCAACCAAATTGATTTCTTAAAGAAGTTGGGAATAAACGTGCAATGCCTTAGCCTACGAGGCATTTCAGGAATAGTAGAGCTTCCTGAATCAATTGGGAAATTAGAACATCTGAAGGTGCTAGACCTCAGGGCTTGTCATAATTTGGAAAAATTACCACAAAATCCATCCAAGTTAAAAACAGAATGGTTCTGGAATCTCAGGGTTTTAGATTTTTCAGAATGCTACCTGTTAGATAATATGCCAAAATGGATATGTGAGCTCCATTACTTAAAGGTGTTAAAGGGTTTTGTAGTTGGTAACCTGGGAAATAAAAATCAGTCCTGCAGTTTAGGTGATCTGTCAAAATTAAATATACTATGGAAGCTAAGCATTAGACTTACTATTGACAATTTGGGTCCTGAAGTTTTCCGGGGTTTTAACTCTCTGTACTTCCTTTCGGTATTGACGATAACATGGAGACAAAATAAGGAGATACCAACCTACTCTTTACCAAAGTATATAGAAAAGTTGGATATAAGATGTTATCCAGAAGCTGAGGTACTATCAAAGCTACAAAACCCTGGAGAACTAACAAACTTGAAGAGATTATATATTAGAGGTGGAAAACTTACTACAATTCCTTGCCATGATAATTGGCAAGTGGAGATACTGCGCCTCAGGCTCTTGAATAAGTTGGTTTATCCAACCGACTGGGAAGGGCTCAGGAGATCATTTAAGAAATTAAAGTACGTGGAGTATGTGGGATGTACCAAGCCCATGAATTTCCCCAACGATGGGCATAGTTGGCATAATGAAGAATGATCTCAGAAGATTAATTGATGATAAATTTTATGGGAATCAATTTGTAAAAGTATTGAATAAATTATATCAAATGTGATTGTATTATTCATTTGTTTAAATGCTAAAATGACTTAGAACTATTCGATTGAAATTTATGATTTTGATTGCTATAAAGTGTATGATGGAAAGAGTATGCATATGTTGATTTTTATTAATATTTTACTATAATATAATGTTGCAATATTTCTATTTACCATTTATTGATTATTATATGGAATGCTATATAATTTTGTTGTTGATATGTTTAACTAAAAAAAGTAAACCTTCGATGCTGCATCTATTTACCATTTATTCCTTTAATTATAATTTTATACAAGATGAAATGCGAATCTGTACCCAGCTCTCTTCTCTTTTCCTTTAAAGAAGTTCCTTATTGTTACTAATCACATTAATGTCTTTCTCATTACATGAACTGTTGGATCTTTGCTTTTGATATCTCCCTGCATGAGCTCTTCACCCACACTCACAAGTCAAAACTACACAGGCACCTATTATTCAAAACAAGCACAATTACTTGTATGGAGATATTTCAAGTTTGGAAGAGCTGCTCCCAATTTCAACATATTAAGAATGTGATTAGTGAGTAACTTTCAATTATAGTTGTCATCTTCTTCTCATTAGTTTGGTAAAGTTGTTCTTCCAAGCTCATTGAAATTAAATAATAAATGAGCTCAGGTTGACAATTTTTAACAAATTTTGAGCACATGTTGATATAATTTAACAAATTATGCTTGTTAGTTAAATCTCCAGAGATGAAATTGGAGTAAATATACATTAATTTCTGTGATCCAGAAATCATCCATGGAAAAATAGCAATTTTCCTAGATATAGCATAGGTAAAAAGTAATTGGTTTGCTATTAGCAAAGCTTTACTGTGTATTAAAGAGAAACAGTAAGTTGCAAAGCAGAAAATAGTCAATAGCTTTCTAAAAACAAGTCAACATACACTATTTCATCAGAAAAAAAAAAAAAAATCTCATCAGTTTTGTAATGCTTTTATTATCTCAAAATTACTTTTAACTGAATTTTCAATCTCTAGTGGGACACGATTACCGCACATTAATTAGCTTGTAGTGCTCAAATTTTAAGGCCTTTCTCCTGCATACCCATATGCAACCTAAGAAAAAAATGTGAAATTAGGGCATTTGAATTAGAAATTGACCTTTTCAAAATTAAGAAAAAGAAAGTATGGCCACCCACAATGAAAAATCATACAGGTGCATGCCTAATTAATTAATTTGTGCAAGACTGATATCGCACAACAACCATGGATAATGGATGAAGCATTTGGATCAAAAATACATGATTAATTTGCCTAAAGGTAAGCGGTACTAATATTACATTGGTATTGTACCAGTACAACAATGATGACAAAGTCTGACTACTCAAGTCTAAGAGGTCGAACGAAACAGGGTACCTTCCGATAGTGCGCACCATGGTTATAGCAGCCCACATTTTTTGGTAATCATCTCTTGAGGCTCTTATAATACATATCTTGTGATTTATTTACATATTTCACTGCACAAGTGAAAAAAGTAAATGAATATATATATATATACACGCACGCACACACACAGATGAGATAACAAATAATAGTGGAACCTGCTAAATAACTTCACTAGATGTACAGGCATGCACCGATAGACCTGTACACATTACATTATTTGGCTAACTTGTACTGCTCTTGTTAAACCAAGCATCTTCAACTCCTAATTTATTTGGCTAATTAATGCTATCAGTGAGAGAGAGATATCAACAGGTCAAAACTCAAATAAACAAAAATAGCGCCAACTTGTAATATTAAGTTTCAATATGTAAATGTGATAACCCAAATAATGCAAAATGACTGGGTAAAATTGCAAAAATATAAATATCCGATCAACCCAAATTTTTACGATTTGGGTCGAAAATGACCTCCATCAGCAAGTACCTATATTATTCTTGAATTGAAGCATGCTTCCCAAAAGTTTCACTTATATATGAACTACATCTAATTCAAGTTTACACAAGCACTGTATTGAACAGCAAGCATGCATCGCCTTGTACAATTGGTGCCAATGACGTGTTTTTCAAAGGTGAAACCACAGGAGAAGCGGTGAAGGTAGAGCAAAGGCATTGGGAAGGGAAGGAGTGTTTGTTGAAACTGAAGAAATTTCGACGGTTGTTTACCTTTGAAGCAGAAGAAATGGAGTCGACGACAGGAGAGGGAGCAACTCAGTATCCTCTCTGCGGTACCGGACGTCCGGACTGCGTACAATACTACTCCCAGTCCCAGGCCCCATCACAGCAGAGCCAAAATCTGCTTTGAGATTCGTGCCAGAATAAAAAAAAACACGGTCCGTTGCACCGTTGGATCTGACGAGAGGATGATTTGAGAGAGTGTGTTAAGTTATAGGGAGTCCGCTTTGAGATTCGTGCTAAGTAAAAAAGAAATGGTCCGGATTTATCACTTGTACGCATAGTAACATGATTCGCGTTTTATTCACGAATAAAAAGTTTTTCAGAGGTTGCCGAACCGAATAGCGTATAAAACGGTTGACCGAATTTTTACCGATTTATTCTCGTACAAAACGCGAATAAAACGTTTTTTACGAATTATTCGCGTTTTGTTCTAATAGTTCGTCGCTCAGTGTTTCGCTCCGTAATCCATGCACTGTTGATCAATTTGTGATTTCACGCGACCACCCAACCACGTGGGTGAAGCTGATTCGCTGTTGTACATTTTTTATGATTTCTTTTGAGAGAGAACACAACTTTTGAAATTGAAAGGACAAACTGGACCTCACCCACGTGACTTCATCTAAAATCAATAAAAACAACGGATTGAATGTGAAAGAGCTCTGCGTATGTTTTTTTTTTGCCGCCAAAAAAATGTTGAAAATTACAAAAATTAAAATACATATACAACAGCACTTTACACTAATAAAAAAATTAAAATAAACGAAACAATCTTTTTTTTTTTTTACAACTTTAGTATTTTAGTATATTAATTGATGTGTACAAAAACGAATTATTTCCGAATTATACCCGAATCACGAATTTTTGACTCTGCCGAACCTTTCCCGAACTATTAAGTTGTCACTATGCTTGTACGTGAGGTGTTGAGTCAAGATATATGAAGGATGTCACAGAAAATCCAGTCCCATATCCATTTTTCTGTTCAATGAAAGATAGATCAATAGATGGTTTCGTGGTTATAATTCCGTATCTCTAATGATAGTTAATTTAAGAAAACAGAAAAATTGATTTTAGAAGGCATGAGAAAACACCATTCTTAAATTATATGGATCGAGATTTAAAGTATATGTCCCTTCATTAATCAGAATTTAATAATATGTTCCTCAATAACACAAAGACTTAAATTCCGTCTTTATTTTCTTTTCTTCAAGTCAAAAAAGTTGAACAAGGGAAAGAGATTATCTGTGGCGTCCTTTCTATATCTCGAACAAGAAGAGTTCAAATGTCTCATGCTTTTATGTCTTTTTTTTGTCTCATATTCTTATATTCGTTTTAAAGTTTAAATAGTCGATTCGAATTACTCAACATAATTTTTATATTTTTTGAAACTTTTTTACTATTTGATTAGATAGGTGCAAAATCACAGTTTTTTCATGAGAATATGAACTATCCATAAACAATAATTTTGTACATATTTAAAAAATTAATAAAAAAAAGTCCAAAAATATAAAATTTGATCTTCAAACACATTTAATTACAGATATCATGTTGAGATGTTCAGAACGACTATTTGAACTTTGAAAATGAAGATAAGAATATGAGACACAAATGAAACATGAAATAAATGAAACATTTTTGAAATATTAATTTCATAAAAATTCAAATCCAAAATTTAACTTTTATGAAATAAAAATTCTGAAGGTTTGCAAAGGTATGTGACCATAAAATCATATGAGTTAAATGTTCATGATATAGTAATTTTATTTGGCAAAAGTGTTAAATTAATTACAAAATAAGAGTTGTCACATCATTTTTGAAACGGTCCGCGGATCGATTTAAAGCCGCTATTCATCTTTTGATGCCAAACATTTCCACCAAAAAAGCACAAAAGAAAAGTAGATGCTTTATCATCGATTGGTCTTCTTTTAGAAATTTTTTGATTCGGACATGGCGAAAATTAATTTATATAATTTGAATAGCCGACTTTTTGGAAGTCAAACAATCAGCCTATGACTTGTGGCTGTGCATTCTAATTTTGTTGTGACCAAATTTTTCTTCAATAAAATCTCATTCAATCATTTGGGGAATTGTTCTCATCTCCCATATCATGCGCATGGTGTTATATCCATTATTTAGGAATCTGAATTTGAATGAAATCCTTTACAAAATACTTTGCAAAGTCCAAAAAATATAACAAAATGCATGTATGTTACAAGATTTTCGGGTATTTATAAAAAGATGTGTACATGTAACATCTTTCTCCTCGTTTCTATGTTTTTTTAATGGATTTTTTTTAATTTTAGAGAAAAATAATCAAAAACATATTAAAATACAGGTCGAGAAAGATCAAAAGTCCAATTATTATTATTACTGGAATATAATTAGTTATTTGACCGTTACCATTTAATACAAGACAAGACTCACATTGGATGTAAGTAATTGAACATTGTTGAAAACTTGAAATAAAGAATCAGCATTTGATTTAGTGACAAATGCACGTGGTTTTTATGTAAGAAGTCGTAAGTTCAAAATCTGAATGAGAGAAATTATTTATTATAATAATAAGAATATTAAATAGTTGGGTGACTTGATCTCCAACCTTTATTAAAAAAAAAAAAAACATTGTTAAATAAAATTGGATGATCTCCATGAATTTAAATGTAATGCAAAAGCGGAGCCTCGGTAATACGAAAAGAGAAGGAACAATTTTACCATACTCTGGACTAGTCTGGAGCCAGGAATTGGGAGCTCAAAGGTGAGGTTACCAATCGTTTTAACAAAAAAATGAAGTCTGACTATTTTAGCGTTCACGCACCATTGAGTCGAATCCTCTAAAGTAACTTAAATTGTGAGTTCAGATCTGAACCGATCTAGCCCTCACATATCTCTTTAATATTAGTGCAAAAGCAGATCGGACGGTTCAGAACTAAAAACAAAATTTTAGTTAATTCAGGTGATATGAATTCCATGTGACCCTATCCCTACACTTGTCTCGTCTCCATTTATTAAGACGCGGTTTCACTTCTCACCTTCTTTCCCTTCCAACCAAAGAGAAAAATCCAGAAGAGAATAGCAGAGAAATGGCGAACTCAACTCTCCAACCCGTTCTCTTTGTTCTTCTATCAGCTCTCCTCTTTCTCTCCATACCAGTACCACCTGTTTCTGTACAAGCACAATCTAGTACCCAATCTTGCGCTTCGAAACTGGTATCATGTGCCAGTTACCTGAACTCCACCAATCCACCAGCTAGCTGTTGTGATCCCCTAAAAGAAGCGATCACAAATGAGATGCAGTGCCTCTGTTCAATTTATGAAGATCCAACTATTTTAAAGGCCTTTAATATTAACTTGACTGAAGCTAACCAATTGGCTGGCCATTGTGGGATCAATTCTGGCACAAACCAGTGCAATGGTAAATTCTTTGTCTTTTAGGGGTGTCTGTGCAAAATCTTAGTCCAACATATCCATAATTTTGGTCCCCTGTGGTTGGTGTTCACTGTTCAAATAGTGGGACATTTATGGATGGACCCTTTTTTATTTTTATTTTTGCTCAATTCCTTATTAATACAAGTTCCTGCAATTAAGAAATATTAAATAATTCAAATGCCCCCTCAAAAGTAAAAAAATTGAATTTTTTTTTTCTTCTTCTTTTGGTATTACATAAACCTTAAATTTTTCTTCATATATACTTTAATTTTAGGTAAGATCCATCCTCTTAAGTCTAATATTGGCTAATATTTTTTGGTTTGACAGCTTCTTCACCATCCGGTACTCCGACTCCACCACGTAAGATATTTTCACTAGTTGGCTCTTTTATTATATAATAATAATAATAATAATAATAATATATTCTGCCTTGATCATTATTATATTTATTTATGTTTTTGATTGTTGATGTTTCAGCTCCTAGCAAAGGTGCAGGAGAAAGGGCAGTATGGATTGGTGGGTCAGGTTTAATTGGATTGTTCTCCATCTTTTGGTCTATTTGTGCTTAATAGACTAAAAACATGATTATTTGTGCTCTTTGGAGTGTGAAATGGTAGTAAATATTTGTACCTTTTTTATTTTTTTTGGTCTGTTTGTTATGTTGTTGTAGTTTAGTTGGAATAAAGGGACTATATATGTCCCAATCGTCACTTGATTGACATTGTATTCGTTGAGCCTATATTTATATGTATGTTCTTTTTAGTAAAACAGAGTCATATTTTAATGTTTTATTTTATTTTATTTGAATAAGCAAAGTCATATGTACCAGCAGTGTTGTAAAAAACGTATGTTTAGATCAATTAATCGGTTGATTAGTCGTTGGCGGTAATCAAACGGTCATGAATTTTTCTAACTAATTAGACAATTATTTCCAAATATGATAGATTATTCTCAATTATTCTCGATTAATTGTTTAGCGATATCTTGCATGTCCGATGACTGTATACTGTTATTTACAACACTGTACGTACGGATTGATTTTGGACTACATCAGTGATGTCATTATGTTAAACTTTTTGAATGTGTATCCTCTGCATTAACTCAAAAAATAATATTTTGAGTTAATGAATCTCAACCGTCTGATTTTAAACGGAGCCAATCAGACTCTTGCTTATGATATAGGAGCATCTTTAATATTAGCGTGGATCTTGTCTACACAAATCTTAAAACATATCGAATGGTCAGAATTCATTAAATTGCCTTTTGAGTTAATTCAGAGGATACGAATTCAAACTTTTTAGGGATGCTAAAAGTTGCATGCTTTTTAGGGACATTTTTCACCTCCAAATTGCCTATTTATTAGAGTTAAATTAATTATGTTGTTTCATAAATATATTTACAAGGACCGATTTTATGCCAATTTAAATCACACAGGATTCAGGGTTATTTCGTGCTAAAATTGTCCAGGTTTTACAAATAAATAATTGCTGTCATATTCATAATATTTTTTTTATCAAAATTTAAAAATTACTTATTTCTTCACTAACTTTTCTTATTTATTTTCTTTCTTTAGTGTAATTTTAACCATTTATTTGATTGATTAGAATAATTCAGTTTTTAAACTTTAGAACTTTTATTTAGTTTTAAACTATTAAATAAATAACTCAGATTTACCATCAATTCAGATTCAACATTTGATTTATTACAATGCAGAAGAATATTGATCGTGGTTGGACAATCAAATTGTGTTTGTTTGAGAAGAATGGTAAATTATTACTTATCTAAATAAAAAAATAATAATAAGCTAAATATAAAATTATGTTAAAGAAACGGGAAATGAGAAATGATATTTACTTTTAACGGGGGGGGGGGGGGGGGGGGGGGGAATAGGTAATTTTTATGTTTTGATGAGTATGGCAATAATTTTATGTTTTGATGGAAAAATAAGCTAAGTTCGAGAGCTTCTGATCCAAATTATGAAAAAAAAGATGGTTGACAGAGGATTTAAAATCAAATAAGTATGCATTTTAGTTGAGAAGAGTGTTTAATTCGGCTAAAATTGAGTATTTATTTTGAGAGCTCAAAACTATATGTTTATAAATTCACAGGCTATATACACAGTATTATATAATCAATACATATATTTAGAAAATAAGTATTCAAATTCGTAATTTTCGATCAAATTAATTGGATTGATGGAGTTAATCGGTTTTTAGATTTATATTTTATAATTTTGAGATGAAATTGGACATGAATGAATGATGAACCTCTAAGAAGCTACTAGAACATCCAGATGTCAGCCCTAGCACTAGACCTCTCCATTAGAACTCTCCAGTACGTTATATTCCAGAAAACAAAACTTCTCTCCATTTCCACGTGAACCCACCCCTATCCATTACAACTCTCCAGTAGTACTAAACATCCAGATCCACTGATCCAGCGATATCAACTTATCAAGACCTATTGAATGGACAGTTGGAGATTGACATCACTGGAGATGGCATAGCTTGGATTCACCTTTCAGGTCTTCACTTGTCGGCGACGATCTGTATCCTCTGCATTAACTCAGAATTTGAGTTAATGCATCTCGATTCTAAACTGTCCGATCAGGATCCGGGACAATTGGGCCCGAGGTGGAATGCAAGGGGTTCCTTTAATATTAGTGCCAACACCAATCGGACGGTCCATATTTATCTTTCGTTAACTCAAATTTTGAGTTAATGCAGACATACCAATTGAGCGACGACTCCCTTGGATACTTGGACGAGTGCGTTTCCTCTGAGGTATCTCAACTTTTGCGTGACCGACGTGTCCGGTGCCTATTCAGGGGGATGTAGGGGGTCAGCATTATGTGTGCTTTGAGACTCGTGTAGTACGAATTTAAACGGTTAGGATTTTCCAAAAAGTCACGCAAAGTTTGAGATATCTCAGAGGAATTCCACTTGGACTCTCACCTGATAATCGATAAACCCCTATTTCTTTCCTACTTTATTTTGAGAGCAGCAGCCATCTCTAGTTGAAAGAAGAGAAGAGACGCAGAGCAAATGGATGCAACAAAGTTGAAAGAGCTGAAATTGTTCATAGAGCAATGCAAGACAAACCCTTCCCTTTTGAGCGATCCATCTCTCTCCTTCTTTCGCGACTATCTCGACAGGTTCTCTCTCCAAATTTTCTGTTGTATGGTTCTATTAACTGTACTTGAGTAGTTTGAATTCAGTTCATCCTATTGAGGCACGATCTTATGCAATCAACTCTCTAATATCAAAATTTGATTCGAAGATGTTCGACCCATGTTGAAAGTTTCCATCTTTTTTTACTAAGAGGTGGGATGGATTCAATTGGAAATATGTATGTAGAGATAGTGTTGTTCTATTTCAGTTTCCATCTTTTTTTTACTATGGATTCATAATCACAGTACTTTTTTTTTTCTTCTCTCAGTTTGGGTGCTAAGCTTCCTTCTGCAGCTCACAAGTCATGCTGTGGAGGAAGTCATGATCATAGAAGTCATGCTGCAGAGGAGATGGACGATGTTGATGTCGACAATGATGATGATGCTGATGTGGAAGGCACTGAACCAGAGCATGATGAACTGGATGATGACATCGTTGAATCCGATATTGAGTTCGAGGGTGAAACTGTCGAGCCTGACAATGACCCACCCCAAAAGGTATCATCTTTTAAGAATTACTGGTAGCACTAACTGTCCTCGCTTAATTACTGCTGCTATTTGTGATTTTTGGCTTAATTTTGCATAGATGGGGGATTCATCGGTTGAAGTGACTGAGGAAAACCGTGAGGCGTCTCAAGAGGCCAAGGGAAAAGCCATGGAAGCAATCTCTGAAGGTATTATCATCTTTTAAGAAAATAATATTAAAGCTTAATTTTAAAGATGGCTACTGATTCATGACAGATCATAATCGAATAGTATCGAACTATACAATTATAAGCTAAGCTGATTAAATTCTCAGGGAAATTTGACGAGGCAATTGAGCATCTCACCAACGCTATAACACTAAACCCTACTTCAGCTATCATGTATGCAACCAGAGGTATGTATGTGTATGTATATATATACAAGAGAGAGAGAGATATTGTTACAATTATGATCATGTTAATCTCAGTGTGGTTTTTGTTGGTTGTATTCACTATTGTTGACCCTGATCCTAGTCTGCAATTATGTATTTTTTTATTGTAATTCCAGCTACTGTGTACATCAAGATGAAAAAGCCAAATGCAGCCATTCGTGATGCAACAGCAGCTTTAGAGGTAAACTTTTGCCATAATCTTTCTTTACCCTCTTGTTATATAACACTATTATTGAATCTTTTGGTTAAGACTTGTTATATGAGTCTGAAAATGAAAAAAAAGGGAGAAATTTGCAAAAAGCCCCTGGAAATTGTTGAAAACCCCTATGATTGGTATATGAGCTTTCTATCTTGTTGAAAAAAGTTGAAAGTAACTCTGTCACTAAATTTTCAAGAAAAAGAAGTAATTATGTTACCAGTGTCTTGTTTCTTTAACAAAATAATGCACTATAAGATGACTGATTAATTCTTACAAAAAGTATATTCTTTCTTTCATGGATTTAAATATCACCTTAAATTAAACAAAAAAGAAGAAGAAGAAGATAGTTTTGTTTTTCTCACGAGTTCTGTTTTTTAAAATGTGAATAGTATATCATTTTAAATTGTTCTTACCACATTATTCTAATTATCTTTATGTGGATGGCACTGATGGTGTTAGAGGGGTATTTTTGTTTTGACTCTTTCCTTTTCTCAAATATTTATATCTGAGGGGTCTTTTTGCTTTGGTATGATCAGATAAACCCAGACTCTGCAAAGGGTTATAAATCAAAGGGCATAGCCTTAGCCATGCTGGGCAAATGGAGGGAGGCTGCAAAGGATCTCCATACTGCATCCACAATAGACTATGATGATGAGATCAACTCTTGGCTAAAAAAGGTAACTTTGAATTTTTCTCGAACTTTTTAATTAAGTTGTCATTTTGAAAGGTGGAACTGAGAATGTTAGATGCTCAATTTTAGGTGGAACCTAATGCTCACAAGATAGAAGAGCATAAAAGAAAGTATGATCGTTTAAGGAAGGAGCGAGAAGAAAAGAGAGCAGAGCGAGACAGACTTCGCCGCAAGGCTGCTGCTCAGGTACTGTTTAAACTGATGTAATTTGAATCACACCCTATAAAACAAGAAGATATCTACTCCTTGCAAAATGAAAAATTATCTCATATGCTTTCCCAAAACATGATAGTATTACATGTACTTCCACCTCTCCTCTCCTCACCTACCTTATTTCTTTGAAGCTGCTAAAACTAAGTTCATTTCTTAAGAGAGAGTTTGGTTTGGTGCATAGTCTGGAAATCTTTTGTAACTTACTTTGAGATGTCGAGGTTGAGGTGAAGCTTAATGTATTGTTTCATTTAAAAGTGCTTCCGCGAATGTCCTTGGTTCAACAATACCCTTTTGATTAGCGTATAATTTTCCTTCTATCTATTTTACTATTGTGTCAATGTTTAGGCTGCATATGAGAAGGCTAAGAAGAAAGAACAATCTTCATCCAGTGGCATGCCAGGTGGCTTCCCAGGCGGCATGCCCGGAGGCTTCCCAGGAGGCATGCCCGGAGGTTTCCCAGGTGGCATGCCCGGAGGCTTTCCAGGCGGCATGCCTGGAGGCTTCCCAGGTGGTGGCATGCCAGGAGGATTTCCGGGTGCCATGCCTGGGGCTGGGGGCAGTCCTGGAAATATTGACATGAGCAAGATCCTCAATGTAAGTTGCTAGATTGACTAAGAGCTTAATTGTAGTTTGCTTTTGAGATAAAACATATGTGCAAGCATAATAAATATAACTTTTTATACCGGCATCCAAGATCGTTAGCAATATATTGGAAGAGTTTAGCACTTCCATTATGTTGACTAAACATTAAAGGAATATACTGAATTTCTCGAGTTTTGCACTTACCCTGACTAAGCATGAAAGGATTTGTTTTTTTAAGTTAACAGGATTTAGAATAAAGCATGAAAGGTTTTGCTGAAGTTACCCTGATTATTTTGTTGTAATTTTGTTTAACAGGATCCAGAACTAATGTCAGCGTTGAGTGACCCTGAGATCATGGCAGCGCTGCAAGATGGTACAAATTTTGCAATTTCCCCTTTTAAGTTCTTATTTAGATGGCCACTGTGAAGTTTTACAGGCTTCTATTTATCTCAAGAACAAAAATGGGAATAGTTAAACTTCATTTTGTTCTTAAAAATAAAAGATCTAGCTAGACCTAGCGAGCCAGCTCGGATTGGCTTGTCACGATTTCAAGCTGAGATTTTAGCTTGGATGCCCTAGGTCTAGCTCGCTTGGTTGTAGCTTGGTCTAGAATTAACAAGCTGAGTTAGGGCATGAGTTAGGGCCTAGCTTGTTGCCACCCCTATTGGGGACTCATTAAAAACTTAAATGTCATTTAACACTTAATAATTTTGTTGTTTTTGAATTTTAGTTATGAAGAACCCGGCAAATTTTGCAAAGCATCAGGCAAACCCGAAGGTGGCGCCAGTTATAGCCAAGATGATGGGTAAATTTGGAGGTTCGACCTAGGAAAAAATATTGTCCACTTAGTTTTTGTGATGAAATGATTTTTGGTGTTGTAAAGACAAATTCTGTAGTTTATGAGGGTTGTTTTTCATTTGTATTTGAATTTTGAACTTGTCTGCTTCAAAGGATAAGTCTTGGATATGGTGCATAAATTATTTTCGGTACCATTCATGATTCAAATTTTTGCAAATTTAAAAATGTCGTTCGGATATTTGAGGTCTTAGTTTTTTGTTGTTTGACATCTCAAAAATGATCTGTCAAGCTTTCATTGTTAGTGCGTAGTGCACGCAAATTTTTTTTTTGTAGAACCATGGTGCTTTATTTTTTACCAATTACCAGTTGAATTCTTCACTCCCCTCACACCATCTAGCTCCAGCAGCTTCTCTTTACTAGTGGGAGTGCTTTATTCGTCTCGCTATCCAACATACCTGCTAGATCTGTTACGGACACTGAAAACCAAACGAATAGCATAGTAATATTCATAGTTATATGGTAAATTTATTGATTTTTCTTAATTTACTGATTTTATTTAGTGTGAAGTCAAGCACTAATGTATTAAAATAACTTGTAAACTTTTATTTCCTTAATGGTTTGACTTTGTAATTTGTACCAAATAAATTAAAAAAAACTTATTAGTTCGAAATATTAATATATCACTTGTGAAATAAATTATTTTAACTCAACCACCTTTATAAGGTTAAATATATACTGACATCATTCACGTGTTATTGCTTTATTTGAACTAAGGAAAAATAATCATATTCTTAGGTCTTCTTCCTATTCCTTTTAAATAAGGATGAGATGATCCACTGGTAAACATGATCAGGTTTTCCCTGACGAAGAGAAATTTTTTGTGACAATCTCAACACTGTTAGCTACTCAGGACTATACCTGACTTCTCTAATAAAAACAAATAAAAGTGTTACTATCAATTATCAAAGTCTAACAATTTTCTAAAGAAATTTCCTAATCTATGTTAAAAAATCCTCTACCTTCTAAAGAAACTTTCATGCCAAAGAAAAAAGATGATCTTTAGAAATAACAATCAAACCCATCTCTTGACAGTATATGAGGCCTCCTCTGCCTCATAAGTCATAATAACTGAAAATAGCAATGAGGCCCCTAATCTTTTTCAAATTTGCTTTACACAAGTTGCCACTTATCCAGTGATTTCACTCTCAACCAAAACCAGTCCACAACCAGCAATTGCAACTATATTCCATTCTACTAATATGGTTAGCATCAAGAAATAACACATGAATATGTAACTAAAATATATTTCACTGAAGAAAAGCTACCAAAACCTTGGAAATTTATCAATCTGAAAGTCAAATAGTGTCCCACAAGATTCAAAAATGGAATCAATCTCATACTTAAATGCATCCAGAAACAAACCTAGTGACAACCCAGCCTTCCAATAATTGAAAATTGCAATGAGGCTGCCCCCGATCTTTTTGAAGAATGGGATTGAGGCCCGGTACATAAGTGCACCAATTCCCTCTACAACAACCACTGCCAATCCAGCCGAGAGTATGTCCCAGTCACCAGTTTGACCTATAACAGTTGCAAAAGCAGTTGCACAATAGAACCCGATCAGAAAAAACAAGATTTTTAGTGACAAACCCCTCCTGAGTCGGTTGATACGGTTATATAAGTTGGTTTGGAGAGATTTGAGTGCGTTGAATAAGCGGGTCCCACCATTGTTTGTTGTATTGCTCGATGATGATTCTGAAGTACCATCACCTACCATGCTCTTAACAATTGATCCCCTTATCCTATAAAAAAAAAGCACAGAAAATCATGTTACATTCAAGGATTTCAATTCTTTCTGCCTTTCGGGCACACCAAAGTCTCGGCTGGTACCGACCTTTATTGTACAGATTCAGTTCAGTGACGCTTTTGTTGTGACTTTTGACAGCAGGTCGTTTTTGTTCCTTGGCGATTCTTATACCCCAAGTAGAAGGTAATTTTAGAATCAAACTATGTACCCATTCAACACAACAATTCAAAAGGAAACTAATTCAAAAAAACAAAAACAAACAAAAATGCAAAGAAAAAGAAAAAGAAAAAGAAAAAGAAAAAGAAAAAAGAGCAGCATACACTTGTAACCAGTACTGGGCATGACTAGAAGTATATTTAAACAACTACTGACAAACATATTATATTTCAAATCAATAATCAACAAAAATAGAGAGCCTAACATATACCTTGAATATTTGACTGTGGGTCTACCTTGACAAAACCAACAAAAATTGTTGAGGTTTGTATTATAGCCACTGGTGCTATTAAGAGGGTAACATGTATACTTTCGTTTCGTGCATCTTGATATTGGTAAGAAGGCGATCCCTTTGCAAGATTGCATAGCCGACATGTCACCATACTAGAATTGAACCCACATCTGTGACACAAAAGTATTAGTATCAGATCGAATGAAATGTGATATTTCAAACAACCATATTTTCCTTTAAGCCTCTCTTTGCCAAATTAGTAAGGATTATTGGTATCTCTTGTTTAGAGAGGTATTTTATGATATTTTATTTTCTGTAGGTGCTTCAGGGCACTTAATGAAATTAGTTACTACTAATCTCAATTAAGGAAACAAAGTGCAATCAAAATAATATTTTATGATCATTCCTACTTCCGGTCATATCAATCTATAATAATTCAGCCCGAAACAAATGCATAATTTACCGATTAGATTAAAACAGAAGCAAACAAGATTGCATGTATAAGAGAATTAAAGTAGGATTATTTAAAACTCTTAAATCCTGTTGTTCCATCCTCTACTCCCCTCTCTCTCACGAACCAATGAGTTTAGATTTACATAAATTTCCCTTAAAATAAATTCAATTTCAGTTGAAATTAGCATGAATTCAAGGCTGGCTCAACCTCTAGCATAATAGATAGGATCCTTGTCATCAAGGAAGGAAGTTAGGCTCTTTGGTACAGACTTGAGGGTACATTTGGTACCATTTAGGGGGTTCATTTGGGTATGAATTTTTGTTCAAAATTGAAATTTAAGATGAAGGGCAGTGTCAGAAATTAGATTTGAGATACTGTCTGTGAGGTTTCATATGTATCACCTTGTCAGTCTGATTAATAATCATACTATCAAGTTGCCTTTGCTAACCTAAATAAGTTTTATAGTAATTTCATTGTTTCCCACCAAAATCAAACTAACTAACTAAGTAAAACCATACTATCAAATTTAAGACCGAAATTTGACCCCATTTTGTTGCAAATTATATCCCAAAGGAAGCGAATTAATCCTCAGCAATTAAGCAATTGTAAAGGTTTTGCTTCAGAGCTCAGATTGGGAGTGTGTGAGAGAGAGAGAGCGAGAGCGAGAGGTGCGAGATAGAGAGATACCTGGTCTGGTCTGGTCTGATCTGCTCAGAGAAAACAAGGAGAAAGGAGAAAGAGCGATGGATGGTCCGCGAGTTAGCGTACCAAAATCGGATATATTTTTTTTATTTTTATTTTTTGGCGTAAAAAATCGGATATTGATGAAAGAGAAGAGAAGGAAATTATTGTTCTGTTTTGTTTTGTACTTTTGTCTCCCAATTTATTATTTCAATTCTGTTTTGACTCCCATTTTATTTTAAAGCATAAAAATTAAATTGCTCATTTTATCTTAAATTTTTATATATTTCGTATCTTGTTTGATAATTTAATAAGGCATGATATAAATTAATATGTTTAGATTTCGCCAGAGATCATTAATTTTTTTTTTTTTTTACGAATTGATTTAATTTGTCTCTTTATATGTTTAGATGCCGCTACTAACAAATTAAGCACGAATCTCAATGCAAATAAATGGATGAGTTTTTTAAGTTAATGAATCACACCCAAGGGCTTTTACTAAAAAAAAATTAGAGACTTAGTCTTCTTTAATTTTTATAAAAACCTTAGCCTTCTTTATATAGTAAATTATTGTTATTTAGAAGGGACAAAAGTAAAATTATAGATATCTATGGTCGTTTAATTTAAGATTGACGTGAAATATAGTACAATTAAAATTAGTTTCTTAGATCAATTCCTGTTAATTTTACTATATAACATATTTAAATTATAAAAACATAAAATTATAATTTAATTTCTTTAATTTTAATGAATGTTTTGTAGATGATCCGATTTTTTTATAATATCCCCTAAAAATAGAAAAATTAAAAATTACCCATGTTTATATTGAATATTTTTAAAAATATCCAAACCGTCAAATCAGGTAGATGACTATATATAGGTGTCAAATAATTTATTGCATTTCTATTTATAGTGAGGTTTTACTTAATTGGGTGTTGTTAAAAATATATATACTTAATTAATTAGAAACCATAAATTGACTCCGAATTGATTTGGCGTTGATCTATTTTTGTTCCACGTACTATTGCTTTATTTTAAGTAATTGTTGTTTAACTCTATATTTATTACATATATATATATATATATATATATATATATAGAGTAAGGCTACTCTACTTTGCAAAGCAAAAGCCCTTCTGTGCTTTGTGTTTTGCTCCCTTGGATCTCCTTCAAGATTCATGCAAACTCAGATTGATTTGATTTCAAAATTTTCGCTGGATTCATTTTTTTCGGATCTCCATTCACTGGACGGTCCAGTAGAGACCCCCCTCCTTTCTCTCTCATTTCCCCGTGCCCCAACCTTGCTAGGGTTTTCTTGCCCTCCTTTTCGTCGGATCTTCTCCCCCACCTCCCGCCCTCTCTCCTCCCTTCTGCCACCGTCGCTAGAATTTTGTCCTCTCACGCTACGCTTTCTACGCTGATGAAGTTCGCCTCTCCTCTCGCCCCGCTTACTCATCTCCTCCCATGGTCAGGTCTCTCTCTCTCTCTCTCTCTCTGCTTCCACATAATCCTGGGGACATTAATATCAACAAAGACTACACTTTTTTCCAGTTTAATGCAATTCATCACTAAGCAATAACAATTTCCTCCTCTAGAGATACCGGTTCCAGTGTTGTAGTTCAATAATGGTATCACTGAGTCAAATAGTCCAAGACTCAATTTAACCCAAAATTAACCAGTTTTGACCTCAGTTCATGAATAAAATAATCTTCAGGTGTATAATGAGAAAATTGGCAAAACTACGGAATGTAATAGTCAGGGCTCACCCAAATCAATGTTTGTTTCTGAAATTTGGAACTTTCAACGGGAACAAAACATAAAACATAAACTCAACTTCCTTATATTTTTTGTAGGATGTTAACTTTTGGGAATCGGTATATCCCACATATTATGCAATTCCTCATATTAAGGAAAGCAGGGGTCAGATTGTTGTGATGTTATCCATGGCCGGCTACATGTATAAGTGTGTGTATAAGTGTGTGTTTTTTTTATAGTTTCGAGTAAAATTGGTTATATGAAAATTTTGTTATGGGAAATGGGATGCTGCTAATATGTATAAGTGTGTTTTTTTACTTCTTTTTTTTTTTTTTTTTTTATAATGAGACTAGGGTTGTAATTATTTATATTGTTTATGCAAAGAAATAAAAACATGTTACTGTGGTGTATGTTTTTCATGTATTGTTGTTATGCTTGATGAAAAATGAATTTGGTGTTTGTTTATGCAAAGAAAAATAAAATTGATGCTTGTTAGAAGAGCCGCCAGGAAGAGATGACATGAGAGGCGCAAGGAGCTTTGACCCAACGCTAATTGGAATGTAATTATAATGTTGGTACACCCAAGAGAGAGAGTTCATCATTGCATTCAATTGTTCCTTTGCAACATAAAAAAAAAATCAATACATACACACTGTTATTATTCAAATATTGCAAAAAACAATACATACTCATGCGGGGTGTGCCAGCAACTCTTGGGTACCAACAGTACCAACAGCTTGCAATTTGTGAAGGCCACATGATAACAACTCCATAGCCCTTATAATCTTAACTCCTCAAATGCTGACACTAAGCTCATTACTGTAGAATTCATCACAGTATCTCACCAATGAATTAGTTAGTTTTATCATTTGTTCATGAGCTTGGCCATTTTCTATTCTTTTTGTCATTATGTCAAACAGTTGTTGATCTTTACTAAAACTAACACTCAACGAAGCAGTTACAAGTTTCAGGACTCGATAATTTCAGATTTTAAACAACTAATGACAATTAAAATCAACAACTTCACTACGAATCTCCAAAAGAAACTTTCAACAGTCCGAATTTTAGCCAAACAAGGAGAAAAGAAAGAGACAGATTAGCTGATGTCACCTGATGTCACAGGAGAAAGAAAGGAGTGGGACTGGTGGTGCGGCAGTGCGATGCGGTGCCTCAGGAGGAGATGAGTAAGCGGGGCGAGAGGAGAGGCGGACTTCATCAGCGTAGAAAGCGTAGCGTGAGAGGACAAAATTCTAGCGACAGTGGCAGAAGGGAGGACAGAGGGCGGGAGGTGGGGGAGCAGATCCGACGAAAAGGAGGGCAAGAGAACCCTAGCAAGGTTGGGGCACGGGGAAATGAGAGAGAAAGGAGGGGGGTCTCTACTGGACCGTCCAGTGAATGGAGATCCGAAAAAAATGAATCCAGCGAAAATTTTGAAATCAAATCAATCTGAGTTTGCACGAATCTTGAAGGAGATCCAAGGGAGCAAAACACAAAGCACAGAAGGGCTTTTGCTTTGCAAAGTAGAGTAGCCTTACTCTATATATATATATATATATATATATATATATATATTTATTACATATATATATATATATATAGCTTCTTTGACAAAGTAAAGTACATGAATAACAATATACCTTGCAGCTTATATATATATAGTGCCTACATATATACATAGCTAGTAGCAATTAATTAATTAAATTCATGGCTTCTTGGTCAGACCTACCAAGTGATGTACTTGAGCACATAACCAGCTTCCTGCATCTGCCAGATCATCACCGCGTCAGTGCTGTATGCAGAAAATGGAGATGCATTGTAAACCGAAGGCGTTGCCGTCCAGCTCCAGAGCTCCCGTGGTTGGTGCTCGGAGAGGATGATAGCACCAAGAAACGAAAATTTTACAACTTATCAGAGAAGAAGCACTACTCCATTGACATTCCCCAACTCTATGGTCGCTTCATTTCTAGTTCTTCCTATGGCTGGCTCTTTGCTGTTGATACTAAATTAACTGGCATAATGATAAATCCGTTCACTCGAGACTTCTATGACCTTCCTCCCTTTCCACCGTACAATGAGTATGTCGACGACATGTACAACACAGAATCTGGTATTATGTCCTTCATTAATCCGATGCAAACACAAATTTTACGCAAGGCTGTCTTATCTCATGATCCTAGAAAGAGATCGGATTTTACAGTCATGATCATGTTTGGAGGACCCATTAAGGTTGCCATATGGAGGCCTGGTGATACTGCTTGGACTCGGGTAAAATTTGACGGGACAATATTCGATATCATTTGCTTCAAGGAGAAATTCTATGCTGTAAGCTGCAACAATTTCCTTTATTCTATGGAGGTGGTGGGTTCAGATCCTAAAATCTCAAGTTTAGAGCTCCAAGTTCCAATGAATGAAGCCCCAGATTCGCTTTACCTTGTAGACTTCAATGGTAAACTTTTGCTCGTCATGAGAAACCAAGCAAATAACAGCACGAAAGAGTTTATTGTTTGCAGGATTAATCTTCACAAAAAGACGTGGTCTGAATGGATAGATGTGAGGGACCATGCTCTCTTCGTTGGTAATAACTCGGCTATAGTTGTTGATGCAAGTCAGTTTACTGGTACGTGCCTGAAAAATGGTATATATTTTACGGATTTGTTTGAGAGTTATCATTGGTTGGGAAAGGGACATGATTTGGGAATCTATGATTATGTCAATGAAACCTTTCAATGCTATTATGAGGACCAACACTTCCTCTCCTTGGAAGAACCATTGGTATGGTATGGTTAACTCAAGTATATATATTATTAAGAGTAATTTCTAGATTTTCTTCCCCTGCACAAATGCCACAATTATATATGTATTTAATTTGGTGTCATAATATGTCACAATTTGTTTTATTTATATTTTAAATTTTAAAATTCAAGTATCAAATTCATACCATTGTTCTTGTTCATTCTTATGAGACATGCATGCATGTGAATTGTTTTATGGGAATATGTATTTTATACTACACTAACTGCTAAAAACATATATAAACAAATATAGTTAAGTAAGATATAATTATTGTCTGACATATACAAATAAACTGTAGAAAAATATAAAAATTGTACATACAAGCATCGATATGAAAATAAACAAAATTAACGGTTGGGATTTGGATTTAGTCAATTTTTATTTACATTTTACAATTATATTTGTGTCTATATTACTGATAAGGTATATATAATTTTTTTTTATAAACATATCTCAATTTTTTAAATTATTTCCAACTATCTAGGAATGCTGTTGTGTTACTTGATAGATTAAATTGTTATCCTAATATTCTAATTATTAATTTTGAAAAACTTAGCAATAGATCTATATTATGTGTTTTCTTCAAAGGAATATGTCAAACACTGATTAATAGATCATTATAAATAGAATATCACTATGTGTTTACATGGATGAATGATAATTACTTAATTTTTACAGATGTAAATCGAACGATTTATTATTTGTTAGATATATATATATATATATCTAATATCAATTGTAAAAGCCGTGTTCTCAAGCACAAGAAATGCATGTTCAGTTAAAATCCATTTTGTTGTTTTATGCTTTCAACATTTTAATTGTTTTTTAATTTATCTTCGTTTTTTTCCCACCAGATTCCACTGTAAATAACAAGGTAGAAACAATATATATAATTTGTGTGAAAGAGAAAGACCATCAATGAGCAAGCTTATTAATTACATTAATTGTATACGCTTTTTCCTAATTAACATTTTCTTTGACAGGGTTACAATATGCAAACACTAATAGAGACACATATTAAAATATGCATGACTACATGGTACCGAAATTTTTAAATATACCATTACCCCAAAAAACTTAAACCAAACCACCACGGCTTTTGAAAAATTCGAATTTTAATACGGCTGCATCCTCAAGGTGAGGCCACCTTTTTGCGGGCCGCATCTAGGCGATGCGGCCACCCCTTTTTTTTTCATTCAGATTGAACTGCCACACGAGAAGGAGACCCAAAAAAAAAAAGGCCGCATCTAGTCGCAGAAAAGTGGTCGCATCTAGGCAATGCGGCCGTGTCAAAATTCGAAATTTTCAGAAAACGTAGTTGTTTGGTTTATATTTTTTGGGGTTATGGTATATTTAAAAATTTCGGTACATGGTATATGCATGATATGTATGATATTGATTCTACATATTATAATTTGTGTGAAAGAGAACGACGATCCATTAATAATTGAGCAACCTTTCACATTGTTTAAAATATGCATGCATGACTTCATATTATACATAAGACTTCGGAAAGGTTATAATTGTTAAATGCATATTTGCCTATAATATTGATTATACATATTTTTCTTGACATTTTTCTTAAGATATGGGAAGAAATCATCAGCATTAATATAATATTACTTAGTGAGTAGGATTGATCGACATTCGTGCAAAGAGTTTGAAGAATCTTATATTAAGGGGATGCCGGATTAATTAATAAAAATGATTTCATGTAATTAAATCGAATGAGTACAAGTTTATTGAAAAAAATGAATTTTAATTTATTCTCTAATGTAATTAGTGAGCCACATTAACAGCTATTTTTTAGAGCTGGAGTTGTTTAACAATTAACATGATAGTATTATATATATTGCAGTAAATGTTTCTTAGTTGGTATATTTTTATTTATTTTTGTTTCTTTCAAGTTTATATATATATATTCCGACTAAATTGCTTCCGTAGACTAAATTGCTTTCGGAAGCAAATTTTAGGCTTTATAAAGAATAAGGTTGCTTGTGTATTGTTCTCCAAAGCAAAGTACTCCACTGGCCGGGGTCGCATATATGTTTGTAGCTTACAATGTTTTTTTATTTGTTTTTTATTTGTAGCTTAGAATAATACCGGGCTATGCTTCTAAATTACGAGGATGATTTGTTGAGAAATAGGATCTAGGATCTCAGATTAATAATCATCATAGATCTAGAAATAGAAGGCTATGATTAAATCAAGGAAGTAAAGGGGCCTCCTTGCATATATTCAACAAATAGGTATACTGTACATAGGTACAAGGTACAAACGGTAACAAAACAGTAGCTTAGATGTTTGTAATATATATAGGAATGGTAACAGTGTAAAGAAGAAAAAAAAATGAAATAATTGTTTTATCAAAATAATCTCTCCTCAGAAATTGCATAAATTCAACATGGTATCAGAGTATCAGTCTCTGTGACCGAAAAAATCTCTTCCAAATTCTTACCCATAAACAATTAAGCAAAATCAAAACTGGTATATACACAATTAAGCAAAATCAAAACCCATAAACAGAAGTCTAGCACGTTAAAGAGATGGCTTCAGAGGGGCAGCATTCGAAAGAAGCCACCAATACCTCAAAACTCACAAACTCATTGCTCAACGGCCAAAACTATCTCTCATGGGCAATTGCCGCAAGATTATCTCTCAGTGGAAGAGAGGTTTTAGAATTCATCACAGGAGAGTCTGTAAAACCGGTTCCAAAAAAGAAAGATGAGGCAACTGAGGCCGAAAAAAAGGCAAGAAAACAGTGGCAATCTAAGAATGACAGAGTCATGACATGGATCATGCAATCCATGGAGCCGAGTGTTTCAAAAATATTCCTTGGCCATGAAACAACTTTCTTACTGTGGGAAGGCATAAAAACGATGTATGGCCGACAAAACAACAATTCCCACATTTATCGATTAAAACTAGAAATCCAGCAAGAACAACAAGGGTCAAGGAGTAATATAGAGTACCTGGGTGCTCTTCAAAAGAAATGGCATGAACTTCGAGTTTATCGGCCACCCATACCAGATCCAATAGCCATTTAGAGAGAAGAAGAAGATAAAATCTTCCAATATCTCGCGGGTCTCAATCCAAGCTATGAAGCCGTGAAATCACAACTTCTTTTAACAACTTCCCTTCCCTCCTTTGCTCAAATTACCACCATGGTGGAGCAAGAAGAAAGCCGACGGCTTGCTATGAGTGGTCCACAAGTCGGTGGCAGCGAGGGACACGAGACTCATAGCTTTGCCACAAAAAACCCCAATTTTGGAAAAAACCCTAACTTCCCAAATTACTCAAACCGATCAAGTATCAAGGGAGATAGATGCTCTCACTGCAAAAAGGAGGGTCACCAAGCCGAAAAATGCTATTTTCTTCACCCACATCTCAGGCCGAAGTGGTGGGATTCAAAGAGGGGAGGGGGAGACGTGAAAATGGCGGACTGGAATGAAGGGAAGAAGAGAAAGAAAGGGACTGAGTCGCAGACTGAGTCGCGTGGGGGTTTTTCTGCTCAAACTGAACCCAACCGGCCAATAAAAATGATTGGTTCAAGTGAACCAGGGTCTAACCCAGATGGCGCTGGCGGGTCAAGCGGGTCAGATCCGATGCACCAGTTTTTTGAGCAGTTCTCTGTGTGGTTCTCCAAGAAAAATTCAAACAACACTTATGGTATTGTCTCTAACTCAAATTATTTAAATTTGTATAATCAAATAATTATAGATAGCGGTGCCACTGACCATATGTTTGGAAATAAAGACCTTCTTACAAATTTAGACATGGCAAAAAATAATCAATTTGTATTAGTGGCCAACGGTATGAAAGCACAAATTAATGGTGTAGGAGAAATTGATATTTTTAACAAAAAAGTTCATAATGTTCTATATCTTGATACATTCCCTATAAATCTAATTTCCGTAAAAAAACTAACATATGAGTTTAATTGTGACGTAATTTTCTCATATAAAAATGTTATCTTTCAGGACCGGGAAACCGGGAGGAAGATTGGAGAAGGTTTTCTTGAAAATGGACACTATCTCTTGAATTTACAAGAATTAAACGTTTGTGCTTCCGCTAAATCTATTAACCAAGCCATTTGGCATAAGAGGCTTGGGCATCCTTCCAACAAGATTTTAAATAGTGCACTAGATTTTTCATTTTCAAATTGTATCAATTGTGATATATGCAAGTTGGCAAAACAAACAAAGCTTCCTTTTTTCCAATCAAATAGCAAAAGTGAAACATTGTTTGATTTAGTTCACTCCGATGTATGGGGTCCGGCCCCAATTAACTCTTATAATGGATTCAAATATTTTGTTATATTTATTGATGATTTTTCTAGAACTACTTGGTTGTATTTATTAAAATCAAAAGATGAGGTTTTCAATTGCTTTCAAGAATTTCTATGTCTCATAGAAAATCAATTTGATGCAAAACTTAAAATGTTTAGATCGGATAATGGAACGGAATTTGTAAACAAAAATTTCACAACGTTTTTTAAAGAAAAAAGAATCATACATCAAACTACTTGCATAAACACTCCCGAGCAAAATGGAGTGTCGGAAAGAAAAAATAGACATCTATTGGAAATGACACGTGCATTACTATTTCAAAATAATGTTCCAAAAAAATTTTGGTCGGATGCCATCCTTTGCGCCACTCATTTAATAAATAGATTACCAAGCGTTATTTTACAAAATAAAAGTCCAATGGAAATCCTTTACCAACGAAAAATTAATTTTGATTATCTAAGAGTATTTGGTTGCGTATGCTTTGTAAAAATTAAAAGAAAAGATAAATTTGACTATATGTCAACCAAAACCATTTTTTTGGGATATTCCTCATTTAAAAAGGGATATAAGTGTTATGATCCTATAACAAAAAAATTATTTACGTCTAGAGACGTTATATTTTGTGAAGATAAGCCATATTTCAAAACAATGGAAATGAGTGAGACACCACATGCAAGTGACCAAATAAATTTGGAACCAACGGTACTACCTCATGTAAATGACCAATTAGTTACACAAGATAATGACCAAGAGGTTGAGACAAGTGTTGTTGAAGAAACAATAGAAAATATTGAAACCAATGATAATGAGATAGAAGAAAATCAAGAAGTTAGACGGTCCATAAGAACACCAATACCGTCCACTAGACTTAGAGACTATGAGACCTATACGGTGCAATACCCTATACAAGAATTCATATCATATAAAAATATTTCTTCTTCTTATAATGCATTTCTCACCTCCATTGAGAGAACACTAGAACCAAATAACTACCAAGAAGCCATAATTGATCCGGTATGGTGTGGTGCCATGAAGGAAGAACTAAGAGCTCTTGAAAAAAATGGGACATGGGTAATTGTACAATTACCAAAAAACAAAAAACCCGTTGGTTGCAAATGGGTATACAAAACCAAATATAATAGTGATGGTACCATAGAACGGTACAAGGCTAGATTAGTTGCCAAAGGGTATACTCAAACATATGGAATAGATTACAATGAAACCTTTGCCCCGGTAGCTAAAATGAATACCGTTAGAATTTTATTTTCTATTGCGACGAATAACAATTGGAATTTGTACCAAATGGATGTAAAAAACGCCTTTCTTCAAGGAACACTTGAAGAAGAGGTATATATGAACCTACCACCCGGCCATAAATTGGAAAACAATTCTAATTTAGTTTGTAGGTTAAATAAATCGATTTATGGATTGAAGCAATCTCCACGGGCATGGTATGGAAAACTTAGCTCTTATTTAATTTCTTGCAAGTTTAAAATTTGTAGTGCCGATCATTCATTATTTATTAAAAATGATGGAGAAAATATAACCCTTGTACTAGTATATGTAGATGATATTATAGTTACCGGAAATAACGTAGAAGAAATTAAAAGAGTTAAAAGCCAATTAAAGGATAAATTTGACATCAAAGACCTTGGATATTTAAAATATTTTCTAGGAATAGAGGTAGCACATTCAAAATTGGGACTCTTCATCTCCCAAAGAAAGTATACTTTAGACCTCTTAAAGGAAACCGGTAAATTAGGATGCAAACCAATCTCTACCCCAATTGATAACCGGCATAAATTAAATGATGAGGATGGTGAACCAATTAAAGACATAAACCAATTTCAAAGGCTAGTTGGAAAGCTAATTTATCTAACGGTCACCCGTCCGGATATTTCTTTTTCCGTAAGCCAAATTAGTAGATTCATGCACTCACCAAGAACTCCACACCTAGAGGCAATAAATAGAATTTTAAGGTATTTAAAGAAAAATCCCGGCAAGGGAATTTGGATGAAAAACAATAATTCTAATATCATATGTGGCTATTCCGATGCAGATTGGGCTGGAAGTTTTGATAGAAAATCCACTACCGGCTTTTGCACATTTGTAGGCGGAAATTTAGTCACATGGAAAAGCAAGAAACAAAACGTTGTGGCACGATCTAGCGCGGAGGCGGAATATCGTGCCATGGCGTCAACCGCATGCGAATTAACTTGGATAAAACATCTACTCAAAGAAATAGGCATTGCTTGTGATCAACCAATGAAGATGTATTGTGATAATAACTCCGCAAGACATATCGCATCGAATCCGGTATTCCACGAGCGAACCAAACATATAGAAGTGGATTGTCACTTCATTAGAGAAAAAGTTCAAGCAAAGGAAATAGAAACACCATACGTTAAGAGTGAAGATCAACTAGCGGATATCCTCACCAAAGGCTTGGACCCGAGTTCATTTGAAAAAATTTCAAGCAAGCTAGGATTGTATGATATATACATTCCAAGCTTGAGGGGGAGTGTTGAGAAATAGGATCTAGGATCTCAGATTAATAATCATCATAGATCTAGAAATAGAAGGCTAGGATTAAATCAAGGAAGTAAAGGGGCCTCCTTGCATATATTCAACAAATAGGTATACTGTACATAGGTACAAGGTACAAACGGTAACAAAACAGTAGCTTAGATGTTTGTAATATATATAGGAATGGTAACAGTGTAAAGAAGAAAAAAAAATGAAATAATTGTTTTCTCAAAATAATCTCTTCTGACCTCCTTGCTTCCTTGATTTAATCCTAGCCTTCTATTTCTAGATCTATGATGATTATTAATCTGAGATTCTAGATCCTATTTCTCAACATGATTTAATTTGCATATTAGTTACATTTTCACATATAATTAACTTTATGGAATAACTTGTTTCCCGTACATTCCTTGAATCATTTTATTCCCTCGTTTGAGAATTCTAGTTCTCCCTCTACTGAGTTATAAAAAAAAAAAGAAGAAGAAGAGAGAATTCTAGTTCTCTTTGTATAGCAACATGTACACTCAATCAGAAGCGGATTTAACCAGAAGTAAATTACTAGCATGCATGAAACTGCCCTTGTTAAATTACTATCATTCCAACCAGAAACCATTTTTCTAAAGTAAAATAATATAACATGCCATCAATCCCAATCAGAGCAGATTAATAAAACTGTTCCCTAGCTCAACAAAGAATTATATGCACCCAAAAACGTTACCATTGCACAATCATAAGTTAAATCATTTTTTCTATAAAACGGTTAGGATTTGGAATAATTAAGTTAAATAATTTTCTCTTTAAATTTTACAATTATATTTGTGTCTATATTATTGATAAGTTCTATAACTAAATTTTTATAGACATAACTTAATTACATTGTGTCTGTATTATTTGACTTCTGTTTTCACAATTTTGGATCCGTTTCATTTAATAAAAATTTCATGATTAAGGCGCAATCCTAATAATAGAAGGTAATCATATGCTTTCAATGGCCCTGAATGCAAAATTCATGATTCATCTCTACTATCTCTCTCCCTAGCTTCCCCAATGCAAAATTCATAATTAACTTGTGTGAAACGGTAGGTTGAAAACTTTAAAAGCATGCATGACTACATATTATATACTAACTTTTGAAGAAAAAACATCTTTGTAAAATGTATATATGAAGTAAAAGGATATAGTATTACAAATTATATGTCTATTATATTGATTGTCCACATTTTCCTTTACATTATTCTTAAGATATTAGAACAAATCAACGAGCAAGCTTTGAGGTAGTAATTTTACCAAGATATACATATAAATAGCATAATTTGTCCCTCTTTATATATGACATTGAAAGAAAATGCTTCCATTTATATTTTCTAGAAAGAGAATTAATGTAATGAAACAAAAAGGTCTAAACAAAAAAAAATGTGTACAAAAAAATGTAAAAAAAAAAATTTATTACCTAAGAATTATTTGAGCAATATTTGCATTATGTTTATTTATCTATTTTTTTTATCAGGAAACATACAATTGGTGGTTGGTTTAGTTTTACAAGAGTCCAAACGACAAGCTTCTCCGGCTTCCTATCCTTGATATCTATTGGAGGTATAGATATTGTTTCTGTAGGTCGTGTCGAGACTGGGGTGTTGAACTATGACATGGCAGTCTCATTTAGCCCATCTGGTCTTATAACAGATGTTGGGTTGATTGCGAAAAAACACGAGTTTATAACTTGTACTTGGTGACTTTGTTGGATTCTGTGTAGATAATGCCCTCCGCATGTAGCCAAGTATATAAAGCGTGCTTTTGTTGCTTCTGATTTTAAAGAAGATCCTGCTAAAATAATACATATTCACATCAAAGGTGATTATCACAAACCATCCGGGATAAATAAGGAAAGGTTATGCTCCTATTTTGCAATACCACATGATAAAAAATATTATCAAATTTTCAGAATTATTGACTTGGACTGATCGCTGTTCGAACAAATAGCTTGAAAAAAATCCTGAATACTTGCAGCAAGGGGATGCCGGATCAATAAAAATGATTCCGACTCATCCATAGTTGTGGAAATGTTCTCAGAGTACCCGTTTATAGGAAGATTTGATGTGAGGAACATGAAGGCAGACAATGGCGGTTGGAGTAATCAAATAAGTTGAGAGAGTTTTATTGAAGAAATAATGGATTTTAGTTTCCATGTAATTACGGTTGTAATTAGTGAGCTGTAGAGAGCTTATATGTAATATATTTCCACATTACAATAAAACATTTATTTTTTTGAGCTGGAGCTGGAACGAACAACATGGTAGTATTATATTGCACTAAATGTTTCTTGGTTGGTTATTTTTAAGGCGTTTTTTTTTCCTTATACTTCTTTCATTTTTTTTTTTTAGTTCTCAAGCATCTTTAGGCTTTATATAAATTACTCTACTGCATGGGGTCCCCTGTTTCTAGGTTACAATGTTTTTAACATGTACAACAGAATACAGGTACACCAGGCCGGGAGAATACCAAGCTATGCTTCTCAATTACGAGGATGTTATACATATTAATTACATTTTCCCGTATAGTTAACTTTATGGAATAACTTGCTTCCCATACATTACTTGAATCATTTTATTCCCCTTTTTTAGGATTGAGAGATCCAATTATCTTCATATAGCAACAGGTACACTCAATCAGAAGCAGAAATTTTACTAATAAAATCAAACGCACAAGCAGAATTAACCAAAAGTAAATTACTAGCATGAAACTGCCCTTGTTAAGATTCCTATACTTGAACAAAAATAATATAACATGCCAACCAGAAACCATTAAGTAATATAATATAACATGCCATCAATCCCAATCAGAGCAGATTAATAAAATAAAAAAAAAAACACAATTATAATTTTTTTTTTTTATATATAAAACTCTTCCCTCAACAAAGAATTATATACACCCAAAAACGTTACCATTGCGCAATCATAAGTTATTTTAAAAAAAAAATTTTCTAACATTCCACAAATTAAAAAATATCCACCCCCCTCAAATTAGAAGCAATCTCACCAAACAGACGCAGCATATACAAAAAAAAGTTCTTCTAAAAACTATAATTCAAGCAATTTTAACCCTCTATCTAACATCATCCTTTTGATCCTCTCTACCCTGTCCAAGTGCCCGGCTTTTATGTAAATCCGAGCCATCAACTCAAAATTATGTTCATTATCTGGTTCGAGATCAAATAATTTCATAGCCGCTACCTCCCCTACCTCAACATCACCATGCACTGAGCAAGCATACAACAAAGCACCCCAGACCGTGGGCCCAGCCGCAAAAGGCATCCTTTGTACTACCTCATAAGCCTCTTTTATTCTCCCTGCCTTTCCCAACATGTTCACCATGCAACTATAGTGCTCCTTATTAGGCTTTATGTTATACTTCCCTTGCATCTCATTGAATAATCTTTTACCATCATTTACAAGGCCTAACTTGGCACAAGATGATAGTAATGAGATGAAAGTGACCTTATCGGGTTTAACTCCAGAATCAATCATCCGATCAAATAGGGTAAATATTTGCTTGTTGAGCCGGTGAGCCGATATAATGGCATTCCAAGTGAACAAATCTCTTTTGGGCATTAATTCAAAAATCTCCCTTGCAAGTGGCAATTTCCTCATTTTTGAATACAATTTAATCAAAGAATTGCCTACTGAAATACTCCCCGCAAGTCCATGACGGATTGCCCAAGCATGAATCTCTAATCCGGCTTTTGTACTTGAGTTTTGTGAGAAACCAGAAATTAAAGTGGATATGGTAACCGAATCGGGTTCAAACTCGGCATCTACCATGCCTCTCAATATTGTGGCAGCTTCTCTCAAAAAACCATGCTGGGTATAACAAACAAGCATAGAATTCCAAGAGATCAAATCCCTTTCATAATTTGCCTCAAACACCTTGCGTGCAGCTACTATATCCCCACATTTAGCATACATGTCAAGGAGAGCATTTAGTACATATACATCATTTCCAAAACCAGACCTTATTACATGCCTGTGTATTGCCTGGCAAAGAGAAACTAACCCAATACCAACGCAGGCTTTAATAACTCGAGGAAATGTGAATCTATCAGGAGGAACTCCATCTTCTTCCATCTGGTGATACAATGCCATGGCTTCTTCATACAAGCCCAATTGGGTATACCCTGAAATCAAACAATTCCAGATGAATGTGTTGGATTTATGCCTCTCAGGCATTTGGTCGAACAGGTGGTGTGCATTGCGAACAAACCCATGATCACAATACAACTTGACAAGGCCAGAAAAGATGCTAGCTTCACGACGAATAAGGTACAAGGGGATGACCTGCCCGAGACGCTTGACATAGCTGGGACGTCTGACATGGCGAAAAATGGAGAGTATAAATTGTGGGTCATCTGAGATATGGTCTGAAGTGGACTCAAGATGAACAATGGCGGATTCTACGAATTGGTCATGGGTTAGTTGCAGAGAGGAAGGGAGGAGAAGAGGAGTGGGAGATGGTTTTGGGTAAGGAAGTGTCGGTGAGCCAGTTTCTTGGAGTCGTCGTTGCTTTATCCTGTTGCGCTTCACACGCCGTGGTATGGCGCATGAGATACTACTGCCAGAGATGGCAACAATCGCCATCATTATCCACACTCAGTAAAGAGAAGAGAACAGAAGTGGGTATCATGATTCGTGTGAAGAATTTTACCATCGCGCTGATCGATGTTACACAAATCTTGATGCAAATCAGAGGGCTTTCACCAAGTCATTGACCCAAACATGGACTTGTCCCCGACCAAAACGAATTCGTTCACCGAAGGTAACATAATATTTCTCTTTGGATCTGGACCGTGAAAACGGAATCTGACGAATATTAAACGAGCCCGTGCTTTTTTCCTGAATTCTGATCGACGGTTCAAATCGAAACAGAAATATTCTATTATCTCAGAGAATATGGATTCGACCAAAAGTGTGTTGACGCGAGTAGATCCAAATCCAAGCAAATGAGGTGTGAAGGAAGGCCCATATGATTAATGGGCTGAAAGCCCATTTTAAAAGTCACTGCTGCTAAAACCCCTCAGTTTCAGCTTTTCCTCTCTTCCCTCTAGTTCTAAGTTTCCTTCACCATGCAATTCTTTCGAGCAGCCAGCGGAGGCAGTGGTGGTATCGCCGGAGGATGGATGGCAAATGCCGTGCGACACTTCTCTCGGAAGAGGGCGGAGGATGTGAAGCGGATAAACCCTAAGGTGCCCAAAGAAGAGGCCGTCGAGATCTCCAAAGGCCTCTTGCAGATCGTCAACGATCATGGCCCCCTCACTGTCGCTGACACCTGGAACCGTGTCAAGGTACTTCAATCTTCAATTTTCATTTCTGGATCACACATACTTTCTTCAGCTACTAGGTAGGGGTGTTCATTGGGTCTGGTGTAGTCAGTATTGAATTGAACCGAATTAGTTTGGACCAAACGGTTCGGTTTTTTCGGTTTAAAGGTTTGTTTAGGTTTGCTTTTCAAAACCGAATTATAAATTCGGTTTGGTCCGGTTTGAAAATTTTCAAAACCGAACTGACCAAACTCTTATATATTATGATTTTGGTCCAGACTGTCCCGTTTTATTTCTTAATCAATTGCTTTAAATACTTCGGTTTTTTTCTTAATACCCCGGTTTATTTCTTAATATACTTCGGTTTATTATAAATCAATTGCCTAAAATAAAAAGAATTAATATATTTCGGTTTGAACCGAACAAACTGAAATAAAACTTTGGTCGGTTCGGTTGCAATGCTAAATTGGTTCAAACCGATGAACACCCCTAGTACTAGGTTGCTTATTAGAAATTTTGAACAGGATGCAGGAATTAGTGGATTGAACAGCAAAACACACATGAAGTTGCTGCTGAAGTGGATGCGGGGCCGTAAAATGCTCAAATTGTCATGTGCACATGTTGGAAATTCGAAGAAATTTTTCTACTCAACAAAATCTCACGAGGATGATTCAGGTGTTCTTACATTGCCCATTTCGACAACAGTTAAGAAATCTGGATCTCTCAGTCCAAAAAAAGGTGCCAAAAGGATCAAGCAATAAAGGGTTCCATGTCTTTCTATAGATTCTTTCTCTCTGTTTTTTGTTTTGTTTTTGTTTTGATTAAGAATGTGATTGGACCTGAAGAAATCTGCTTTGAGCAATCCCATGTTCACTTAGAACTGTTATTTTGATTGAATGTATCTTGCCAGAAATGTGCCCAATATAATGCTGGATGTGTGGCAATAAAAAAAAAAAGTGTGTTTTCCTCATCTCCTATCAACATTTAGCAAAACAAATCCATGTTCTGATGTTCATACCTCCGAATTATGCATTTTGAGTGTTTCTAGTAGATCAGACCTGTGTAAGCTTAGTATCCGACCCCTTTACAAGAGCAAAAAACATTTGTTATGCTTCAATCAGATTATGCAATAGGGTTATTTTTTAAGGTTGTCGCTAATTGTATCCAATATCACAAATTGATCATGATTTTTTCATATATCAGTAGTTCCTTTTTTTTTCTCAGATTTTTATTGTGATCATTACAAGATCTTTTATATTCCTCTTCTATAAA
Organism: Carex rostrata; assembly: GCA_964058875.1. Lineage (NCBI taxonomy): Eukaryota > Viridiplantae > Streptophyta > Magnoliopsida > Poales > Cyperaceae > Carex > Carex rostrata. Next base: position 1,948,163 of record CAXKVT010000135.1, read on the forward strand.
CTTCCTCAGTTGTCTCTTTAATATGTCAACTTTTGTAACTCAATTTTTCATTAGTCAATATTAAGTCTGGACCGGACCAGGCAGTTTCCATATAAGCTAATTGACCACCTAAAAACTGAGTTATTTGACTGTTTTTGGATTAAAATTTATCTATGGTTTAGATTGCTTGGATTCAAATAATTTATCATTCTCCATGGCTTTGAGTAGTATTTGAAATTTGGATGTTTGACAAGCTCATAATTTACTTAATTCTTATAATATAATTTAACGCTCGCAAAATGTTTGATAAAATGCTCAATTCTAAATATTGTGTTTCTGCTTTTTGGGGTTCATGCAGCATATGTATATAAACATATTAAGTTCAAACCAAAATGTATTAGGTCATTTCACATCAAAACTACATATAGTAAATCCAGTATTGTTGTATTGTGTCGGGCTAATCTTTACTTCTCATCTTCTTACTTGGTTGTTGTACCGGTTGAGGTTGTTACAGACTAGACCAATACCAGTATCTCTAGGTCCATGTATTTTGTAATTTTACTCAGTTATTTCTATTATAATTCATAATTTTGTTCATCTAAATTTGTTGTCACCTATTTTTCAAAATTAATTCATCATTAATATATATAATGTGTCAACCATATATAGACACATGGTATGTAATAATGTAGACATGAGAAATAACAGAATTGTTGACTCAAATATTAACTCAAGAAAATTCACAAGTTCACTTATGCTTTGATATTTTTTTATTTTTTGTGCGTTTATCAAGTTCCAGCAGATGAAAAAAGAAAGTAAAATAATAGAAATGATTGATGTAGTTGTATTGTTTTACAAAAATAACTAGTAAATGTCCCTTGTAGTTATAAATATTAGGTAGCATCATAGCAGTTCAATTTTAACTTTCTGAAATTCTAAAATTTAATGTTATATTTTATCATTCAATTTGTAGGAGTGAATTGTCACAAATCCAATGCACAAGAATGAATTTGTTTTCATACAGTCTCGTAAATAAATAAGTATTTTAAAACTAGCGGTTGAACCGGTCGATCCACCAATTCAATTAAAAAACCATTGATTTGAAAGTTTATCGGGTCAATACCCAATCTGATTCTGATAACATTGAACAAAACTTTTTAAGTGTCAATGAATATTAGTAAAAAAAATTATCTCCATAATCACGAGCTTTTGATTTAAAGTCTGGCCGAATGACTAAACTGTGGCAAGCTGAAAATCGGCCATTTTTATTAATATCCCTAAAGAAAATCAAAATTTTAAAAATATCCCTGTGTGCAACTTCTTTTTATTTCTGCCCTAACCGCCTGGGCTTCGGGCGGCCCAAAAACCCTGTGAGGCGCCCCATAAGGCCAATGAGGTGCCACCCCCCGGGCGCCCCATGTTTTTTTTTTTTTTTTTTTTAATAGAGATCTTAGTATTTTGATTTGAATAATTTTGTGAAAAAAAGTTTTCTTATTTGGAGTGTATGCCAAAAAATAAAATATTTGATATATTTACGAAGTGATGTCGTAAATTTTTATAACTTTGATTTTATTTGTCAGTTGGATATCACAAGTCTAAAATATAACACTAATTAAGAACTTGGCCTTTATTATGGTTTTTATAATATATGTATAATATATACATATACACATATACACATATACATATACACATATCACAAGTCCTGACCCCCTGGGCCACGGGCGGTCCACTAGGGATGCCTATTTATTCGTTTTTCCTCTCTCTCTTCTCACTCCAACATCAATCTACCTCCCACCTCAAAGGCAGAGAGAAGGGAGAAAGAGCTGAAGGCGATTTCGGGCGATTTTCTGGGTGACTACAGCTACAGGTAATTTAAATATTTCTTTTAATTATTTTTTAATATTTCTTTTAAATATATATTTTTTTAAATTAAATATTTTCTAATTATTTTCTAATTAGCCGTTGATTACTGTACAATTAGTCTTTAATTACGCAGATAATTAGCTTTTCTAACCAATTGCTGTCATTTGAAACCCTAGTTATAATGGCTCCCAAAGTTAGAAAAAATAGAGAAAGAACTAAAATCGAACGCGCAGCAAAAAGAGCACTTATTAATAATTTTTGGACGGCTGAATCCTACGCGATGAGGAATGTGGAAAGAATGTTTTCACCCAAAAATAATGAACAATTTCTTAGCACTCTTGATCCATCAATTAGAAAAATGCTGATGGAAGGCTGGGTGGACAGGGTCTCTCCACATGGATGGGGACAGTGCTGCTTATGTGAGCTGAAGGGAGATATGGTGGATATGTTCTTCTGTTATAAATGTGGCAAAGTTGTTAATCCCAATTGCATGGAACCGTATGCAGATACGTTGAATGACGCTCGTCTCACTACGTGGGAGTGTCCTGCGTGCGTCCGTCAGGCTGAGGAAAAGAAGGGAGCAAGCTCCTCAGCTCGTAAGGCTTAGACCCCAATTGTATGCTGTTGTAGTATTTTATATTTTAGACACTTATTTTATGGACTCGACGGTACTGTATTATTTAGTAATGTATCTGGATTTTATGAATTTTTTGTTGTAGTATTTATGTTGAACATGGGCTGCGTTATTTTTGAATATGCTAGAAATAAGTATAGTTCTAAACATAGTTCAACAATACAATCAAAAGCGCAATTAAAGTTCATTACTTAGTTCAAACCAAACAAATAAGTTCACACAAGCAAAATAGCAAGTTTATCTGCCCCTGCCGACGTCTCAATAAACCTAACAAATGACTAGTTGTACTGGTACGAGCTGCAGGTGCGGCATTACTTGTAGAAGCTTGGCAACTAGATGATTGGCTCGGAGGAAGGGGGGTTGTGTTCTACCAGTTGCTTCCGCAACAACTCTAGCATTTTCTTTTTCGTTGTGCGCATTTATGGCATCTGAAAATAAGAATACAATTCAATTAGTAATATAATAAAATCATAAATGAATTTTGTACAATGCTACATACCTGCCGTGCGCCTATCAGAAACAGAACGGCGACCCTGATTTCCCGACGGTCGCCTACCACCCATCTCGTCCATGGTCATTACAATACGCTTGTGTCTCCTCCTCCCCTTTCTTATCCATCCTTCTGAAGGGAGTATTCTATCACCGACATATGCAGGCCACTCATGCTGATCGGGATAAGAATGGAAAGATCCACCCCAAGTGGAAGCAAGGTAATCGGTACGGTACATGTCAGCAACATAGTGATCCTCGCAGTAGTTCCTCACTCGGCATACCGCCATCACGTGACTGCAGGGTATGTGACTTAGTTGGGGTCCTTGGCATGTACAGGTTACCGCCCTGGCATCTCCGAATTTAACCACGTACTTGCAAGCCCTCTTGACAAACGCCATAGTGCCATCTGGTTTACGGCTGGTAGGAACGTACTCATTTGGATTTTGCACTTCGAATTCTGTTCCATCATTACCCATCGGGATCACGGTCATAGTTGCACCTTTGTCCCTGTGTCGTCTTAGTTTCTCCTCCACCCTTGTTGAAAATGACTGGTCCATCCTTATTAATTCTGCGGCCTTAGCATGCCGTTCCTGAAACCAGGCATTTAACTTGTAGAATGTGTCCTCTACAACTGCAGCCACAGGCAACATCCGGCTCTGCTTGAATACTGCATTCAGCGACTCGGACCCGTTGGTGGTCATAATTCCCCAACGCCAACCTCCATCACGGGATTGATATATTTTCTTGTATGCTGGATCTTCGTTGACATCTCGGGGATTATTTTTGCCCACCTTCATTAGGTAGAGATTTGCCTTTGACATGTACTACACAAAAAACAAGGAAATAGAATAATGTAAGTAAACAATTGTACTTAAAAAATCGTTTTCTTAAAATAAAATAATATATGTAAACAATTGAAATACATGTACCTTTGCAAAACTGCTAGTCATCTCTACCACCCTTCTCGGCTTTTTCTTTCTGCAATTCCATCTAAATGTTCGTTCAACCCACTCGTCGCCCCCGGTTGACTTGGAAAGGTTCTCCGCAATGTGTTGCATACACAACCTGTGCACATACTGGCCAGTACGTGTTGACCAACCGTAATCTTCACGATCAAAAACATATTTGATTCCTTTGTGCTGGTCTGATATCACGCAGAAAAACTTCCATTCCCCAATCACCCGTCTTCTTAAAAACTGCATAAAGAATCCCCAGTTCTCACCATCCTCTTTCTGAACAATTGCAAACGCCAAAGGCAACAGCTGGTTCTCAGCATCATATGCACATGCTATCAGTAGCCTCCCCTCGTAACGGCCAAACATGAAGCATGCATCAATGCTGATAACGGGTCTGATGTATGGCACAGCTTGGATACAAGCACCAAAAGCCCATGTTATGCCCTTGAATTGTTGAGCTCCCTCTATTAGTACTCCGTCTTTATAAAAAAAAGGGTCATGCCATCGCTCATATACGGTACCGACATTTGTACTTGCCATGGCCTGGAGCAATGGTGCCAGATAGTCATATGAATCCTTCCAACTACCGAATATCCTGTAGATGGCAAGTTCACGACCTCTCCACAACCTGTTGTATTTTGGGATTACATATTTGTATTTGTGTCTGACGGTCATAGCCACCGCCTTGATGCTCATCGATGGATCCAACTTAATGTCCACCTCAATTGCATCAGCAATTAGTGATGCCGTCAGCTGCGCATGGTCTGTCCTTGTGGACGCATACTTGCATGTATGAGGTGGTTCACACTTCTTAATCATCCATTCTTCCCCTGAACCCGCAGGGGTTGCAAAAAGGCGGAACTCGCAGCGCAGGTGAGTTTTACATGGCACAACTAACCTTGTTCGGTCCCTTTTGTGTATTATACATTCCCAGTTGCCGTGAACATGAGTTTCATTTATTTTCTTTATAAGTTCGTCTATGTTGGTATAAAGTTGCCCTGCGACAAGTTCTTTATTGTATTCAACACGAGGACCAAAGAAACTAATGTCTGCCTCTTCGAAAGCTGTGGTGTCGTTGAATGTGGCAACCAGATGCTTATTCCCCCGACCTCTAATCGGGAACTTTTCTGCCCTAGACAACCCTGGTACATTTGCATCACCATCTGATAAGTCATCAGCTTCCCAAACCCCTTAGTATTCATCCTCCGTTTCCATTTCCCTTTCTGGTACGGCATCAATAGCATCTACATCAATATCAATATCAGTTCGATTAACGGGTACCGGTCCTGACTCTGGCATAGTTGGAAATCTATGAATTATGGGTGTCTGTCTCGGTGGTGGTGATAACTTTTCAGTATTTTCTGGGGAGTTGTGGTACCCCTGGTTGTCATAACCGGGGCTGTGGTACCTCTGGCTGTCATAAGGGGAGTGCTGGTGATATCCCTGGTTGTCATAAGGGGATTGCTGGTGGTACTCCTGGTGGTCATAAGGGGAGTGTTGGTGGTACCCCTGGTTGTCATAAGGGGAGTGCTGGTGGTACCTCTGGTTATCGTAACCCGAATTGTCATAACCTGAAGGTCCAGCCCCAGCCGAACTTGAAGGTCCAGCCCTCGTTCGGGGAACCCTCTTCGAATATATGTCCATTACCGGGACCCCACAAGCCACAAATTGAGTATACACAACTCTCCACAAATTGGCATCTGTTATTGAAAACCTAACAAAGTAAGGTCTACCCCCTCCACGTGAGTTGTCAATCCGTGTAGCCAATTCTATTTCATACCTGTTGGGGTTAACAGCTGTCTTTTCGTATATTAGCTGCTTCAGTTCCTGAAATGTGGTATTTTCATTAATCTCGAAGCCAAATGCGGCTTCTTTCGTGTAATGCACGCCATCTTCACCCCTTTCTAGCTTACCGCCGACATATAGTGCAACTAACATCTCTTCTTTAACAAACTACATTTAAAAAACAAATTATAAGTATTACATGACATAATCACGGGTACAGTAATAAATGACTAATTGAAAAATAATTAAAAAGAAATTAAAAAAAATTACAATTTTGCTACAGTAGGTGTACAACAATTGATACAATTACAGTAAATTGCTACAGTACGTGCAACAGTAATGTATGGTACGCTACAGTACGTGCAACAGTAAATTGCTACAGTAAATGTACAGTACGCTACAGTGCGTGCAACAGTCACAGTAAATTTGCAACAGTAATGACTAATTATTATAATTAAAAAGTAATGACTAATTATTATAATTTAAAAAAATACCTCACTCAGCTCCTCGCCTTGAGAGAAGTTCTCAAATCGGGAATTGACAGAGGCAGAAAACGGCTTAAATCAGATCACATATGGGGCGCCTGGGGGGGTGGCGCCTCACAGGCCTAATGGGGCGCCCCAGAAGCTGGCGCCTCACTAGAGGGCATGGAGCGCCCGTGAGAGTGGCGCCTCACGGGTTATTTGAGCCGCCCCGGACCCAGGCGGTCAGGGCATATTTAATAAAAATTATAAAACATGGTTATTTTTAAAATTTTCATTTGTTTTAGGAATATTAATAAAAATGGCCGGCTGAAAATATGACAAATTAAGAAAAATAAATTTACCTATCCTTTTATTTTTTAAATCAGCTCTGTTAATCGAGGATTCGAGGGAGACCTGACAATACTGTAAAACGTAGAGCTTGAAATAGTGTTATCGTATATTTCGAGATAGCACAGGGACCCAGTATTATTTGTGCTTTGAGATTCGTGCAAAACGTATTTGAACGGTTGAGATTTTTTAAAAAGTCACACATGCGGTGAGATGTGAATTCGGTCTTGGCTACATGACACATGACCAACTCCCAAGTGAAACCTCCCTAATTTAGTCTTCGAAAATTTATAAATTATTCTAATTTTGTAAATTGAGGATTGAAATATCTTCATTTTTATGCTTCTATTATATTATATCTTTTCATTTTTAAAATTTCAACAATTCAAAATTAAAAAAACTAAAATATCAAAATAAAACCATTAAATACAATTTATGTCATTTTATCTGTACACACATGTAAAATATTATAACATTCCAATTTTATTTGGATTGTTCTCAAAAACTTGCAACTGTAAAAAATTTCAACTTATGATCCACGTAAAAATAAAATCATAAAGTCATAATTATATATATATATAGAGAAAATTTTATTTTAACATATAAATTTTAAATTATTATTATTGAAAATTAAAAAATAAAGACATAATAAAGAAGAAAAAAATATATATAAATCCTCCTAATTTTGAAAACATCAAACATAATGGCCCTCGCTGGCGTCTCAAATTAATTTAACGGTACCATTGTCTCTCTTTAGTCTTTCTTTTCTTTGATGAGCTTTTTCTTTGAGGAAACTTTGATGAGCTAATGAGTGACTTCATGGCATGTCTCCTTCACGGTCAGGGTGGGAATAGCGACCTTTTTAGTATATATATATAAGATGTCATAGCTGACTTCTTCTTCATCACCACATATTCACCTCCTCCTCATCTATAAATCAAGTCGGACTGTCGGCATCTCTATTGCCATTAAGTTCACAACAATAGAGGTACCAATTCTATCTTAGGCTTCAAAAATTCTTTTAGCCTTTATTTACTTGCGGTGAAGAGAAATACCGAGCAATGGAGACTGCAGTTTAATCAGGAAATTGTCTCGGATGGGCTGCAAGGGATCCTTCAGGCACTCTTTCTCCCTACAAATTCAATCGAAGGTATTAATATATAGTACTTCCCAATTTCTCGGTTGATTTTGTTTTTTTTTTTTTTCCAAAATTTCATATTCAAATTTCATATTGAAACAAACAGGGAACCCCTCAGTGCTGATGTATCACTAAAGATATTGTATTGCGGTGTTTGCTATGCTGACGTCATCTGGACCCGAAATAAAATGGGCGATTCAAAATATCCATTAGTGCCCGGGTATGTTTTCCTTCATTTTGTTGCTACTAAAAAACTAAATAAATAAAATAAAATCTTCATGTTTGTGCTTACTCTTATGATTAATTTCAGGCATGAAATTGTGGGTGTTGTCACTGCAGTTGGATCTGATGTGGCCACATTTAAAGTAGGCGACCATGTGGGAGTAGGTACCTACGTCGATTCATGTCGAAATTGCGACTATTGTAATGTGCGTAGAGAGGTTTATTGTGACGAAGGCTCAATTCGAACTTTCAATCACATTGATAAGGATGGTACGATCACAAAAGGCGGTTACTCCACTCATATAGTGGTACAAGAAAGGTACTGTCACAAAATACCAGATGGATATCCATTAGAGAAGGCGGCACCATTACTATGTGCGGGAATTACCGTTTACGCCCCCATGATGAAACACAACATGAACAAACCTGGTAAATCTCTCGGTGTTGTTGGTTTAGGCGGGTTGGGTCATATGGCTGTCAAATTTGGGAAGGCGTTTGGTTTGAAAGTTACTGTTATCAGTACAAGCGAATCGAAGAGAATCGAGGCAATTAATCTCCTTGGAGCTGATAAGTTTATAATTTCAAAGGACAAGGATGAGATGGCGGTATGAACATTTATATTCTCACATTTTTTTTGGTTATCATTATATAATAAACATATAGTAGAAATAAGCATTTAAGTTTGTTATAGTCTGCAGCAAAATCTCTGGATTTTATAATCGACACAGCATCAGGAGATCACCCGTTTGATCCGTACCTTTCGTTGCTAAAATTCGATGGAATAATGGTTCTTGTGGGCTTCCCTAGTGAGATCAAAATCAGTCCCTTTCTCCTAAATTTTGGTTAGTTTTGAATCCACATTTCTGCTAATTATCAAGAGATTTTGCTTTAAATTATTTAACTAAATTCAATCTCATAACTAACTACGCTTTTGTAGGTTCGCGGTGCATTGCCGGAAGCGTAACGGGTGGTACAAAGGACAGGGAAGAGATGATTGAATTTTGTGCAAAAAATAAAGTTTATCCAGATGTAGAAATAATTAGTATAGAGTATATAAATGAAGCTCTTGAGAGGCTAACAAAGAGTGATGCTAAACACCGTTTTGTTATAGATATTGCTAATACTCTCAAGTAATTAGGTACAAGTTGCAAAGGAGGGTTTTTTCTACTATTTTTACAAGTCCTTTTTTTATTTTTTATTTTTTTTACATTTTACACTGTTATATTTGTGGACAATGTATTTGTGTTATGTTTGAAATAATTTGAGAGGATTATGGACGGATATTTTTTGTTTTCATATTAAATATATAAAGCCATGTTTTCTAGTTTGCAAGAGTAGTGTGGTTGTTAATAACAATTTTAAAGGAGAACAACAATCTAATACAATACAACCCTAAACAATAGTGTGTATAGTGGCTCCGCTATTGATTATTGTGTCAATGCATAGTTGCCAATTCAAGTTTTTTTTTTTTTTTTTTTCAATGACTAAAAATAACGAGAAATGGTTTAGAGAATGAGAAATTGAGGATTACTTGTAATTTTTTTTTTCAATTATATCCTTCATTTTATGATGAGTGTTTGAATCATGTCTCACGATTCAGATTCCATTCTCACATATTATAATAGTTGGAACTTGGAAGAGATAAAAACAAAGAAAGTTGGTCATATTTAATTATTATTGTTGTTTCTTCATCTTAGCCTTTACTTTTTCAAACATAACGGCATTAAATTCTTCGAATTGGTGAAATTGACAAATAATTCCAAAAATTTTTATGGACACATACTGATTCCATAGAGTAGATGCATGAACAAATAATTCCAGAACATTTTATTGTTCTTTTAACTTTATTTGCATGAAATTAATTCTCAAATTAAATTTGCACGAATTGGTTCTCGAATTTTTGAAAAATAATCCTGTTAACTCTTTAAAATTCTATCAAAATAATAAAATTAGACAATTCTTAAAGAACAATCTTGGTTTTTGTTGAAAGTTTAAGAATTAATTTGATGTAAATACAGGTGCATGGATCAAACATAATGGCCCTCGCTGGCGTCTCAAATTAATTTCCCTATCTTTAATTCCCCACCCTAAATATTTTAATGATAACGGTACCATTGTCTCTCTTTAGTCTTTCTTTTCTTTGATGAGCTTTTTCTTTTGAGGAAACTTTGATGAGCTAATGAGTGACTTCATGTCATGGCATGTCTCTCTTCTTAGTATAATTAAGATAAGATGTCATAGCTGACTTCAGCACATATTCTCCTCCTCCTTATCTATAAATCAAGTCAGAGGAGAACGCAGAGCAAAGATCAACATCTCTATTGCCATTAAGTTCACAACAATATAATAGAGGTACCAATTAATTGTATCTTAATAGGCTTCAAATTATTTTAGCCTTTATTTACTTGTGGTGAAGAGAAATACCGAGCAATGGAGACTGCGGTCGAATCAGGAAATTGTCTCGGATGGGCTGCAAGGGATCCTTCAGGCACTCTTTCTCCCTACAAATTCGATCGAAGGTTTATTTATTTTCCAAAATTTCATTTTCAAATTTCAGAATTATGTATTCTCTTTTTGTACTAGGGTTGGATATTATGCTTAATATTCTAGTGCACAAAAATGAAACAAACAGGGAACCCCTAAGTGCTGATATATCACTAAAGATATTGTACTGCGGAGTTTGCTATGCTGATGTCATCTCGACCCGAAACAAAATGGGCGATTCAAAATATCCATTAGTGCCCGGGTATGTTTTCCTTCATTTTGTTGCTACTAAAAAACTAAATAAATAAATAAAACCTTCATGTTTGTGCTTACTCTTATGATTAATTTCTTGTTATAGGCATGAAATTGTGGGTGTTGTCACTGCAGTTGGATCTGATGTGGCCACATTTAAAGTAGGCGACCATGTGGGAGTAGGTACCTACGTTGATTCATGCAGAAATTGCGACTATTGTAATGTGCGTAGAGAGATTTATTGTGACGAACGCGCAATTGGAACTTTCAATCGCATTGATAAGGATGGTACGATCACAAAAGGCGGTTACTCCACTCATATAGTGGTACATGAAAGGTACTGTCACAAAATACCAGATGGATATCCAATAGAGAAGGCGGCACCATTACTATGTGCGGGAATTACCGTTTACACCCCTATTATGAAACACAACATGAACAAACCTGGTAAATCTCTCGGCGTAGTCGGGTTAGGCGGGTTGGGACATATGGCTGTAAAATTTGGGAAGGCGTTCGGTTTAAAAGTTACTATTATCAGTACAAGCGAATCAAAGAGAAATGAAGCAATTAATCTCCTTGGAGCTGATAAGTTTATAATTTCAAAAGACAAGGATCAGATGGCGGTATGAATATTTATATTCTCACAATTCTTTGGTTATCTTTATATCATAAACATATAGTAGAAATAAGCATTTAATTATGTTACAGTCTGCTGCAAAATCTCTGGATTTTATAATTGACACGGCATCAGGAGATCACCCATTTGATCCGTACCTTTCGTTGCTAAAATTCGATGGAATCATGGTTCTTGTGGGGTTCCCTAGTGAGATCAAAATCAGTCCCTTTCTTCTAAATTTTGGTTAGTTTTGAATCCTCATTTTCTGCTAATTATCAAGAGATTTTTCTTTAAATTCTTTAATTAAATTCAATCTCATAACTAACTACGCTTTTGTAGGTTCACGGTGCATTGCCGGAAGCGCAACGGGTGGTACAAAGGACACAGAAGAGATGATTGAATTTTGTGCAAAAAATAAAGTTTATCCAGATGTAGAGATAATTAGTATGGAGTATATAAATGAAGCTCTTGAGAGGCTAACAAAGAGTGATGCTAAACACCGTTTTGTTATAGATATTGCTAATACTCTCAAGTAATTACGTACAAGTTGCAAAGAAGGGTTTTTTCTACTAATTTACAAGTCCTTTTTTTTTTTTACATTTTACACTGTTATATTTGTGGACAATGTATTTGTGTTATGTTTGAAATAATTTGAGAGGATTATGGACGGATATTTTCTGTTTTCATATTAAATATATAAAGCCATGTTTTCTAGTTTGCAAGAGTAGTGTGGTTGTTAATAAAATTTTTAAAGGAAAACAACAATCTAATAAAATACAAGTCTCTAAAAAAAAAAATACCAAATGGATATCCATTAGAGAAGGCGGCACCATTACTATGTGCGGGAATTACACCCCCATGATGAAACACAACATGAACAAACCTGGTAAATCTCTCGGTGTTGTTGGTTTAGGCAGGTTGGGTCATATGGCTGTCAAATTTGGGAAGGCGTTCGGTTTGAAAGTTAATGTTATCAGTACAAGCGAATCGAAGAGAACCGAGGCAATTAATCTCCTTGGAGCTGATAAGTTTATAATTTCAAAGGACAAGGATCAGATGGCGGTATGAGCATTTATATTCTCACATTTTTTTTGGTTATCATTATATAGTAAACATATAAGTAGAAATAAGCATTTAATTATGTTACAGTCTGCTGCAAAATCTCTGGATTATATAATCGACACAGCATCAGGAGATCACCCGTTTGATCCGTACCTTTCGTTGCTAAAATTCGATGGAATAATGGTTCTTGTGGGCTTCCCTAGTGAGATCAAAATCAGTCCCTTTCTCCTAAATTTTGGTTAGTTTTGAATCCCCATTTCTGCTAATTATCAAGAGATTTTGCTTTAAATTCTTTAACTAAATTCAGTCTCATAACTAACTACGCTTTTGTAGGTTCGCGGTGCATTGCCGGAAGCGTAACGGGTGGTACAAAGGACAGGGAAGAGATGATTGAATTTTGTGCTAAAAATAAAGTTTATCCAGATGTAGAGATAATTAGTATAGAGTATATAAATGAAGCTCTTGAGAGGCTAACAAAGAGTGATGCTAAACACCGTTTTGTTATAGATATTGCTAATACTCTCAAGTAATTAGGTACAAGTTGCAAAGGATGGTTTTTTTCTACTATTTTTACAAGTCCTTTTTTTTTTGTTTTACATTTTACACTGTTATATTTGTGGACAATGTATTTGTGTTATGTTTGAAATAATTTGAGAGGATTATGGACGGATATTTTTTGTTTTCATATTAGATATATAAAGTCATGTTTTCTAGTTTGCAAGAGTGGTGTGGTGGTTAATAAAATTTTCAAAGGAGAACAACAATCTAATACAATATGAGTCTATAAAAAAAATTCAAAATCTAGGGTAAAGCAGATGTCCAATCCTAAACAATAGTGTGTATAGTGGCTCCACTATTGATTAGAGACCGAATCGTCTGTCTCTCAGGGGGCAAGAAATTTCTACCCCCAGAGTCACTGCGGATGGGCCCTTATTTAAAAATAGTAACAGTAATTAAACCCTTTAACAGTAACCGGTCCCACCCCGCAGTGACTCTGAAGGCAGAAATTTTCTGCACCCCGGGGGGCAGGAGATTCGGTTCCTATTGATTATTGTGTCAATGTATAGTTGCCAATTCAAGTTTTTTTTTTTTTAAATGACTAAAAATAACGAGAAATGGTTTAGAGAATGAGAAATTGAGGATTACTTGTAATTTTTTTTTTTCAATTATATGATTATATCCTTCATTTTTTGATGAGTGTTTGAATCATGTCTCACGATTCAGATTCCATTCTCACATATTATAGTTGTAAGAGATAAAGTCATATTTAATTAGATTTATATAAAAGAAAGAAGTAGTTGAAGCTGTGTGACAAATTTTGAACGATTCAGATGAAAAAAAAAAAAAAGGATGCTTCATTCTCACATATTATAGTTGGAAGAGAAAAACAAAGAAAATTGGTCATATTTATTTATTATTGTTGTTTCTTCATCTTAGCCTTTACTTTTTCAAACATAATGACATTAAATTCGTCGAATTGGTGAAATTGACAATTAATTCCAAAGAGTAGGTGCATGAACAAATAATTCCAGAACATTTTATTGATCTTTTAATTTTATTTGCATGAAAATAATTCTCAAATTAAATTTGCACGAATTGGTTCTTGAATTTTTGAAAAAGAATTATGTTAACTCTTTAAAATTCTATCAAAAATAATAAAATTAGACAATTCTTAAAGAACAAACTTGGTTTTTGTCGAAAGTTTAAGAATTAATTTGATGTAAATACAGGTGCATGCATGGATCAACTTTGTTCCTTTCAAAAGCTTAGCGATTCAGGTTCAGGCTTTTTTTTTTTTTTTTTTCTCTAAAGCTTGGTAGTTGACATTAGCTTAATTTTCACAAGTAACAAATTAGGCATCAAGTTTTTCCGGAATTTTTATTGATAAGAAATAGGAAAATAACAGAAAATTAAAAATAGGAAATGTTGGATTGAAAATTCAAAAATGGAAAGGCATATAGGCCTGGATAGGGACGCCATGAGACTATCAAAACGAGAAAAATGAAATATATATATATATATATCCATTCTATTATTAAGCACGTTGGGTGTCCGATCCGCCAACGGCTACGATTGAAAGATGAAACTTCGGATTTGATCTCAGCCCTCCAATTACATAATTTATCTTCTTTTGATTAAATACATCTGATTTATGTATAAAAGTCTAAATTTAGTTAAAAACATACTCACCACATGTGTTGCCACACAATACGTTACAATTAAAATTGAACAAATATGAAATTTAGCGATATATTTATCTGTTTCCTTATTTCTTTGTTTCCATATTTCTCCTCTTCAATTAAGAAGACTCTACCTTCCATTTTTTTATTTCTTTGTTTCCTTACTTCTTATTCGTTTCTATATGGATCACAATGGAAACTATTTTTTTTATTTTCTTCTTTCTCTTTCTTTGTTTCTATACATATTGTTGTGGGCAATTTATAATATATTTCCAATATATAATATATCAATGTGTGTGTGTATGTGTATGTGTATGTGTATATTCTAAATTAGAAACAAAGAAGAAGAAGAATATAAATTGGAACGTGTGTGTGAATATATATTTCTCTTATAATATGTCTGTGTATATATATATCCTATACATACACACGATAATACTTTTTATTTATATTTTTTGATATCATTATATGTCGATATTGAATTGTTGTATGATATTTGTGTTGGGGTTTCGGGGGTGCTAACCGGAAACCGTTTAGGCTTAAGGTGCGGAATGACCGTAGAACAAAAATTTCTACGGCCAACTTAAGCTCAGGATTAAACGGGGTATGTCAGGAAACTTTCCAAGGCTGTCCACCTTCAGTATTCCTTTGGCATCAAAACCCAATTTAATCCTTTTACAGATCTACTCCATGATTGATTTCTAAAACTTTAATCTACTTATAAATTAAATAGATTAATATAACATATTTATACCTTGTTTCCAAATCACAGTTGGAATGCAGACCGAGCGAGTAGAGCCTCACCAGGGAAGGAATCGACTCGAAACGGAGCATCAGACGTCTGATGCCTCTATCGGTTATCCACCAGGACTAACCGGAGAGCGGTTTATTTATTCTGCCAGAAATACCGTAAACTGCGGAATTCTGCAAAAACACTATTCACGGGGAAAAGACGAAAACCCGTAAACACGAATTTTCGGTTGCTCAGTTTCATCAATATGCAAAACTGACATACCGCTAAATTCGGTAAAACACTATTCATCAATCCCGTAAATATACTTCACAACAACCCGCAAGATTATACGTCAAGTACGTATAACTTTCTTTTCTCAACCGAAACACTATTTGGGAGAGAAACCGAGAAAGAGAGAAAATACCGATCCGTTTCGACACGAAACCGGTACGAATGAATTAGTTATTTAATCCTTTCATGCACCCCTTTATTTATAGCCTCTAAAATGGTGTGAAAAGACCAAAATACCCCTATGACAAGGCATGCCACCTAGGGGGTGAGGTGTCATGTGGATAAGATCGATGACGTGTCATCTGGATAGGATCGATGACATGTCATGCGGATAAGCACGAATCTGAAAAGACCCGAATGCCCTCGGCCCGAATACAAATAATATTCGTATAATTATTCTGAACAATTATATATATTTTTCTTCGGTTGTTTGTTTCGGTATCGATGACGTGTCATCTGGATAGGATCGATGACATGTCATGCGGATAAGGACGAATCTGAAATGACCCGAATGCCCTCGGCCCGAACACAAATAATATTCGTATAATTATTCTGAACAATTATATATATATTTTTCTTGCGGTTTGTTGTTTCGGTAATTTATACAACGTGTCCTGCACATTTATAAATTAACCGGTTAACTTTTATACAACGTGTCACACACGTTTATAAATTAACCAATGTTTTTGCTTGTTATTTTTACATAACATTTATAATTTAATTATAACACGTATAATTAATTATAACCATCTTACTATTGATCATAACCAATTTATAATCAATCACAATAAGATTCTCCGATTAACTCCTATATGGTGTGACCCAATAGGATCTGTGTTATGTTGGTAAATAGAGTTAAAACTGTTTTAACTTCTATAATCATGGGTGGCATCTGGCAACACATCATGACCATCCAATTACACAGATGATGCTGTACTGTACAATATCACGATCCAGTAAACAATTTACTTGTGTCTGTTCTTCTGTCTCATAGCTATCAGATCAGTTTCAAGGTAGATGTGTGTCATCCTTGCTAACTGAATCTTTTCTTGATCTTGAGCAGATTATCAAATATAATTACTCTTGTAATTATACTGCTAGCAGATAATCTTACTCTATCAAGGGGCCCAGTGATGCTATAGCTCGTATAGAGATACGAGGGACAAATAGTATTCTTGGTAAACTATCACTTCCTCAGCTAAGCTATACATATGGAAAAGCTACCGTTATGACTGCTTTTTACGGACAGCGGTGGATAACAATCACACATACATATTTCTCAGTGGGAATGATAAATACCTCATACTGTAGAACGTGACACTGAATGAAAACATAAATGACACGAACACAATTCTATTTAATGTTTCATTCAGGGTCTGTCAAATACCATGTTCCTAGAACATGTATCTATGTGATTAAAATGACATCTCGTGTCAGGTGGTTTGTAAAACTTAACCATCTTTTAATCCACATACTAACCTTATCGCGGTAATTAGTGTTCCTGCTAATTACCTTGGTCAGTGACCTTTTAAGAGTATATATTATCTATATTATGGAGTTTCACAATTTCAATCATGAACTCGAAATGATCCATAAATTCAATAATACTCAAGGCAACAAAATGATATATTAATCATCCAATTCATGAACAAAGCTTTATGATAAATTATCGTATTATTGACTTCTAGATTATTACACTAACAATTTGATATTAGATTCGAATCGAGCTATTATTTGATATCATTGGTACATAAAAATAAAGAATCATCACATCATCAAATTGTTATCAGAGTTTACGATTTATTAAAAATACAGAATCATATCAATTTTCTATTAACATGTGTCTTAATTGTAGATAATTATTATTTTCATTGATATTTTTTTTTTCTTATAATATGTCCCCGTTGCAACGCACGGGTATGATACTAGTATATATATATATGAGTCCGGCTAAATTGTTGCCGGCAGCATTTCAGCCAAGTGTTGTCGGGGCTATATTTTTTTTGTGATATTCAAACAATAAATCCAAATTGTTAGATGTTTAATCTATATTAAATCTACTTGGAGACCAAATTTTATATTTTTTGAATTTTTTTTTTACTATTTATTAAGTTGGTTTGAAAACAGTTGTTTTTCTTTTTCTTTTCTTTTTCCGGTTATAAAAATAAAATCATAAAGTGGTAATTTCTTATATGCATACAAATAAAATAATATAAAGCACATCTAATAATTTTATTTTGATATAAAAAATTTATAATTATTATTATTGTAAAATTAAAATTAAAATATTTAAATCCATCTATTTTTTAAACCATCAAACATAATATTCCTTTTTCAAATTTATTAAGAAATGCGCTCTCTAGTGTCTTGAACTTTCCTTTCCTTTTCCACCTGAAATATTTTAATCATTTAATGTTAATGTAATCATTAATGTGATTTTCTTTATACACATATAAAATATTATAATATTACAACTTATTTTGATAGTTATCAAGAGCCGGTAACTGTGATTTTTTTATGGATATCGAATTTTCAACTTATGATCTACATAAAAATAAAATCATAAAGTGGTAATTTTTTATATACATATAGAAAAAAATAATATATATCACATTTAACAGATATTATTTTGACATAAAAACTTTATAATTATTATTACTTTATTATTAAAAACTAAAAAAATAAAAAAATTTAAATTCTCCTACTTTTGAAAGCATCAATCATAATAGAGGAAGGTTAAAATGTATCATTGGTTTTGTACTTCAACCATATCCCGTATCTTTATCTCTGTTTTCAACTTATGATCCACATAAAAAAAAAAATCATAAAGTGGTAATTTCTTATGTACATATAAAGAAAATAACATATATCACATGTACAGATTTTATTTTAACATATAGTTTTAAATTGTTATTATTGAAAAAATAAAAAATAAAGACATAATAAAGAAAGATATTTATATAAATCCTTATAATTTTGAAAAATATATAATAAGGAAAATAACATATATCTCTCTGTGTCTCAAATTTCCCTGTATTTAATTCCCCACCCAAAATATTTTACTGATAACGGTACCATTGTTTCTCTCTGAAGTCTTTTCTTTGATGACCTTTTCTTTTTGAGGAAACTCTGATGAGCATGTCTCCTTGTCAAATCACGGTCACGGTCACGGTCACAGTCACGGTCAGATTTATAAGATGTCATAGCTGATAGCTGACTTCACCACATATTCTCCTCCTCATCTATAAATCAAGTTGAAGGTGAGAAAGAGCAAAAATCAACAACATTGATCAATTCCCATTAAGTTCACAGCAACACACGTACCAATTGTATTTTAGACCTCAAAGAAAGATCAAAGCACATAAATGAGCTAATACAGGAGGTGCACGTACGATGGAGCCAATCCACATATCAGGCTCACAGCACAAACATTAAATCAGGAGATGTATAACTCATGACACTACATAGAGTGGGGCAGTGGGCATGTAATCTTACATAGGTACCCTTCTTCTTTTCTTTTTTAGATTTTCCTTCTTTTTCTGTTTTATTTTGTTTCCTACCGGGTTTCTACTCAGAAGCTCAAAAAACTATGTAACCGATTATGGTTAATAAACGAGGGTTGGACCCTTGTTGAATATCTCAAATTTAAAAGTTAATTTTTTTTAAGGTTAATTTTTTTTAATTTTAACAACTCAAATTTAAAAGTTAAATTTTGAAAATAAAACCGTTAGATATATAATCTACATCATTTTTTTTATGTACATGTAAAATATTTACATAAAATATTATGATATTTCAACTTTATTTTAAGAATAATTATATGAAACCCCCACTCCCATCCCCCGATCATCTCCCCATCTCTTAAACAGATTTTAACTTCCATAAACTAACTTAACTAACTAATTTAATTAAATTTATTCAAAACACTGTGGTCTCCCAAGTTTAATTAAATTCATAGGTATAAATACTTTGAAGATAATAAATGAATACTTGCAAACTAAGATATTAATACTTGTATGTCTAACTTGATATGACTATATGAGGGGACTACTCAAACTATATGGGTAGAAGAATCATACACGTTTTTAGAGGTGGGTTTTTCTTTTCTTTTTTCAATGTCATCCACATTTTTTATGATCTATGAGTAATTTTGCGAATCTAAAATCACGAACGTATTCTATGTAATTTTATCTTTCAAATGAGATCCATGATGACACACTTTTGGGCTCATCATCACACAAGTATTTATACCTATACTTGTAAGTATTTATCCCCAATCGTGGACCCCGCATCTCTGCATCAACCTTCCCCAATCGTCCATGCGTCAACCTTTCTCTAACAAAAATAGTTGATCACATAAGTATAAATACTTGTAATACTTTATATTAATACTTTTAAATTTCAGCAGTGTCATATGTGAAAAATATTAGGTATAAATACTTAAATGACGAGGTATAAATAATTGTATGACGACGAGCGAAAGTATGTCATCATGGATCTCATTTGAAAGATAAAATTGCGTAGAAGACGTTCGTGGTTTTAGATTCGCAAAAGTCCTTATAGATCGTGAAAAATGTGGACAAAATTGAACAAATAAAATTGGAAGAATAATGGAAGGATGAGAGTGGGAGGACAATTATCAGGGTCCTTATTTTAATTGTTAACAAAAACTTGAAACTGTAGATAATTTGTAAACATCGATTTTTTAAATTATTAATTGACATAAAAATAAAATTATAAAATGGTAAATTTTTATGCACATACTCCTACTTTTGATAGCATCAAACATAATATCCCTTCTCCACATTTATTAACAAACTATTTTAATGTTAATGGTACCATTGTTTCTCGATCTCTCATTAATTTGTTTGATGAGCTAATGGCTAATTTCATCTCATGTCTACTTGTCAAATCAGGGAGGCATTCTCCTTCTCCCCTCCTTGTCTATCACTATAAATCAAGTCGGAGGAGAACTCAGACCAAAAATTAACAACATTTCTGTATATTTCTATTAAGTTCACAACAACCAAGAGAAATAAATACAAGCAATTAATGGAGAGCGCAGTTGAAACAGGAAATTGTCTCGGATGGGCTGCAAGAGATCCTTCAGGCACGCTTTCTCCCTACAAATTCGATCGAAGGTATCTTCCCAATTTCTCGATTGATTTTTTTCCCCAAAATTTCATATTCAAATTTCAGAATTATGTATTCCCTTTTTGTATTAGAGTTGGATATTTAAGTATTTGTGCTTGGTCTTATATTTCATATTGAAACAAACAGGGAACCCCTCAGTGCTGATGTATCACTAAAGATATTGTATTGCGGAGTTTGCTATGCTGATGTCAGTTGGACCCGAAATAAAATAGGTGATTCAAAATATCCATTAGTGCCTGGGTATGTTTTCCTTCATTTTGTTGCCACTCAAAAATTTAATAAAACCTTCATTTTTGTGCTTTTTATGTACATATAGTTGGTCTTACTTTTATCCCTTCTTGTTCTGAAATTCTTTTAGTTAGCACTCTAATAATTTAATAATTTGAAATTAAACCACCACTATCCAAAATTATAGAATTTAAAAGTGATCACTCACGCATTCCGAGGACGCGCACAAAATCTAACTGGTGCGCACCCTGATAAAGAGCACCAACTGGTGTCCCAGTTGGGGGTGCACCTTGAAAAAATTCGTGCTCTTCCCTAGCTAGAGCACCAAATGGGTGCCCTTCACCATGGTGCGCACCAGCTACTCAGCTAGGTTTGGTGCCCTTCCCCAAGGTGCGCATCCGAGGGTGTGTGGGTGGTAACTTTTGAATTTTAGAGTTTTAGGGTGGTGGTTGTTTAATTTCAAATTACTGGGGTGCTAATTAAAAATTTTTGGTTTCTTGTTATAGGCATGAAATTGTGGGGGTTGTCACCGCAGTTGGATCTGATGTGGCCACGTTTAAAGTAGGAGACCATGTGGGAGTAGGTACCTACGTTGATTCATGCAGAAATTGCGACTATTGTAATGTGCGTAGAGAAATTTATTGTGACGAAGGCGCAATTCGAACTTTCAATGGTATTGATAAGGATGGTACGATCACAAAAGGCGGTTACTCCACTCATATAGTGGTACATGAAAGGTACTGTCACAAAATACCAGATGGATATCCATTAGAGAAGGCGGCACCATTACTATGTGCGGGAATTACTGTTTACACCCCCATGATGAAACACAACATGAATAAGCCGGGTAAATCTCTGGGCGTAGTCGGGTTAGGTGGGTTGGGTCATATGGCTGTGAAATTCGGGAAGGCGTTCGGTTTAAAAGTTAATGCTATCAGTACAAGCGAATCGAAGAGAAACAAAGCAATTAATCTCCTTGGAGCTGATAAGTTTATAATTTCAAAGGACAAGGATCAGATGGCGGTATGAGCATTTATATTCTCACATTTTTTCTGGTTATCATTAGATAGTAAACATATAGTAGAAATAAGCATTTAATTATGTTACAGTCTTCTGCAAAATCTCTGGATTATATAATCGACACAGCATCAGGAGATCACCCGTTTGATCCGTACCTTTCGTTGCTAAAATTCGATGGAATTATGGTTCTTGTGGGGTTCCCTAGTGAGATCAAAATCAGTCCCTTTCTTCTAAATTTTGGTTAGTATTGAATCCTTATTTTTGCTAAGTATCAAGAGATTTTGCTTTAAATTCTTTAACTAAATTTAATCTCATAACTAACTACGCTTTTGTAGGTTCGCGGTGCATTGCCGGAAGCGTAACGGGTGGTACAAAGGACAAGGAAGAGATGATTGAATTTTGTGCAAAAAATAAAGTTTATCCAGATGTAGAGATAATTAGTATAGAGTATATAAATGAAGCTCTTGAGAGGCTCACAAAGAGTGATGCTAAACACCGTTTCGTTATAGATATTGCTAATTCTCTCAACTAATTAGGTACAAGTTGCAAAGGAGGTTTTTTTTTTCTATTATTTTTACAAGTCCCTTTTTTTGTTTTACATTTTACACTGTTTTATTTGTGGACAATGTAATTGTGTTATGTTTGAAATAATTTGAGAGGATTATCGACGGATAATGTATTTTCTGTTTTCATATCAAATATATGAAGCCATGTTTTCTAGTTTGTAAGAGCAGTGTGGTTATTTACAAAATTATTGTGTCAGTGCATACTTGCTAATTCAATTTTTTTTTAAATGACCGAAAATAATGAGAAGTGGTTTACAAAATGATAAATTGAGGATTGCTTGTAAATTTTTTTCCAATTATATTCTTCATTTATGATGATGGTGTGAATCATGGTCTCTTGGATTCAAATCTGCTCGTATTTCATCTGAATCGTTTAAAATTCATCACACGGCTTCAATTACATCTGAATCGTTCTAATATATTATATTGATATAAAAAAAAGAAATAATTGAAACTGTGTGATAGATTTGAGCTATTCAGATAAAAAAAAAGGGTGCTCCATTCTCACGTATTATAGTTGGAAGAGATGAAAACAAAGAAAGTTGGTATATTTATTTATTGTTGTTGTTTAATTCTTCATCTTAGTCTTAACTTTTTCAAACATAACGGCATTAAATTCGACGAATTGGTGAAATTGATAGCTTTCTAAAAAAATATTTGTTGTACTATAGAAAGACCCTTATAAATAACAATATATTATGGTTATATAATTACTACTCGATCAAAAATTAGTTTTTAATTTAGTGGCAAAGATACATTCGCTTCTATAAGAAATAAGGTCATGAGTTCAAAACTCAGATGAAAGAAATTATTTGTTGTATTACAAAGATATAAATAGTTAGAGTCAACCTTTACTCAAAAAAATAATTCCTGCTCAATCCAATATTGTAACATAATGACCAGCATGGATAATTAATGGACACATACTGATTATATTCCAAAGAGTACGTAGGTGTATGAACAAATTATTCCACAACTTTTGATTTATTGATCTTTTAACTTTATTTGCATGAAATCATTCTCAAATTAAATTTGCAAGGATTGGTTCTTGAATTTTTGAAAAAGAATTCTGTTAACTCACTCAAATTCTATCAAAATAATAAAATAAGACAATTCTTAAAGAACAAACTTGTAAAAAGCCATAATTGCATTAATTAATGGCCGTTAATTTTAGATAAAAAAATTAATTAAAAACATGTAGTAAAAATAGTTAAGGAGGTGGAGGGATCCAATTACAATATTTGAAAGTTACAACATCTTACTACAACTTAGTTTTACGATTTTTAAAGTTCAAATAGTCAATCCGAACCGTTCAACATGTAATCTTTATTAAAATGTGCGTGAAAATCAAATTTTACATTTTTATGATTTTTTTTACTATTTATTAAGTATTTTACAAAACTGTTACTTTTAGATAATTCTGAACTACTGAAAAACAACAGTTTTATAAAATAATTAATAAATAGTAAAAAATATATAAAATTTGATAATCAAACACATGTTAGTACAGATTACATGTTAAACGGTTTAGATCTGTTTGAATTTTAAAAATTGTAAAACTAAGTTGTGTAAGATGTTATAACTTTTAAATGTTGCAAGTAGATTCCTATAATATTTGTAGCGAAATAGTGATCTAATTCTACAAATTAGTAAAATAATTTAGTAAATTTTTAAATTTTAACCACGGAGATTACCCAAGTTGACAAATATGTAAAAAGCCATTAAGCTGAAAATATTGACTTGTGACTTTCAGAGCTGAGCCGAGTAGACTCACTAATAATAAGTTATAGCACAATTTTCACAATTTCTACAGACTGAGCCGAGCCGAGTCGTCTACAAAGGATTCTGAGCCGAGCCCAAAAATGCTTTTTCCAAATCCAACCATTAATTTTTTGGAATGCACGAATCTCAAAACAGATGAACAGTTGGATTTGAAAAAGAAGCAGGGTATCTTTGATTCTTTGGAATCGCAGCAGATTTCTGTCCTATCTAATTAGGATTGGATTCAAATTTTTAAGATGTCAAACAGCCTAGTTACCATAATTTCAAGAGTAAAGATGTTGTCCCCCTAACAACTTTCTTTTTTTGTTCTCTCACGTGGTCAAAACCCACCCTCTTCAATCTTCAATCTTCTCACGTGACGAGGAGAGCGTGGTGCACCGTCGAGATCCGGCGAGGAGAGCGTGGTGCACCGTCGAGATCTGACGAGGAGAGCATGGTGCACCGTCAAGATTCGGCGGAGAGAGCGTGGTGCACCATTGGAGGGGGTCCATGCTAGCCCAGCGAAGGTTGTCACAATGCAACATATGAATACTTCATTAGTTAGATATGAATACTTCAGTTGTTAGATATGTGTACTTCATGTTACATATGAATACTTCTTGGAAGAGGTGGGATGAGAGAGATGAATCTGACTTTGAATTTTGAATTGTATAAATTATTTCGAACATGTATGAATACTTCGTAATCGTCAGTATGAATAATTCTTTAGTTAGATATGAATACTTCATTGTTTTAGATATGCATACTAGTCTGTTGAGAATATTTCTTGGTCCCAATCTGGGCAGGTGTGAATATTATTAGTGTCAGATGTGAATATTGTTAGTGTCATGTGTGAATACTTTATTAGTTAGATATGAATAGTTATATATATGAATATTTCATTTGTTATATATTGAGTACTTCATTAGTTAGATATGAATACTTCATTTGTTAGATATGCATACTTCATGTTAGATATGAATACTTCTTGGAAGAGGTGGGTGAGAGAGATGAATTTGACAATGAATTTTGAATTGTATAAATTATTTTGAACATGTATGAATACTTCGTAATCGTCAGTATGAATACTTCTTGGAAGAGGTGGGGTGAGAGATGAATCTGACTTTGAATTTGAATTGTATAAATTATTTCAAACATGTATGAATACTTCATAATCGTCAGTATGAATACTTCATTTGTTTAGATATGAATACTTCTTTATTTAGATATGAATAATATATAGTTTCGCTGTAGTGGTCCCCAATCTTGGCAAATGTCGCTTTCAGACGATTGCGGTCCCCAATCCAGGCTGTCACAAGACGTCAGCGGTCCCCCTGGTTGTTACTGGTCCCCTCCAGCTTGTGTTTACATATGACAAATGTTTATGATAATAAGTATGAATACTATAAATTCGTAGGTATGAATACTATATGTTTTGACTATTAATAAAATAGCATTAATCTTGCTCTTTGGTGGTAGTTAGCACGTTTTAACTATTTTTTTTGTCTTTTAGTGCGGGGGACAGATAGGGGACTGAAATAGGGGGATTGTTAGTCGATCCCTAATTTCAATGGCAAATGTCATTGTGATTTTTATATCCTTAGAACACTTAATACGTGTGCACACAACGGGCAAGAAATTATACAGAATTTAATTGGAATAAAAGATAAAAAAAAAAACACTCCCAAATTTTTTTTTTGTTTTTAAAAACCAAACCGAACCAACCAAATTAAAATGACCAACTAATTAAGAACTGAACCGCGTTTTGTTCGGTTGAACTGAATAAGAGATTAAATTTCAAAAAGTCAAAATTCAATACATTAGTAATTTTATAGAAATAAATATCAATAGAAATCCAACACTCCATATATAGGAAAAGGCGGGTCAATAAGTAGGCGAGTTGCCTTTCCTTCTGACACTAACTGAGGGAGTGTATTTGCCTCTTTAGGCTGTACATTTTGTGCAGTCCAAATGGTGGCATGTGACCAATCATTCATTGAGATCACCTTCTCACCATTTACAGAGCCCACCTGTGCCTCCAGAGCAGCCATCTTTTCAGAGAAGAGTAATGCAGTCAATTCCACAGGGACTTTTTGGTGGAGATGGATACCATAACTGGCAACAGCTGCTACACCATGGCTCCTCTTATGAGCCAGAGTTACATGGCCACTTTTGAGGTTGCTCTGCATTTCCTTCTCATTGAACAAGTTCTTAACACTTGGATCTGCCTCAGCCAACTAAGAAAAAAAAAATATATATCATGGCTTAATACATGTTACAAAAAATGATTCTCCAAAAAGCAGGTTGGATCTGCCTCATTGAACAAGTTCTTAACACTTTGAAAATGGATCTACTCTTTCTACACTTAATAAAAATACCTAAAAGAAAAAAAAAAATAATGACCTTTTCCAAGAGGTTGACTATCTCTCCAACTGGTAATGTAACAGCTGCAAAAATGATGTTGTCAAACCTTCTGTGCTCTCCTTTTGCTACCTTTTTTAACTGCTCCATCACACTACTTACTGCCCCTTCAAATGGTACCTGGCAGATCAAGAGTGTAACAGGTGAATAGAGTTCCAAATTTTGCACAAGATAAAAGGGGTCAGTTACTGGTAAAACAAATCAGAAGTTTGCAACTTCAAACAGTGACAGAATTTTGTGGCAATACTGCCCTTGAAATTCAGAACTGGTACCACAACTGCTAGAGGGGACCTACCTAACTCGAGCTTAGGTCTAGGGGGGAATTTTGCAAGTTTATTTTGTTCTTTGTTAGCTGTTCTCTTCTCTTTATAATAAGATTGTACTGCACAACTTAATTGTAAAATTTTCCTTTTCTAATGAAAATTGTCAATGGGCATTTCACCGACTCACCTTAACAAATCCAAACAGTGGCAACCAGACATAGAGATTTATACCTGAATTGAGTTAATGTAATCAGTATTGTCAGTCATTATTTTTCGTAGTTTACTCTCCCATTGAGCCCACTCCCTTGCATATGTCCCTTTAAAAGGCTCCGTTCTAAAGTATACAAAGTTTACCAAATTAGAAAGTACAATGCACAATTATATAATTTAGTTGTGCTCTAAGCCCGTAACTCGTTCAGATAGAGCCGTTAATAAAACAAGTAAACAAGTATCGGTAAATCATTTGATAGGGATCACATAGGTACAGTTGCGAGTATGACAAGGCTGTGAACGCTTGATTTACCAGAATCAGTTTTAAGAAGATAAGGTGTACCTTCCATGCTTGTTTTGATGAAGCCTGAAAAGACTGATCCCTTCTTCCAAAATAGACTTAACTGCATCAGGCAGTGGGTCCCTAGATTCAGTTAAGAGGGCTTTAATTAATCAATACAGTAGAAGCATCACATCAAGTACAACTAGGGAGTTCTTCCCCCTGCCGTGTTAGAAATATAAAAATAGTGGTGATTATAGTAATAATGAAGATAATGAAAAGGCTTCAGTTAAATAGTTTGAAAACAGCAGTATCTAAAAGAGAGAGAAAAATAAATTGTACCTGTCAGGCTTCAATACAGGCATTTTCACAAATGACCCAAAACGCTTGTATAGTTCACCATCAAAATTCCTTCGGCTCTGGAATAAATCAGATATACAGCTTAGTTAAAGCTATAGTAAATAAAAATTAAGCAAAATGTAATAGAACAAGAATAAAAAGAAATTCTCTTTCTTGCCTTGCCATCATAAAGGTGGTAAAACATCAGAAGAACATAACCAGGATTCTTAGAACTCGCATCAAGTTTTCCCTTTAACATCAGAAAAGAAGAAGCATCACAAAACAAATAATTTTTTTTTAGGAAAATTAGTGATCAGGTTGGGACTAAAGGCTACCCCAACTTGTTTGGGACTAAAGGCTTAGTTGTTGTTGTTGTTAACAATCAGGTCATTATTTGTTATATTGATTTTAGGATAAAGTAATAGGTTTTGAAATGAAACCTATTATAAAAAAAAACGTTACAAAAGAGATTCAATATAATTGAATCATTTTGAATAAAAATCAGTAAAGAAAAAGCGAATAAACTGAAAATAAAATACTCCTAAACTAACCATTTTGTGACAAATAATTAAAGATACAACAACTTCACTACCACATGAGGACTTCCCCTTTTGGTACATTTAGGTCGTATTTTGCAAAGAAGGGAAGCAAAGAAGCATTGGAGATTTGTGGATTATTACACCTGCAGTATAGAAATCCGGGTTATATAAGACTTACCGGATGGTTAG
Source organism: Carex rostrata (assembly GCA_964058875.1). Taxonomy (NCBI): domain Eukaryota; kingdom Viridiplantae; phylum Streptophyta; class Magnoliopsida; order Poales; family Cyperaceae; genus Carex; species Carex rostrata. The sequence goes on from CAXKVT010000135.1 coordinate 1,976,635, forward strand.
CTCGCTGAAGTACACGGTATATGAAAACAGCCAGTGTATCGAGAGAAAAGGGATTCGTGTCAGTCCCTACATATAAGGAAACAAAAAAAAAATACAATTATCTTGGACTAGTTAAAATACTTTTTTATTTTAGAATTTAAATATGAAATATGGAGCAACTGATGCAACATAGAATACCTTCAGATTCTGGAACAACAGGGACAGCTGTAACCTTAAACCTCTGAGTCATGTCTTCAATCTGAAAAACAATTGAAAATTTGTCAAAGAGGAATCAGATATCCTACAAAACAAATGCCTCGAGAAATGAAAAATATATCACCTGTCCCCACACTTTCAAATTAGGTACATTCTTGTCAGCAACAGTAATTGTGTTTGGTTTCTTCTTCAGCTGATCAGAAATCAAAGGCCAATATTTTCTTCCTACAAAATCATTTATTTTTACGGAATCAGAAAGTTAAACCAAAGAAAAAAAAATACAGCAGTGTCAAATTCAAACCTTTAGTTAGATCTCCCATAAAGCTATGCATAGGGCGGTTATCACCGAGGCCACCAGGAGTGCTCATAATTTCTTTGCACAGAGCTGACTTACCACATCCAGGTATACCTAAAAGATAAATCATCATAAAAACATTCTAGAATCGTATAAAAGTTATCTAGCATACAAAAGAAACGGAACTGATGTATAAAATCTGATTTCTTAATAAGTAATTGCACAGTAGGAATAAACCATACTGTACATGCACAAAACTAAACTTTTGTTTCTTTTATCGATTGGTTTCACTTATTAGCATCCTCTTTTGCACAGTGCTTTGCTGTGCCCTTCCTTTTTTGTGCTTCTGCATGCATATGCTTACTTATTTGTTGTGAATATTTGACATATTACAATTCAGTTTCTTAGAATGAACTTTACAAAAAGCACACAAGTAAAACTAGCAGACCTCAGGCTGAAACACCAAAACACAATATGCAAATGATACTGATTTTTGATAGTTGGAGTATGCCAATACAATACAACAAAATCCTTTTTTTTTAGTTTTGGCAATTGTAAAAAAAAAAATTAGGTCTTCAAGTACGTTTTCATATGGAGATCGTGTTTACCGGTTCGGATCGACCGTTCAAACTTTGAAAATAGAAATACGAGTCCATGGCACAGGTCGATCCGTAATATGCATATTACCACAGCCTCACTCATAAATAAAGTGAATCATAATGAATAAATTGTACCAGGGAAGAACACAACAAGGCCTTGATCTTTAGTGACAGAGTCGGGGGTTTTAGGAGTACTGGGGCCGGGCCCCTGGTCACGCTGGAGATTGCCCTCTTCATCTCTGTCTCCTTCAATGAGAGCAAGGAAAATCTCTGAACTGACAAGGTTGCCGGCAGCTCCAATTAGGGCCTGATTCTCAGGACTTCGCTTGGCGTATTGCTCCAGGAAAGGCTCAGCCTCAGTGAGATAAATGGATTCTGAGAGTTGCTTGTCACTATACTTTCTGGTAATATATGTAGCCCTGAAAAAATACAAACGAAAAAGTACAAACAGTTAACTTTCAGAATCAGTTCATGTAAGATAAGTCTTGTGTTCTTGTATCATACGTAACATATACACTATAAAACCCATGAAAATATTAATGAACATTTTAACTGGTATATCTTCTAGTCAGTAAAAACCTAGGAAAACCATAAAGCCGGTAAAGGTTCTACCGTTCTTCAGTACAAGCTGTACCTAAACAAATTGGGGAATTTTACTATATTTCTTTCATATCTTCTGAGGGGTTCGCCAGATCCAATACTAAACCATAGTATATACCAGTAGCTACAATTTACTAAAATTACAGTATATACCAGTAGCTGACAAACACAAAAGTATGCTTGAAGAGGAACTATAATACTTACCGATAACAAAAGGTAGCGGAAAAGATGTAGAAACCAAAACACTAACAATACAAATGTAATAAAATAATTAAGAATAGAAAAAAGATAGTAGAATAAGAATTGAATTTACCATTCGTCCAACATTTTACTAAGTTCTCGTTGCTTTTTTTGTGATGTTCCCCAATTATGCATCTGGCTATAAGAACAATGGAATATATATATAAAAAACCTCACCAAAAATACTCAAAATTATGCCTGCAGAAGTCAATTAAGAAATTGAGTAGCAATTAATCCTCAACTGTTCAACCAAGTCTGGAACTATTCTTTAAGCGTGTAATTATGCCTCGATTAAATCTTAAATTGTGCAGCATCCTAATGACCCAAATTTGCTAAACAAATCTTGTTCTGCATTCATTTGTGCAATAAACCCCCAAAGAACAAAGAAAAAAGTAAAAGGAAATGGCAAGGACTATACTGCAGTCCATTGAGTACCAATAATGGTACCATACTAATACAAATTCAGAGAGATGCAGGTAATTAGGAAACCAGAATCCACACCCAATATTAGTAAACGCTAGTGCAGCATCCATTATGTTCAGAAGCAAACCTGAGGTAATAAGTTCTGTATTTAGAGGGACCATCTTTTAAGAGTATTGACAAACCATTTCGGATTAAAAATGTACGTATCTGCAGTTGTAAGCATGAAAAAAAAGGTTACAAGCAATGCTCTGAGTAAAAATAAATTCTGTGGCTGAGTCTGCCTGCACAAACCACCCCCCCCCCCCCTCGCACCCACACACACACACACACACACACCCTAAAAAAATAAACTATAACCAGAAAAGCTTGAGATAAAAAGGAGCAATGACTTACTTTGTAAGTCAGAAATTTTAACTTAACCATCAAGTTTGCATCCTCATCCGCTAGACCAGTTCTATCAGAGTTATTAGACTCTGACACAATGGTCATGTCCTTCAGCAGCGAATCACTTTCTTTAATGAGCTCTTCAGCTTTCTCTTTGTTCACTTTGAACAAGTTTACATCAACAAAGAAGCCTAGTACAAGAGAAAACAAAAACAAATGCATAAACTTAAACCAGATGTCAAATATACCAGTGGAAGGAGCCAGGAATTTTTATACACTGAATGAAACTGCAAACAAATGAGAGGGGAAAGATAAGGAGAGCACACCTCTGTACAATGGCCACAATCCTTTTTTCTTCCTGCAATATACAACATGAAATAAAGATGTTAGTAAAATTAAAATGTTAATGAATAAATAAGTTCAAACAATGGAAACTCTCTTTTAAGTTATTAAACAGTTCTACATGAACTCTCAAAAAATCATTTAGTTAGCAACTAGGCAACAATAACAGGAGAAAAATCATAAGTAAACAAATATTCCCACTGCAACCGAAATAGCAAGTATTAACCAAGACATACTGGTACCAATTAGGACCTCTGATCTATTATTTAGGGATATCTTAGGCAAAGTGATTTATTCAAGTAAGATTAGCAGGACAACACATCAACATACCTCATCTCTTCCTGGTATCGGCAGAAAACAGAATCTCTATGGACATGGATAACCATCTTACAGTAGAGGTCATTCTTCGACAAGGCATCAATTTTATGGAAATTAGTGTAACACTCCGGGCATCTTTTCGGTATCAACCTAATCAGCTCCTGTTCCAGTTTGGCATTATTAGTACTATGGCAGGCTTATATAAAAAAATTTCCAGCTGTCATCGGTATCAATCTGGAACTTTTTATGTGCCTAATCTTTTATAAAAAGGCACCAAATCCGGTCCGGTGAGTTGCTGTTTTGTTTTCGTACGACCTTTTTTATTTAATTCTTTTCTGCTGGGTTCAACTGTCTTGTGTCTTTCATGTGTCATTCGTACCTCACATCCTTATCTCCATTTTCAAAGTCTAAACAGTCGATCTGAACCGCTCAACATGATCTCCATATTGAAATGTGCTTGGAGACTAAATTTTATATTATTCGGAAATTTTTTACTATTTTTTTAGATAGGTACAAAATCCCTATTTTTGGATGGTCCAGAATCTTCTGAAAATAGTGATATTGTACCTATCAAAAAAAATAGTAAAAAGTTTCCGAATAATATAAAATTTGGTCTCCAAGCACATTATAATTTGGAGATCATGTTGAGCGGTTCGGATCAACTGTTTGGACTTTAAAAACAGAGATAAGGATATGAGACACGGATGAGATATTTGAACCCTACTCTTTATAAATTCACAATGTTCACAGTACCTGTAGTTTCATGGTGGAATAGTCAGAGGGATGGACATGAAGAAATTTGGTAAGGACCGAGGGATCAACATTGCGGAATTGACTGGCACCAAAGTCACCAACTCCGAACCAATCAGATTGCGTGGGGCACATTGAAGTCCCAACGGCATCCAAAAGTGCCTTTATTTGCTGCAGAATAGGAGGTCAAAGCATGTATTGTATTGCAGAAATACAGATGTCGCAATACCATATTATGAGAAATTCAAACCAGTTAAGGTATGATTTGAATTCAATTTTTCCTATTATTTAACTGAAGTTTGGAATATAAACAAAAAAATAAGCCAGTTAAGGTATTACTGAGCTGAACTCTGATCCTAGGGTCAAAACTAAACATGAAACTTCAAAGATTAAAAAAAAAAAAATGGCCAAAACACTACCTCCTTTTCATCTGATCTGTTAGCTGCCCACAAATCACGCAAACATGGGCCCAAATCCTCATCAACTAGACAAATAGTAAGCTAAGAATGAGTAAAGCATATTAAATACAAATCACTGAGCTTCAAATACGCATAATGTTATCTTATTTTCGCTGACTCCTCTTTAAGTGTGAAAAGAGCAAAAAAAGAAAATTACAATAGAGAGCTAGAAAAAATTCAACTGTACGAAAGCATCAGCTAGCACCAAGCTTTAAGAATAAATAATGTTAACCAACACTCAGAAAGATATAAAGGAGTTGTAGGACAAATAAAAATAATTCTTGTTGTAATGTCTTGTCTTACTGATACCTAGCAACAAATAAAAAAGAGGACAAGAAAAACTATGTGAAAGGAGATATTAAATTTACAGAAGTATTACCTCCATCCAAAGGTGGTGGTGGAAACTCTTTCAACACATCCTTCATTTGTATGGAGCTGTCATGACCTACAATACGTGCAACTAAACCTTCCAATATCTCACCTTGCACTTCTATGTGATCCAATGAACCTACAACAGAAAACAAAAAAAACATTAAAAGAAAAAAAAATTGCGTGAGCTTAATTCTTTCTTATATGTTTCCTAGTAAATGTTGACACTGAACAAGAAGGAATCATCTATGACCAAATCATGCAAAACAGCAAGATTTAGAGAATCTTTGATGTGCACAGTCAAGGCAGGGCTCCCACAAGGTGAAGTCAGTTCTAGTACCCTCTTGAATTCTCCGAACAAATTGTATATTGGTGTCATCAAAAGAGTCATCCAACTCAATTGCGGTGCTCTCATTCTCTCCATTGAACAACTTGTCAAAGTATTCTTTCCATCTATTCTTTATCTCGTCGTCTTTCACCAAAAGTCTATTATTCTTTCGATTCGAGGTCATCTCTTCCACTGAAAAATTAACCAAGTTCTCGAAAGTTTTGCTTTCAAATAGGGTTTCTCTTTCTATTTTGTTACCAATTTACCACTACCAGTGCTTGCACAAAGTACCTTACAAGATAGACTCGATTGAGTTAGTTAACCAAATAAATGTTTAAAAGAATAGTTATATTGACAATAAACTAAATTTGACAACCGCATCAACCGAAACAATGCTTAGCCAAAAAAATTTAAACAAGAGACAAGTTGTACTTCTATAATAGTTTTGATAGGCAACATATAAATTTTTGGTGTACTGAAAATCAATTGGTCATCAATCGATATAAGTTCAATTAACATTTTACTTTTTGCCAAGCAATTCAAATTGCACCAAATATAAGTTCAATTGGACGGTTCTCACATTTATCAAACTAAGTTGGTTGTCAATATATCATTTTCATATTAAAAGAGGCCATTTCTTTTACCAGGCACAGATATATCCGCCACTTCATCAAGAGCTTTGCAAACTGTTGTTGCAGTCCCTTCCTCACATAGTGCATCATAGGCAGCAAAAAGTGCAGTTGTAGATTTCCTTTTGAAGTTTGACAAATGGTGCAAGCAATAACAAGACATCAATTAGTAATTTGAGTTTAGTGAAATAAAGGCTTACACAAGAATTTAAGAGTCCCCTAGTGGTAATCTATACTACTATGGTACATTTGACTGGAAGAAAGTTACCAACAGTGCACTAAGCTGGATCAAACCCGGTAACTTATTAAACATTCATTATATATTATTTCCCAGTCCAAACTAAGCCCCGTCGCACTTTTCCCCGATAGAAGCTAAACACATTCATATTTCTCCACTTCTTCATTTAATTAGACTAAATCTTAATTAAAGTTCATTTAACTCGTCAATTTCAAGTATAATTTTCACTTTAACCTCACTCTCACAAATTTGAACCAAAAACTAAAGCAACACAGCTAAATTCATTCTCAACGACTTAGCAATGTACTTTTTTCCTTATTTAAGCTGGAGCATTTTTTTTCCTATGCATTTTGGAGAGAAAGATAAACTGGAAATTTAATTTCTGAATGATATGAATGTTATCTGATTTGATGGGGAAATAAATTTTTTATAGGAAAATAAGAAATATAAGAAGTTTTGATGGGATACGAGCAATTATCCCTACCATTATCAGGACTATAGTTGTCGGATAATATAAATCGTGCAGAAATTATCAGGTACCTTGTAGATAACAACCAAACATGGTTTGTGGGCAGGCGCCATTTCCTACAGAAAGCAATTAACTTGGGTGTTGAGTAAAACTTGGGCTTGCCAACCCCCAGCTCAGTCACTGCTGTCACCACAACTGCAATAAGTAAAAAAGAAAATGAAAAAAAAATGGAGATGTCATAAACAGAGTATATACAGCACTTGCTTCTGAAGAGCGATTTGGTAGCATAAGGTAGGGAGAAGTAATCTATAAGAATGTTAATTTTAATGCTTGTGTACATTTAATTAGCTCTAGTTTAGGTCTAAACTTGTGGTGGCGAAAAATGAAGCAAATCTGCATACCATAGTCATCCTTTGGTCTTTGACCATGATCACCAAGTACAGCAGTGACCAGCTCCATTGAAATGGACATGCGGTTTTTCTAGCACATATTAAAAAAAAAAAAAAAAAAAAACTCAGTCCATAAGAGTATAAGACAAACCTTGGTTAGAAGTATCCTAATACCAGAAAATATCCTAACAACTGGAATGGTACTGCACTGGCTGATCCAATGCATACAGAAACCAAAGTATTTTTTTTTTTTTTGGATTTCAATCAAACTATAGATATTGATATATGAAAAAAAACATAGAATAAATCACACCTGCACAAAAGCTACTTAAAAAGATTATGGTACCTCTAAGAAATCGTTAAACTCTGCTTGCATTCTTGGTGCCTCTTTGCCCCAAGCCATACAAAACATGCGGCCTAATACAAACACTCCAACAGCAGTGTATCTACACCCAAAAAAAGAAAGAAATCTTCTCAGTAAGATGAGACAAAAGGTATAAAAAGTTAAGAAAAAGATATAGTGACTTGCTAACTTATTTCCAAAGCTATTCTTGGCATAGGCACCACCCTCGTGACCCGCATACATAAAAAGCGATCCAGAGTGCTTGAGTGACACCTGTTAGTAAAAATTAACAAATTTCATGGTATCATAATATGTAGATAAGTGATGTCATGAACAAAACAGTAATACAATAATGCACAAAGGTACCTCTACTGTAGCCAGGCCTTGTGAAACCATCTCAATCATTCTTGTTCGGATCTGGATAAAAAATTGCAAATTAGTTTTCTCTTCAATGATTCCAGTACCTCCTAATCAGGTAATAATATACACATACCTCTTGATCTGATTTCTCATTCTCAAACTTGGGGTAGAACGTGGCTCTGACTTGCGCACGTGCAAATGTATTCGCATCTTCATTGAAACCAGCCCCAAGTGGCCCTTTAAACAGCTCAATCAGTCTACTGGGATCCATGTTGGTCTCATTTTCTCTCTCCACAGCTACAGTCGAGGCACTAGACGCATACCCAACTTTTGGCACCCATATTTCCTTACCCCTTTTTGGAGTGGTACCAGTAAAGGGGGTTGACGGTTGAGTGGAGGCTTCTGACAGACTGATTTGAGATAGCCTTTCTGTTATTTGATCAGAGGTGGATGGGTGTGAAACGGTTGGTGCTGCTTCTTCGTGCTTTTCCCATCCACTAACGGTTTTGCTTTCCCTGCCAATTAATTTAAGTAATTGAGATGGAATTCTTAGTATACATGAACTACATAAAAGAATTAATAGTTTAAACTAGTAGTCACCTGACACACCTAGTTTGATACCTAGATATTTTCGATCGTATAGTTAGAGCCCAATATATATACTTATTCATTCATTAACCATGCTACGTCTTTACAAACCGAGTGTTGTAAATTTTCTTGTTTTTATTATAAAAGCCTGATGAGGTCTCCATGAATGAAATTTTCAATCTTGTTTCCAAATTGGTAAATGAGTACTGGTATTGTTCTGGTATGGTAACCAAAATAGTGGATCTACCTGCATGTTGCGCTCAAAGATGTAGCCAAGTTCTTAGTCGACAACGGGCTCGTCATCGTGGATTTCTTACCAGGCACGTGCATATATGGAACAAAACCAGGTTAAGGAGGAGGTGAGATTACTTGCTCTCCAATACACCGTGGGGGCGTGAAAGAGAAGTTTTTTTTTTTGTTTTTTTGTTTTTCAATTGAAGGCCCGACGGGCTACATCCAGGCTCTCATTAAAATTTAAAATCCATTGCCAGGCCAGGCCCTTGTTATATATGTATGGCATGAGAACAGCCCCAGTAAAAAGTAGAGCAATTCAATGAATTTTAACCACGGAGATTACCCAAGTTGGCAAATATGTAAAAAACCCACTTTTAAAATGTGAGCATGTTGCCACTCACCACGGCCCACGGGCCCCCAAATCTGGTAAAGCCCATGAGAATTTTCTTAACAAGATGTCACATAGCAAGTGACAGCAGCATAGAATCCGGACTCGTTGAACTGTTGCTCCAACTTTAAAGAGCTGCTAATTAAGTAATTAGAATAATAATAATAAGAGTAGTGAATACTACTTGATTGATCTGTTGCTTTCTTGGAGGGAGCACGAGATCCTAAATCAATTAATAAATAAAACGCCAAGTCAATTCCTTATTATTCACAATCTAAGGGACCGTGTCCATGTGGAATCTAATTTAAGCGCAATTCGTCCTCTTTAATAAAATATTTTATTTACTTGTGTCGTAGAAACCAAACCACTACAATTTACACCAAAAGAAAATAACTCCATTGCTGCAATTTGACGTGCCATTGCCATAGCATGAAATTCAAAGTTCCAAACTTCAAATAAACGGAAAGGCAGCCAGCAGCTTACTTGAGTTGAGACTGTTGAGTGTTCTTTAATTAAAATTAACAAAACAAACTAAACGCCTTCTCACTCCTCAGTTCTGACTTCTGACCGACCTTTTTAGTTAGGAATTGTCAAATTGGTTTTTGTTCAAAAGGATTTCAACAAATTTTATCCAAAGTCAACAATAAACCGTTCGATAATCGTTAAGATTCGTGCTAATAATTTAAAACTAACGATTAATATTCCTCTCGTGAATCTTAATCGTTGGGTAAATTTGAAACTGATCGAACAGTTTAGAAATGGCTTTGGATGAAAATTCGTCCAAAACCCTTTGGACAGAAACACTCAGTCAGTCCCTCTCTGTCTCGAATTCACATCCTCTCCAATACCTGATAAGGGAATCTTTTACAATTACTAGATCTGAACCGTTATTTTTAACTTGGCACGAATCTTAAAGCCCAAAAATACTGCCGACCCGAATCCCAAACCAGTTGAGATTTAATCTCAAACCGTCCTCTGCAATACCGGAGAAGGATACGGATTCCTCTGTCTCCCTCCAAAAACTTTCTTATCTCTCACTCTTAAAGTGGTTACTCTCTCTCTCTCTCTCTCTTGTCCCCACCGCCAGACACCAGCTGTTTCTCTCTCACTCACTATAAACCTCTTTCTCTCTCTCTAGATCTGCGCCTCTCTCCTCTCTCCTCTCTCTCTGAATTCCAACAATGGCGTCTCTCCATCTCTTCTTCCTTGTTTCTCTCCTCCTCTTAACATCAATGCCTCATCTCTCTCTCTCTCAGTCGTCTCAGATCTCGCTTCCCCCTTCTTTCCCACCCACTTCTCCCTTCTCCAGTTCTGATCTTGCCTCCCCACCAGACCTCTCTGTTTCCGACGCTCCTTCCTCCTCTCCATTCGCCTCTCCTCCCTCTACTAGTGACTTGCTAGATGAAGCTCCTGTCCCCTCTCCATTATCCTCTCCAGTAAAACCATTTCCAGTTCCAGCACCAACACCATCGTATGCAGCGGCAGTAAAAGCTAGTTCCATTGATGCCGGAGAAGAGCTGACAAAGACAGATGAGAAGAAAGGTCTCGACGGTCATAAGAAAGCGGGAGTTGTTGTAGGTGTGTTTGCTGCAACTGCAGCCGTCGGATTAGGAGTTCTTGTGTGTAAAAAGAGGCAAGAGAACATACGAAGATCCAGGTATGGCTACAGTTCCAGTTCCAGAGTAGAAATGGTGTAATGAGATCAGGAGAATCTTTCAAATCTTTCTATTTTTGATCTTTTATATGTCATTTAGATTCGATTTATTGATACTTTCTTGATACTGTACCATTCATATATTGTACCTGTACTGTACGAGAGAGATGAGATGAATACAATTATTGATCATTCATATTTTACTAAATCAGATTAATTTGTTTCTGAAAATAGTTATGGATCTTAATTTGCCATTATTTGATTGCTTAATTGGTACTGTTTACTTTCTGGAAATTCTGATTAAACTATTGGATAAGGATCTTACAAGAATCAAAAGATCTGATTTTCATCTCGGTTTAGTAAGATTGAGTGTTTAAAATTAGATTTTATTACCTAAATAGTAGATCAAAGGGAGAAAAATGTAACATTTGTATTTATATTGTTGATTGTTAATTGATTGATACTATTCCCCAAAAAAATAGATATATATATTCCTTGTTTGCTACGGCCATTGAGTCCTGATTCTGTATTGAATGATTGTTTATGGAATGATTATAGAATTATTGTTAATGGTTTAGGATTTGGGATATAAGATTTGAGAGCATAGAGATCAGATAATATTAATAATAAGATAATTTGTAGACTCTGGAACTTTCTATAATCATTAATGTTATTATTATTATGACCAAGGTTTTTCTGAAATTACCTAAACAAAATTTATTAATGATGGTTAAGTCATGTAACTTTGTGTATGATGCAGCTCTTGTTTTGTGGATTGATATGATACATAACATGATGGTTGGTGTCATGTTAATTTAATTTAGGTAAAAATAAAACGGTAGGTTAGAAATGTCCTAAAACATAACTAGCACCTTATATAGTTGTTTTTAGGCACTTGTATATGCGTTATTTCTTGGTTTTGGTTGTATTCATTTTAGGAATCTTTTGTTGGGCATTCGCATTCCCCATATTATAGAAATTAGGGAATGGTGCTATGAATGATGTGTTGGTTATGTGGAAGAATGGGGAACGGGAGGCCAATGGCCGATGGTGTGCTGTTTGTTTCTGGGGTTGTTAGTCGGCCCCTGTCGCCACCAAACAATATTTGTCCTCAGTCTACCACTACCAATCAAAATCAAAGTAAAGAAATCTAATTTCTAGAGTTTTCTTATAACTCTCCAAAATGGTGACCCATAATGCTCACTGGTCCATCATTACATCACTGAAATCACGAACTTAGGGCAGTGATCTTTTCGTAAAAAACGCAAGTTCAATTCTCGATAATAATATTTAAAATATGTTAGAATGTATCAGGATCTTTTAATTAAAAAAACTAACGAACTTAACGTGCCTACTTAACAAAATATATGATTGGTAGTAATTGACTTATCTTAATTACATATCATATTCATTTATATACTCCATTTTTTTTTTTTGTAATTAAAGGGTCTAGGTACATTTCAACATTTGTTTATATGCTATTCTAAAAAAAAATAAAGGGTTTAGGTACATTTCAACAAAAACAAAAGCAACTTCTTTTTGTGTGAGAATATCATGTCTACCGCAATTGTTTTTAGACATTACTTTCTTGTGAGAGAAAAAAAAAATTCCAAATCCAACTCCGACTGAAATTCTTTAAAAGAAAATGTGAACCATTAACAAAAACTTGTTTGAGGCTAATATTTTATAGCTCTCTAATTTAACTAAATTAGCATTTTAGGTCAGTTCAGCTCTCAGAAATGAAAAACAATGTCCTTTTTATTGCACAATACCGGCCTTTATGCAATTGAAGACATGGAATTATGATAAATTAAAAAAAATTCTTCAAAGAGCGTGCGCATGAGCCAACTAGCCTTATATTGTTAATTCGTAAGATTCAGAGCAAGCTAACTATTTCTAACTATTAGAATCAATTTTAAACTTTTTTTGGCTTATTGTGATAAGAATAATTATAGGCACATCCAACTTTTAATTGAGGTGTGTATTAAATTTGAATCAATTCTAATTGACCATTTATTGTAAATCATTAAAACTCTAATGTCGTTTAAATTGATTCTAATTTGATTGGTTTCAACGATTTGGTAGGTTTCAAAGCGATAGGTGTGCGCTATACTATCGAATTCATATAGTATAAACTATAAAGTCAAATGTACAAAAATAAATATTTATAAGTTAATTTTAATGTATTTATTTTTTATCATATTTTGACCGCTATATTGTATACTAAATGGACTCAAAAATTTATAAATATTAAATGTAAACACACATCAGTTGTGAATTTTAATGATTTGAATTTACCGTTTGAAACTCAAATGATAAGTTTTCAAGATGATAACACAGCATGAGCATGCCAACCAAACTCTCAAGCAATCATTATTTTCCAGTATTCCACAAGCACCAACCACTCAATATGAAAACATTCTTCTTCTTTCTTATACTCTCAGTATTTCCTTGCTTCAAGCAATCCTTCTCTTTATCACACGACAACACAACCAATCTCACCGCCTTGCTCTCCTTCAAAAGCCACTGGAACTCTCGACTCGACTTGGCACAATAACACCTCCTTCTGCAAATGTTCGGTGTCTCGTGCAGCGCTCGGCATCAGAGACAATCTCTCTGATGCTAGGTAACCTCTCGTTCATCAAACACCTTGACATCAGTAATAACTCACTAACTGGCTCCATACCTGACTCGCTTGGTCATCTTCCCCGTATCACGTATCTAAACCTCAGCTATAACATGCTCATAGGCAATATACCATCGTCAATTGTCAACATTTCCTTGGAGCTTTTTCCAGTGTTGCACAACAATTTGTATGGCCTCCTAACAATGTCTAACACGAGTATTTTGACACCCAAATTACAGCTTTTTACAGTGGAGGGCAATAATTTTACTGGAAGTTTACCTTCAGGTTTCAGCCGTTCTATAAACTTACAATTCCTCTCCTTTTCGACTAACCATTTTACCGGGAGCATACCATCTGAGTTACATGACTTTACAGCGCTCACACAACTCAACCTTACTGCAAATCATTTATGGGGTGAAGTTCCTGGCAACTTAGGCAGTCTTAAAAACCTCCAATATTTGAATCTATTTGAGAATGGTTTGACAGAATCTCTGAACTCTGGATTTCTCATTTAACAATCTATAGGGTTCAATTCCAATGTCTGTTGGAAACCTCAGTAAAACATTTCAAATATTCCGTGCTGAGACAAACCTCTTATCAGGTGCTATTCCTTCAAAGAGATGCAGCTAGCATAAAAACTCTCGATATATTGGATGTGGCAAACAATTGGATGTCAGGTAGAATCCTAGATTATTGTGCAATTTCCCGGAACACCAAGCATGAAAGAGTATTGAGCAATTTCATACTACGAATTGGTCCGTGCAACACAAAATTTCAGTGAATCTAATCTATTGGGAACCGGGGGTTTCAGTTCAGTTTTCAAAGGAGAGCTTTATAATGGTACCTTTGTTGCCGTAAAAGTTCTGAACCTCAAAAGCGAAGAGGCATTGAAAGCCTTCGATTCAGAGTGCATGGTGTTAGGCATGATGCAGCACTGCAACCTAGTGTTAGTCATCAGTGCTTGCTCTAACTTAAAACTTCAAGGCCATTGTGCTCCAATTCATGCCTAGTGGGTACCTCGAGCGATGGATTAATTCATCAACAACAACATCATCATCATCTCGTGTTGCACTGAGACATAAAACTGAGCAATGTGCTTATTGATGAAGAGATGAATGCACATTTGAGTAATTTTGGCATTGCAAAGATTCTGGCACATGATACCAGAACTCTCACATCAACAGGTGCCATGGACACAATTGGGTACATGCCACCAGGTAATGAGTTCCCTATACAAATTTTATTCTTAATTGACATAATTTTCTCGAATAAACTGTCATAGAAATTGTTATTCACATCCTAATTTTTTATTACAACGTATAATTACAAGAATAACAAATACAAAATCAATATGATATTTTAAATTAACAGTAAGTTTCATCATTAAGTACTATCAGAAGAATAACAAGTTGCATCATTTAATTCTCTTAAGCATTCCAATTTTAGCTATGAGGCAAAATTTCCAGCAATAGTCACTGTTACCAGTAACAAACAGCAACAGTAAAAGCATTTTACGCAATTAAGATTCAATTACAAAATTAATCCCCAAACCAGTTAAGCATTAATTTGCCCGTTTCCTGCATAATTTTTGCCTAATTATGTCTCAAGTAAGACTGAATTTTGACTCTAGCAGATAAGCATCCTCAGTTTGCCTTCATTTTCATGAACTAAAATAAAGTGAAAAGAAAAAGAAACTGTGGCAATCAATTTGGTATAATATAACAACCCATATAGGTTTTCAGTAGACCATTAGATAACAGAACCTAAAACAGAATCATTTTACCCCGATACACATTGAATATAGCAAGTTATGAACTAGAATAATAATCGGGGTTTTCTTGTGCGATCATCTCCAACATGCCATGTAGTGTTACAACACAAACCAACAAAATAAAAACAAAATAAGTTTGCAAAAGCTGCCCTATGGAACTCGGAAATGAAGTACACATCTACACAAATTAAGTGACATATCTCAGATGGCCTTTATAACATGGTAAACATCACATTGCCTCATCTTCTCGTATCTTCTGAAGTTCGAATTATATTGTTTGACGGATCTTTCTGACGTGACGGAGTAAACAATGGTACAAAAAAGGTCACATAGATAGAAGAGGTTTTGAACATGGCACTATGATCGGAAATTAGATAAAGATGCTTGTTCTTCTAATGCATTCGCTGCTTTTACCTTCTCTGGGACAAAATCTGTGCATGTCAAAGATTTGTATTCGCATCATATTTACACTTACTTGCAAGTTTATATGCATGAAAATTACTTTTGGTACTTGTAATGCATCAGAATGTATATGATATCCTAACCAAATTGGCCTTTTATTTTTCATATTTTAGAAATCTGATATGAAGTTTCAAAGATTTAAATTTACCTGAAAGAAACTCGTATCTTTTCTTGTCTTGCACAGATGATGCTGTAAAATGTAAAAGGAGAAAAAATAAGAAAAGTTGAGTACTCTCCTGTACCAGTAGGTTATCTGTTCAAATTATTTCAAACTGAGATTGTACTGAAAATAAACTAAATTGTCATCTTACTTTTTCCTTTTCTTTTCTTTTTTTTATAAAGAAAAATTGAACTTACAAACATGGTTATACTGTAATGATTTCTTGCGTTCTTTGATCATATTGATAAATGAATCTTCGGCAAGCTTCTCTAAAAACATCTCCTACAGTAGAACATGTAAGTGTTGATTTAACCTTTTCGTGTCTGGTACGAATTAATTTAAAAGAAATGAGAAAGAAATAGAGAGAGAAAGAGACTAACAGAGGCTTTGTTGATGAGAAAAATGGAATCGGGTGTAGTTCTGGTGGTTGGATCGTCAGTGCGCACCAGCCTCCGAACCCGACTCATCGGGAACTGGCACGCTCCGCCCGCTTCATCATCTATCGGATCCGAAACATGCTTCTTAACCTTCTCCTTCTCCTTCTCCTTCTCCTTCTCCTTCTTAGTAGCACTCTCACCGTTACTCTTACTCTTACTCTTACTCTTACTCTTATTGGATTTGGATTGCGGAACCATGTTATTAGTCGTTAGAGAGAGGAGAGGAGAGGAGAGGCTACTCCCACTCGTCACTCACCGGGAGCTGAGCTTAAAGTAACTCAAATTTTGAGTTTGATTCCAGACCGTTCGATCTGCTCTGGCGGATCCGTACCCTCCCAGCTACCTGACTCAACGCAATTGAATCAGACAGTCCAGATTTACTCACAGCCACTGTGACTGTGTGTTCGCCTGTTCGGGATGACGAAGGGGGCAGTATTATTTGTGCTTTGAGATTCGTGTCAAGTTTAAAAGAACCATTTTGGATCGTCCATTTCAATTGGACGAACCTGAATGGGACGGCCCGATCCAAATTGAAAAATTGGTTTATTTTAGGGCTACGGACCGGACTCGTGTTTTGCGCATTTGTTTAAATTGACTTGTATTTAACTGATCTGTGTTGTACTATTCTAGCTTAATAAATTACAGATAATTATTAAATAATTTGATAATTTATATAATCTCACTAAATTAATATAAAATATTTTATATATGAATTAATAAAGTATATAGAAATTATAATTACTGAGCCGGGTTTTCCTGTTAAATAAATAATTGGATTCTGTTGGGCCGGTTAAACTGGTGGACCGGTAATTCAGAGATTACAATTTACAAACAAGGACGGTAATCTTGGAATAACACAAGTTGAGGGATCAAAGAGAAAGAAATTGGCTTTTCGTCCAGCTTTCTAATTTAGAGTTCAATTATGTAATGAGTCCAGCTAAGGAAAGATACGTGGCAGAAATATGACTCTCTTTGCGTCTATACAGTTAGTTAAGTAACAACTCTGCTTTACGTGGGCCCACACCACCTGACATTAACCAATCGCTTAAGCACGCTTGACCGAAGTCTATCACGTTACTTGTTGTCCGGATTTTGTGTGAATTGAATTGTACAGCGTACTTATTGAAGTTCATTTATGTAAAATGATTGTTGCACGAAGAGTTACGCTATCATGCTCTTAGCCTGTTTTAATTGATTCTAGCCTGAAGGTAAGTATTTTGGAAATTATTTTGAAACTACAATTAACCAGACTGATAGGTCTATATTATTTAAGTGTACTAGCATCATGAGTTTTAGGGAGCAGACAAATAACTGATTTGTTAATGTGTCTCATATTAAGTGTATGATTATAGAATTGATGACATAATAACGACAAGTCATCTTTAACTAATTCTCATAAAAAGTTGATAGAATTTAAAAGAAAACCAATCAGGTCCTGGCCCCTGTTGGGTTAGAGGACCAGATAGCCTTCTTTAATTCCTCTTCAGTAAAATGTTGTATCAGGCTAGTCTGTTCAGAGGGGGTTAATTTTTCAGATTCTTGTCATAATGAAGGATTAAGAGAGGCATATTTAATGCCAGGTTCTCCTAAAAGCTTTTTGTAATAATCACTGGCATGAATCTGGATATCATGTATTGTATGTATTTCAGATTCCCCCACCTGAAGTTTACAAATTCTATGCTTTTTTTGTCTATGATCTATTTTTCCAATGAATTTCCTCATCTAGATACAAGCGTCTAAAATAGCTTTGTGAATGTTAAATTCCTCTAGTTCCCTATGAGTCAAGGATCTAGTTTCTTTGAGCAACTCAAAATGTCTAGCAAGGTGCAGAGCTTTTTGTTTGTGGGTCTTTTTCTTTCCATAATGATTCTTAGCCCAACCTTTGATTTTTCTGGAAAGAGATTTCAGTTTTTGTTTCCATTGATAGGCTATGTCACCATGGGGAGATAGGGACAACTCTATCCACCATTTATGAATGAGTTGAACAAACTCCTCCTCTTTGACCTATTCAGGATCAAATCGAAAACTAATGGGAATATTAGTCCTATGATGATCTACTGTTATTAAGATAACAATGATTAGAACTAATGAACTTAAGGAGGAAATAGCAGTGGTAGGAAATTGATCCTCCCCAAGTGGTGAAACTATAGTTCTATCTAGCAATGTAAATCTATTTTCCATTTGACCATGTATATTTCCTATCTCTAAGTTTAATATCTAGAAAATCATTTCATTGAATGAAAGAATTGAAGGCTCTACTAGTACTACAGTCAAAATTAAATTCGGATTTATCATATATGTATCGAATGGCATTAAAATCACCACTAATGAGCCAAGCATAGTCACTAATGGATCTGTTAAGCTGCATTTCTTGCCAAAACTCTCTTTTCAGATTTTTGTCAATAGGAGCATATACTATAGTATACATCCATCTGACTAAGGTTATTTTACATTCCAATATCACAGTGAGAGAGAAAGTATGCAAATGACAATCAATTAATCCAATTTTGGAACTAGCACAACCAAAAAGAATGCCACCTGACCTTCCTCTAGAAGGAAGCCATTCCCAGGTGTCTATAAAGGAGGAAAGAGACCTCAGAGTTCTATCCTGAAATTGTTCTTTTTTGGTTTCTTGAATAGCGACGATATCTACTTTATTATCCTTGATATGATCTATAAGAATCTGTCGTTTTCTACATGCATTCATACCCCTAATGTTCCAATTAAGGATAATCATTGAAAAGTTAAAACACCACTATCATCTAGATCCAAAACTAGACAATACCTATCTGATTGGGATTTCAAAGCATCTAAGGCATGTTGGATGAACTTATCAAAATCAGATCTATCTAAAGCTTTAATAGCCTAAATGATCAGAGGAGTGTTGGATTCATTAATACCCAATGCTATCTGGTAAGCCCTAAAAAGAGAAGTAACCTCTTTGATTGTCAATTTATGAAAAGGATGATTTTGTATTAGAGCATTACCTTTTCCTGCACTACGAAGGTTGTACCTATTCTGCACACGAGAGTGGGATCGGCAGGGGAAGCTGGTGCTGCCAGGACAGGGGACACCAATTGGTTCATGAGAAGAGTGAACACCTGAGCAGCGATGTGAGGGTCTCCTTGGGCATGATTATAATTATAATGATTACAAAAATTTATGAAAATGATGATTTTGTGTTAGTTCATATGAGTCTGATTAATTACAAAAATTTGTAATTAAACAAGGAATGATTATAATTAAATGATTAATATATCATCCCCAGTAATTAAATTTATACTAAGATAATTTTATTATAAAAAAGTTAATTTGTTTCATCAATACGACCGTAATAAGTCCAATATTGAAGATATTTTAAACATATTTGACATTCTCTTTAATAAATTTAGTGTGATGATTAAATTGTTTCAAGGTATATTGTGAGTTTTTCAATAATTCCAATAAATATGAGCATTTTCTTAGCCATCTCTTAAAAAATACGTGTCCTATTTTTCTCAGAAAAGAAATTGTAACTATGAAATTATATATTATGATTTCTTTTTGTTAAAGAGTTTCGGTATATCTAACATATTTCAAATTCTATTTTAAGAAATTGAACCTATGTCTCACTAAAGAGAGACATGGACTTGTGTCACTGCACTAATTAAGTCTGCAGTTCTATAAAATTATTACAAATTAATGATTGCTTTTTTAAAAGGTATTTTATTGGTTATTTTAATATGCAGAAATTTGATTGCTTTATCAAACTAGAATTGCCCATTCTCCATCAAACTAGAATTTGGTTGCCATCTATTCTCATGGTTTTCTTTGTTCGTTATCTATTTTGAGCATAAATTCACATTCCGAACCATGCAAAATTGCAAGCTATGCAATTAAAATATATATATATATATATATATATAGAGAGAGAGAGAGAGAGAGATGGGCTATGGTGCATTGCAATGCATAGGCCATGGTGTGCATTGGACCATAAATCACCGATTCAAAGTCCAAATGACCGATCCAAACCGTTCATCTTGTTCTCCGTATTAATATGTGCTTGGAGACCAAATTTTATATTTTTTGGAATTTTTTTACTATTTATTAAGCCACTTTGAAAATTGTTAATCCAACGGTGGCTTCTGATTTTACTGTTCCAAACAGTCACCATTGGATGAGCGATTTTCAAAGTGGCTTAATAAATAGTAAAAAAATTCCAAAAAATATAAAATTTGGTCTCCAAGCACATATTAATACGGAGAACAAGATGAACGGTTTGGATCGGTCATTTGGACTTTGAATCGGTGATTTATGGTCCAATGCACACCATGACCTATGCATTGCAATGCACCATAGCCCATCTCTCTCTCTCTCTCTCTCTCTCTCTCTCTCTATATATATATTTTGAACATCAAAAAATAAAAAAAACAGTGGCAGCACCTCCGACTAAAATGCTGTCGGCAGCAAATTAACCGGACCCTATATATATATATATATATATATATATATATATAAATACGGATAATATCTAAAACAAATAGTTATCCATTTTCTTCACATCCTTAGAGCAAAAGAGTCTGATGCCCTCTAGAGCCAAAGTCGATCACACAGATCCTTTCATGGGAGAATCTAAGGCTTAGCCACTTTTGGTTCAGCCATCTTACAATTTTAAAAGTTTAAATCTGTATATTGGAGTTCAATTGAATTATTATTTTTAAATCATTTATATAGTCTAGCTATAAAAAAATATCAAATATTTACTTATAATTTAGTAGTAGTTAGAGTTTTATTTTGTATCGGTGAAAACTTAAGTTCAATTCACTTATCACACATGCATGTACATTGTCCATTTTAAATTCGAGCCACCTCTCTCAAGATTTTCTAGTTCCGCCTCTAGATCCTCCAATTGCGTCATTATAAGTCTTGAGTTTCAAAGAGTCAAAATGCAATTTAAATTAACAAATTTAATATAGCATATATAATATCCGTTAATAATTAAAATATTTTAGTTTAATATATAAGACGGCTACTTTATTGCTTTGGGTCTCAAAGAGTCAAAATAAAGATAAAAGAAAAAGGAAAAATAAGCAAGCAACTGAAGGGATGGATATATGATACTGCCATACTGGCACATGGGTTTTACAGAGCAGCAAAAAGTTATTATGAAAAAAGGAAAAAAAAATAGGTCAAAAGTATGCAACAGAAGGAAAACTCAAAAAAGCAATAAAGTGTCAATAAAAATCTTTGGCCATTGTCCACACTCCGACATTTTTATTTTTACCCAATTAAAAAATTATTTTAATAATAATAACTAAGGTTTATAAAAAATTTTAAAAATATCCAACCCATGGAATTTTTCCACGGGTTGGAATTTTAATTCCCACCGTGGAAAAATTTCACGGGCCCAAATTTTTTTTTTTTTTTTTTTTAAAAAAAAAGAAGGAAATTTGTATTTATTTTTTATTTTTTGTATTGAAATATTAGAAATATTGGATATATTTCTTTGAAAATAGATGGAATACAATATAATTTGATTTATTAGAAAGACTGCAACAAATAACCCGGATCAATATTTTTCAGGTCGGATTTTTCGCGGCTGTAAGAAAAATTAATATATTTCTTTATGTGTTATTGGAAAAAAATAAAAATGCTTAGATTTCGAGTTATTGATCCCGTTTCAAAAGTCACTTCTATGTAATCTAGAAAATATTATGATCTTTCTAGTACATTTAATTTATTAAAAGTTTTATCTATTTTGAAAAAAAAACAAAAACTTTAATTTATTTAATGATTATTATTCAAAAATAATTCTCAAAATAGATAAAACTTTTAATAAATTAAATGTACTAGAAAGATCATAATATTTTCTAGATTACATAGAAGTGACTTTTGAACCGGGATCAATAACTCGGAATCTAAGCATTTTTTATTTTTTTCCAATAACACATAAAGAAATATATTAATTTTTCTTACAGCCGCGAAAAATCCGACCTGAAAAATATTGATCCGGGTTATTTGTTGCAGTCTTTCTAATAAATCAAATTATATTGTATTCCACCTATTTTTAAAGAAATATATCCAATATTTCTAATATTTCAATACAAAAAATAAAAAATAAATACAAATTTCTGTTTTAAAAAAAAAAAAAAAAAGTTTGGCCCGTGGAATTTTTCCACGGGTGGGAATTAAAATTCCAACCCGTGAAAAAATTTCACGGGTTGGGTATTTTTAAATTTTTTGATAAACCTTGGTTATTATTATTAAAATAATTTTTTAATTGGGTAAAAATAAAAATGTCGGCTTTACACTCCACACAAAGGATTCTGTTGTACACCTGTACTGCACCGTGCAGTACTGTAGAGATTCTTTTGTTTGTAGCAGTGCCAGACACGTACACACAAGGTGTGTATATATATTTTTCTTATTAGAGAAAAATAAAAATATGCTGCACAGTATACTATTATATATAGAACAGTTGAGCGCAACAAAAAAGATTCATCGTTTTTGTGATTGATTCAAGCATTGCAGCTCAAGGATATAATTCAGTGGAGAATTAAAGCATTTGATATATTTTGATTGATTAGTTGTGGCCTGTGGCCTGTGGGACCTGAAAGAAAATAAAAAAAGATGGTAGGCAGAGATTAGTGGATTTGTTAGGACGCGTACGGAATCAACGGCCCCACCCCTTATGCCTAGACTGTGGAAAAAATAACACAACAGAGCAGAGCCGGTTCTATCACGAAACGAAACGGTACAATACGCATATCAGTTACGTACTTACGTGTCGTGATTTGTGTATTCCGTACTGTGATAATTCGTATGCCGTAATCATTTTTAAAAAAATTTGGCACGACACGGCACATCACACGAAATATCTTATCACGGTACGTGTTCACGCGAATTATATGTAATCAGAATCGTTATATCTTTGATCAAATGGTGAATCTTGAATAAATTAATTTAAATTATGAAAAAAATTAGTTAAACATGATCAAACGTGACTAATGACATGGCACGTTTGAACACATCGTGACTCACGTGGCGTGACCATTCCCATGCCGTAACCACCTTTTTGACATTTTGATCACAGTGTATTAATCACTCCACGGCACAACACGTTTTGTCCACTGGAGGCTCTGCCTCTGCCTTTGGAAATAAACATTATTCAATTCAATTACCTTTATTTTATTTTTTGCAAGAGTTACTTTTTTTTTTATTCTTTTTCCAACACCTTTTCCCTACATAGTGCCCTTTTCTTTACTGGTTGAGTCAGCTTATCTAATTATCTTCTTGGTTTTCTTTTTTGATATCTTTTCCCTTTAATTTGTTTTCTAAATTACAGTTTAGTCATCTCTAATTGCATCATAAATATGTTTTCTATGTTCAAATTTTTGTTCTATCCAGTCACATCAAAAAGGGAAAAGAAACTCAGGAAAATATATTCATGAGGGTAATAATTATATAGTCTTTACGATTAGCTAGCTAGCTAGCTAGATCTTATCTCTCAAGCTTGACGTGATTGCTTTTGCTTTATTTACAAGCAATAAAGAATTTCAAATTTTATTACTTTTAATGTATATATATATATATCTTGGTTTGCTTGATCAGTTAGTATGGACTGGTGGTTCTCATGATTGTTTGAGCACTAATTCAAATTTACCAAAAATATTTCTAGGTTCAACAAATTAAGTATAACGATACTAGGAAGCCTCCATTATATATATATATATATATATATATATATATATATATATATATATATATATATATAATACAATCAGAAATAGATATATATGCTTGACAAGTGCATGCATGGTGTTGAGATTTAATTTGTTATAAATCGAAATATATAGTATAGAGTTAGGCTACTATGACATTGGTGTTATTTGAAATTAAATAACACCAACTTTTAAACCCTTAGATCTGCCTTGGGATTCGTAATATCCGCTTTTACTGTTCAAGCACTTTATTTTGTACGAATCTCAAGGCAGATCTAAGGGTTTAAAAGTTGGTGTTATTTAATTTCAAATAACACCAATGTCATAGTAGCCTAGCCCTATAGTATATGCTTATCATGCAAAAGGCTATATATATCTGTTAAAAAATGGAATATTAAATTTACAGTAAGAAGATGAGGTAGTGGTACTATTATTAGTTGATGCATGCATGTATCATGTATGAGGAGGAAATGAAATGAAGTGCTCAATGGTGGTACTCATCATTCTTTACCTAACATGCATCGATCAAACCTAATTAATAATAATATATATATGGCTAATGCATGGGGCCGAATTTGATTATGAAAGCTATTATAAAGTTTCCGTGCACCAACGCACTAACATATCAATATATGATCGTGAAAACACTCAATATCCAAAAGGAGATCTACTCAAGGAAACAATAACAATTCATATTTGTATTTGTAGAAATTAACAAATCAAGGGACTAGAATTCTTGCGAAAAGCTAGCATGAGATAGGCATGCTGTTTTGCGGTTCCTTTGTATTATTGCGTCCGTGTACAAACCGTGTTAGTGGGTGCATGTACATATAGTACCTTCTTTAGTTTAATCATCGATCTCATCTATATATCTATATATATCTTGCTTTACAAGGTGGATCATAGAAATAAGATTCTTTTGTATTTAGTTTATTGAGTAATAAACTACAAAAATATGTCACTATCTATATATATATCTTGCTTTACAAGGTGGATCATAGAAATAAGATTCTTTTGTATTTAGTTTATTGAGTAATAAACTACAAAAATATGTCACTATCTGCGAAAATAAAAAGTAGAAGCAGACCTAGAACTTTCATCAGAGGGGAACAAAAAAATATCAAATCGGGTTTAAATCTATGAACTAATTAGGTACTCGATAAAAAACAATGTTTTAACTTATACTTTCCAATATTCTTACTTGTAATTTCTAATTCTTTAACCTATAATTATAATTATCAATCATAATTTAAGAAATTTATTTAAATCTGAACTCTAAATTTAATGGTCACGCGAGACACTTTTGGGCACGCATGACTCACGTGGTGTGACCATTCGCGTGCCATAACCATCCCTTGATATTTTAATCACAGCACAGCACGTAAAAAATTAACTTAATTGGTCACAGCAGAGACCAAAGACACAACGTGTGACACAGTACGTTTTTACCACTCTACCACCATACCACACCCTAATGTTTTAAATACATCAATTTGAGAAGAGATTGTCACAGAAGATCTTGACAGCATTAGTGTGGGTTCCCAGTTCCCACTACCGCACTAGAACCACTGTACCTGCACTGTCCGTGCTAGTACCGTGCATGTGGGTACCACCACCCTTTTTCTTTTCTTTCTCTTTCGGAATGTACCTCTTCTTCTTTTCTCACACATCTAGCAGTGAATAAATAGATGCTCATTGTAACCCAAGTTCCATGCCTTCAAACTTCCTTCATTTCTTAATTGCATCCATCAGTCATCACATGAGAGCAGGAGATCATTGTATCTCTTATTCTACACAACCCAAATACATATACTTCACTTCATCATCACCATATCATTATGGATGGTGCCGATCTCTCAACGCCGGCTCCACCTGCCTTCGGGATTCACCCGTCAAGGCCAACTCTAGGGTTTCCTCTAGGAACTGCTCTGCTCATTTTTGTCATATTTTCTCTCAGCGGTATCTTCTCTGGCTGCTACCACTGGGAAAAGATACGTGCTTTCCGGCAACAAATGCGTCGTGGCGAACACGAAAATCAAGAT
The DNA here is from genome assembly GCA_964058875.1 of Carex rostrata. NCBI lineage: Eukaryota > Viridiplantae > Streptophyta > Magnoliopsida > Poales > Cyperaceae > Carex > Carex rostrata. Next base: position 2,002,426 of record CAXKVT010000135.1, read on the forward strand.
CAAACTAGTGATCACCATATCAGCATCTCCATTCCATCTTCTCCTTCCAAGATCATCAAAGAGGTGCTAATTAAGTCTATTATATATATATATATATATATATATATATATATATATATATATATTTAATTTTATTATATTTATGGGTGTTTAATCATATTTTATTTCATTCTTTGTGCTTAATTGCCTATGCAAAGTTGATCCTTGATAGAAAAATTTCATATGGGAATTAAACTATCTAATTAGCTATATATATAGTGTTATGCTATACATAGTTTGATCAAGATAAACTTCACAATTAGTTAGATATATCACTATGAACTTCTAATTACTATTTCAAAATTAATTAAAATCACACATAATATCACATATCTTTGCTCGTTGTTCTCTCTTATATATTCCAATATTTCTGAACATCAACAATTTGGTCTCCTATATATGTAGATGCTTTTGGAATAGTACCAGGCTGAAGTTATTCCAATTGTTTGTTCTACTTGTATTTGACCAGACATGTTTGAGTAGATTTATGAATCTATTCCGGGATATATTCTGATGTAGATTTATTCTTTGTTTTGTAAATCAGGAGAAAGAGAAAAATCAAGGGCTACCAGTGATAATGCCAGGAGACCCGATTCCAAAATTCATAGCCATGCCTTGCCCTTGTCAACTTGCAAGGCTCACTTTAGACGACAAAAGGCCTCAATTTGAGTTGCAACTGGAGCCCTCCATTAGAATATTAAAAAGCTAGTGATTAATTAGAGCTAGGCACAATATGCTATTCTTTTTTCTTTCAAAATATATTCTTTTCCTCTCCCTCTCTAGTTTACATAGCTTGCTTTAGCTCTTGTTTCCAATTGCAAATTTGTACATGCTACCTACACATAATTGAATTTACATTTCAAAAACTCCACACTGGTATTAAATTAACACAGTTGAGTAGCATAAAAGCAAATTCCAAATGATTCGGGTAACATATACATACAAATTTTAAATATTTCTAGTACAAAAAAAAAATACTACATGTGGCATCAATCTCTGGATTTTCTAACCCGATCTCTCCATGATCCTTGTTGCATTGCAAAAACCTGGAGCATAAAACACCACAAAAAACTGTAAATTTTAGAAAATGGTCATTCAAGACACATTGGTTCTCAATTTAGTCCTTTAGGTAATCAGTGAAATTTGAAGGATGAATACACTATTTGAGTAAATCATCAGAAATGGTTTTTACCTTGTTATTGACCAGAGAACTTGTATCATTTGAAATCCCACCTTGATCTTTGTCATCTGTGTTTTCATTAGTTTCTTCTCGACTAATACTGAAACCAGTCGGTTCAGCATGAGGTACTGACAATGTGGGTCCACCAAATATAGCTTCATCATGTGCTCTTCTAATTTCATCCTCTCTCTTTGCCTGTACAATTGAAGGAAGACGGGCAGCAACAGGCACCGAATTAATTTACTCTATTTAAAAAATAACTCTGAATATGATTCAACCAAATGTTAACTAATTTGCCTTGTAATCATCTTATCCCTGTAATTTCAAAATTCACTATAAACTAACTTGTGTGAGATTTTTGGAAATTCCAAATAAACAGTATAATTAGAGTAAAGCTAAAATGAGCTAAATTCAACAGGGAAGTTCGTTGAACTATGTTCAAATGGCCAATTTGAACCTTTGAAATCAATCTATTTCACTAGTGATGTGTTTACATACCAAATTTGTAAGTTCTCTCATTCATTTAGTATAAGGTCAAGCAGCCACAAATTAGAGGTTTAGACAATTATTTTAATGCGCTCATTTGCCATCATCTTTTGACCACTTGATTTTATATCAAGTGAACTTGATAATTTACAAATTTGACATGTAAATGCATGACTCATAAGATAGATTAGTTTGAACACATACTAGGTTTGCTCATAGAATTATGTTAAGCAGGCTACAATATGTAAACCTATCATTTTGTTTCCTGAGAATGTACCAGTTTATCAACCATGACAGGTACTTTGCTGGTACAAGAGTTGTGACTTGTGATCAATACCTGAACAGCAGAGAACCTGAAGCTTTTGCCGATATCATTCATGAGCGATGCATCATCATCAGCAGCTTCACAAACAAAGAATCTCTTAATATATCCTACACATAGCGCTATAAATGTGACAATTTTGGTGAAACGAGAACTATTTTACCTTCAATCTCTTCATCCTCATTATCAAGAGGTGCATCTTTATCAAAATCAAATCTTTCCCATCCCCTGGTCATGCCTTTTGTTGCATCCTTAGAGGCTTAAAAGAAATACAAAATACATTCAGTTAGTCTGATTTGTAAAAGAACCCAATAACAATGATAAACCCCCACAACGAACATGAGCACTTGGTGCCAAAACAACATATTTTGCATCCTACATAGGGCTAAGTAAATGAGTTTACTAACAGAGAAGATGTTTTTCCTTTTTTAAAAGAAGTTATCTGAAAGGATCACGTTTTTAATTGCTAGAAACAAAAAAAGCAGGGATCGGATAAGAATTTGTGCACAAGGCAACACACCCATAAACAAAATATCAGTGACGGAGCCAAAAAAAAAAAAAAAAATTTAAGAATTTTTTCAGCCAAGCTCAAATATTATATAAATCGATGGTACTTTGGCCTGAGTAATGATAAACCCTCACAACTAACATCAGCCAAAAAAAAAATACAAAATACATTCCGTTAGTCTGATTTATGTAAAAGAACCCCACAATAATGATAAACCCCCACAACTAACATGAGCACTAAGTTCAAATATTACATAATTGGATGGTACTTTCATAAATTAAGTTGGGTTCCGGTCAGTTGAGCCCATTGTGCAAAGGAGGTAACAGTAAGATCATACCAGTTTCAGAGAGTTGTAACAGTAAGATTAATACCAGTTTCAGAGAGTTGTAACAGTAAGATGATACCAGTTTCAGATAGTTGTAACAGTAAGATAAAACCAGTTTCAGAGAGTTGTAACAGTAAGATGATACCAGTTTCAGAGAGTTGTAACAGTAAGACAATACCAGTTTCAGAGAGTTGTAACAGTAAGATCATACCAGTTTGAGAGAGTTGTAACAGTAAGATGATACCAGTTTCATAGAGTTGTAACAGTAAGATCGTACCAGTTTGAGAGAGTTGGAGTTTCATCTTTGCTTTAACCTGCTCAGCTGGTGTCTGTAATAACACAATTAATACAGTTTATCAATGAATTGAATAACACAAGGTGGGTTAATTGCAGAAATATTTGATTAGAAGAAAGAAATTACCATTCGATCATAACTGGGAATAAGCTCTGTGTAATCCACCTTCTTGCTCTTGCTATTCTCCCTTGATCGACTCCTGTCATAACTGTCCCTTCTCCTATCTCTATTTCGATCTCTACCTCTATCTCTATCGTACCTATCTCTTTCTCTTTCTCTTCCCCTTTCTCTCTCTCTATCTCCATCTCTATCCCTTTCTCTCTCTCTGCTCCTATCTCTCTCTCTATCTCTATCTCTATCTCTCTCTCTTCCCCTTGAGTCTTTGGTAGGTTTGCGACTAAGTTTGTTTTTAATAGAGTTGAGCTGTTGGCGGCGGTCAGCGTCGCCAGTAGAGACAGAACCGGAGAGATTCCTGTCCCTGTGGGGTTCGGGTTGGAGTCTTTCAGTTTCGCTGGAGTTGAGATGGTCGCCGGCGCGGACGAAACTGGAGAGGAAGGAAGAGGAGGGTTTGGAAGTGGAAGTGGAACTGGAACTGGAGGAGAAACCGAGGCCTTGCTTAAAGCGAGCGGCGCCTTCTCCTTTCCGAGTTAGTTCGTCGTAGTACGCTGCTGCTTTCGATTCCTCCATTCTAATTTCATTAAAGAGACAGAAAGAGAGAGAGATCAAAACAATTCTTTTTCCCAATCCAGTCAGGTCATGAAACCGTGAAACCCAAATATAACCGTTTAAATACCTTCTGCACTAATCTTAAAGTTCAAATAGTACTGCCCCTGCGCCTCATCACCCCAGGTACCTGAGGTCCAAGTGGTGAATCTGGACGGTTTATTTCACTTGGCACGAATCTCAAGATAGACTCCCTACAGCCTCAACATGCACCGGATGGAGTTTGATATAAATGAAATTGATCTGGGCCGTCTATTGTTTTGAATTGGACCTCCGGTACCTGGGGGGATACGGACTCGAATAGGTAGCGATCTTCGATTCTTCTATAGTTCTTCTATAGACTATAGTTAACATTTATAAAAAAAAAAAAAAAAATTTAAAATTAAAGGCAGCGAGCCTTTTCAAAAACCGAAATTTTTTTTTTAAGTTAATTACCATCCTCTGAATAAAAAAAATTAAAACAATTAACACGGTTTCTTAAAAAATAAATCAGTCGGTTTGACATTTATTATGACGTCTCCTTTCCACATAAATTAAATGATGTTTTAATTGGAAAAAGAATTTGTCTAATGAGGAGAGACCACTTACATTGATTGTCATGCACATGAAATTGATCACTTCACGTAATAATGAGTGTCCAAATAGAGTAGTAAGAATTTACAAAATTATCTGGTTTGAGGTTCGAAAAAACAACACACTGACATAACATACACACATGATATTATGGTGAGCTGGGATTTTTAGTCTGTGCATTCCACCTTGGTTTCACTTCTGATTATCACTTTGTAACTGAAATCCTGATAGATTTACACACGCCTACCATCGTCCATGCAGTGAGGAACTTTCTCCCCAATCGAGGTTACCAACGAACTCTAGTTGCTCGCCAATTTCCCTGCAATTGCATATTGGAAGCCTTTCTGAATTCGTTTGTGAAGTACCGTAGACCTTCGGCCTCGGCTGCCTCAGCAGCTCAGCTTTCAGTTTTCTCTCTCCAAACTATTTGACACACTTCTATGTCTTCGATGATTGCGGCAACTGACAACTAATGAAACTTAATAAAAACATTATTTAGCGAGACTTAATAAAGTAACCAGTTGTTTCATCCTAAAAACATAAATTAACATACGGTTATTGATTATTTTCTAGGTCAAATAATTGAGTAAAATTGTATAATTTCATACTCTATCAAAGACTTTGTACCCATATGCTACCATCAATCTGCTCAATGGTACAAATTAAATTCTTTACATCTCCATTTATTTAAGTTCTCAACCAATGTTGGTTTCATGCAGATCAATTAAGTACCCGGAATAGTTTTTCCATTATAAATCCCAGCCCATCCCAGCCCAGCCCAGCCCAGCCCAGCCCAGAAATACCCTGAGTTACTGAGGGGTACCAGGTTTTAGCCTTTTAGGTCGAGACAAGTGATCTAACTAGGATGAGGTGGTGCTGATATAAGTTCAGAAAATCCTATTTAATTTGTTGTTTCTTGACTGCATTTTAATGCTACCATATTGTTACTGCACATATATACAATTAATTGTAAAATCATCAGTTCTGAATAGCTGGATTTGACATCTTAATCTCAGTGTGTTACACTTATTATATATATATATAACATTTTTTAGTAGATTAATATAAGTAATTAGAAATAATGGAGGACCAAATTAATTGAAGATATTGATATAAAAACATAATCAGATGTTTTCTTTTCTGAAAGATAACTGGTGCATGTTCTCAGGGGCGGACGCAGGATTTTTGTCAGGGCGGGGCAATAATCGGATGCAAATAGCTTATCGGATTCAAACCCAATAGCTTATCGGATACAATTCAACATAACAAAAAAATACCAATCAATATAATAAAAATCCTAAATTACTTGAAAAAAATCAATAATTCAACATTTATAGGGAATTTGAAATCAACATTTTGGTTCAACTAATTTTCGCTATTTGGGATCAGCGCCTATTTGGGCTCCGTTCCGTCTATTAAAATTCCAGAATGGGCTACAGGGGGCAATTTGAATTCCAGGGAGGGGCAGAGGTCCGAAAAATAGATTTTTAACACTATTTTTGAAAATTCAGCGGGGGGGCAGCTGACCCCCCTGTGCTACAGTGGGTCCGCCCCTGCATGTTCTGCCCGTTGCAAGAACCTTAACTTTGCCATCTTTTTTATCAAAACCATGCTGTAGAATAAAATTAACCGTGATAACGAGGGACTCATTAACACTATGGATTGGTTAGACTCAAACGGTCGGTGAGAAATTTCAAAGTAATTACAATGCTGCCACTGATTGCAAATGCGATCCGTATCTTAGCCACCCGATGATAAAGGAACAACGGTAAATGTGTATTTTTTGTAGTATATACTATATATATAGTGTCACTTGAAATAGTTTCAAAATTAATGCAAAACATCTCCCATGCATGCAATTTAAGGTAAATGTCATGCTGAAATTATTTTTGACGTAAAAATTGATATATCTTTCCTAATTGATCTAATAATAATTTGCACATATTTTAGATATTATTTTGAACCATAGAAGTCAATTTTGTGCATATATATTCATTGTGGAATCCACATGTACTCTAATATTTTGCTTAACAATCCGATTGAGTGATTATATAAATGTTAAAGAAAATGGAAAAATAATATATGTGTATTACCAATACACAATCAACAAGGCTGAGAGAAAGAAAGCATATATAAGGGGTTAATTAGACCCTCATTATAAATTAAAAGTTCATAATTTTCTTGTTTAAATTTATATGTTTTTTAAATAAGTACTTTTTAACACTTATAAAATTTTAAATTTGCTATACTTAATTATTATATTCCTAATCTAATTTTAATTTTTTTACTTCGTTTCTAACAATCATATTGTTAATTAATTAATAACGTACTGGTTCGTTAATTAATTTCTAACAATCCGCAAAAAAATAAAAAAAAATAAACACACTATTTTTTTTTTTACTTGGTTTGTAATTTTAAATTATGCTATACCGAATTATTGTCTGATCGATGCAGTTGATTGTGTAAATTATATAAATTAAAATTAACATATTTTGTGCAAGACTGTAGAATCTAGTAGATGATCCAATTAATAATCTTTGCTATATATATATAATATATGTTCTGTTATATGTAAAGCTTGTGACATTGATTATAGAAATCATATACGATCAGTACACCATGGATATATATGAAAAAAATCATCAATACAAAAAAAAAAAAAAAATAAACCCGATAAATTACGTACATTAGTTAAAGAATAATACTATTGGGCTACGAACAGTATACCTACCCGAGACCCACTTCAACTCTCCGAAGCCAAAGGGTGAACCTCCAGCTCCAGCTCCAGCTCCACCTTTCCGTTTGAAGACGATTTTGAAAGTTTTCTTCTCATTTAAACTTTTGAACTTCAAGGTGGATGGTAGAACCTTAACAGAAATCCCTTTTGGCACACTAATTGTTGCCTTATATGTCGTTGTCGCCTTGCCAACATTAGTTACAGTCCGATAAATGGTCGTATTACCATTACCATTATTACTAGTAGTATTTCTGGGAAGAGGCACTGCAATTGATGGAAGGTTTAATTGTTCTTCAGGAATAGATTTGACCTTTACACATTGTACCTGTGCTGCAGGATAAACAATGTTAGTAATATCCTCATCCTTAAAGCCCAAACCACATAAGTAAGGGATATATTCTTTATAATCAATTTCATACACCAATCCAGGGTCCAATGCTTTGTTTACATCCACATGACCTGCACCCATATCAAAGATATTAGCAGGGCTATGTGTATTAGCAAGAACAATTGGTTTTCCATCTATATCGGTTGTGTGTGCTGTCGTCATAATGGCAGACTTAATTGCTGAAGGAGACCAACTAGGGTTTGCCTTTTTTATTATAGCTGCAATCCCACTTAGTTGTGGTGTTGCCATGGAGGTGCCTGACATGAGAAAAAATGATTTGGACTTGTCAGCTTGTTGTAGAATATTAATCACCGGTGGTGGTATTAGATAAGGTGGAACCGCAGCTAAGAAAAAAGGTGGCACTGCAGCTAATATCGAATCTCCAGGGGCAGCAATATCTGGCTTCAATGTCAGTGGTCTATACAAAGTGGGCCCACGAGATGAAAATGTGGAGATTGATGGAGAAAAATTTTCATGGTTCACGATTCCTTGGAAGAGAAACGTAGCAGTAGGTTGTTTAGTAGAGCGAATATAGTCCTTGATCTTCATGCCATCAACATAACTAACATAAGAGGCAGGTAAGACATACACACCAGGTTGGGTGTAAAACCCTTGCCTTTCAATATTTGCTACAATAATACCAGCACCTCCAGCCTCCTGAACAATTACACCCTTTAAATTTGATGAGATAATACCATCGTCACATACTACGATCTTGCCATGAACTAGCTTTTTATCTAAAGTTCCATTTAGACAATGGCTGGCATTTGCTTTAGCACCATCTCCTTCTATGTAAACAAGTGAAAACATCTTACTATTACTATTACTGGTCGAATTCGAATTCGAATTCATCATGGGCTGGTAGTGGTAAATTGACTCTCCATTAAATTGAAGACCATTGCCCAATTTTACTGTTGATCTAAATCGCCTATCTGTTGTGCTTGACGCCACAGTAAGGAGCCAGGGTGCGTCGCTAGTGGTTGTACTTGGCTCAGGCCCACCATTTCCTGCACCAACACTTACAAAGACACCTTTATAAATAGCATAAAAGCTAGCTAAGCTAATTGGGTTATCATATAACTGCGCAACTTGATTAGTTCCAAGGGAGGCTGAGATCACGTCACAACCATCATTCACAGCTTCCTCAAACCCTTTGAGAATATCTGCAGGTTGGCATCCCATCCTATCACACACCTGGTAAACTGCTATATGTGCTCGCGGTGCAACCCCAGAGGCTTTACCCATGGAAACCCCAAAGTAATTTATATTTTTTACAAATGCTCCGGCAGCAGTACTGGCTATATGAGTGCCGTGTCCAGAACCATCCATCGGAGGGATGTGTTTCTTTTCATCGGCACCTGCTTTTAGCATTGTCTTGGCCCCAATAAGCTTATTATTGCAAATTGTGGTATTAAAGTCACAGTGACCTTTCCACTTGGCTGGTGGGGGAGACATGCCCTTATCGTCAAAGGAAGAGTGTCCGGGTGAGATGCCGCTATCTAGAAAACCAATGATGATACCCTCACCCATATTCTTGGTTTTCTTCCAAAGGCCATTTGAACCACGCAAGCCAAGAAAGTCGGGTGTATGAGTTGTCATCAATTTAAGTGGCTCATTCGCAGGGATAACACGAGCACAACCTGGGTATTCTTTCAAAGCTTGTACCTCATCATCATACAGTCTTGCAGCAAAACCATTTGCAACTTTATTATACGAGTAGATATGTCGTGATTCTGGATCGTCTTTTGTGACTGATGACAAAATGGATTTATGCCAATTCTTTGCTGTTTCAGGAATTGAAATGTCAATACTGTCTATGGCTCGTAAAGTAACTATGTAGTTTTGGAGCTTCTTTTCACCATCAAATGCTACCACATAGGATATGTATGTTAGAAAGAGGAACCAAAAACAAGTTTTGTGGAGATTCATCAGGATAGAATGAGATTGCTTGTTAGGTTTGTTCAATTCAAAGAGAATGGAATTAATTTCAATTCTTATGAAATCTTTCGTCGTAAGATGTGCTTATCTATATGTCTAATGAGAAATTTTGGATGATCGTGTAAATTTTAACACCTAACTATATATAATTAGAACATCTCTAGGCTGGATGAACAAGTATAGTAAAATAAGAAAATTACTTGGCAAGATTTTATATATCTTTCTTAAATTCTTTGCCAATTTTATCTTGTAATTTGAGGTGCGGCTCATTTGTAGCCTCTTCATTTATTAGCCCTCCAGTTCTTAAATACTACAAATAGCAAATAAAATTCTGAGTTTTTCCAAATTTAGGTTTCAACATAAATTGGAAAGCTTGTTTTCACCGTTATTTTTATTTTTTTTATTTTTATAATATATATTGTGTCTGATTTTAAAATGCATCTATGCATTTAGTAATTCTTAGTGTACGGTGTATTAATTTTATGGAACTAAAAATATTAATGCTATTTGTATGTCCTCGATCATTTCTTATTATGCATGCATCTTGTTACTGGATCATCAGGTCATAATTTACGGCCCAAATTGGCCCAATTCGACCCAAAAGAAAGAAGAATCAATTTGTATGGGACTGGTACTGATGTTGGGTAATAGATTTTATGCCCCAGGCCAGTTTGAGTGTACAAGTGCACAATGGTCTCGTCGTGTTGATTAATGATTATTAGTTATTACACATGACGCATCCCCTGTCGGCTGTCGCTGTCGCAGTGCATATATAATTATAATTATATACCCCGTCTTAGGAATAAAATGATATCCTCTACAGAGTTTTTCCGGAGCTGTGCGGAGCTTTTAATCTGGTTCGTTCGTTTCGGATTGGACGGACTGGATTAAAAGTTCCACAAATTTTAAGTTTTTTTTAAATTCGGGCAAAATTTGATCTGGTCCGTCCGATTTGAAACGAACGGACCAAATTAAAAGCTCCGCACGAAAAAACTCCGCAGAGGATACGCTTCCCTTAGGAATAGGAGTGCATCTCTTGTGAGTACTTTAATTTCCTTTTAATTAAAAAAAAAAACCAAAAATTCTGACAGATGGCGGAATTTTTGCAGTCCAAACCTTCGGAAATGCAAAATGCACCCTACCCCCTTCTTTTTCAATATTCTGTAAATTGACTTTGAAGAGTAACACCCTGTGGCACTCCACCTCCATCTGATCTCATCCAAAGCCTCCCAAAATTGTAAAGTGAAGTTTGGCACCACCTCTGCCAATAAAGACTGTCCTTAATTGGTATAGCGAAATTAGTTAATTTGAATTCCAACTCAAACTCTTCTTTCCAGTTCAGTTCGAAACTGGTTCGAATCAAACTCGAACACTTCTTTTCATATTCGAATCAAACCAGTTCAGTTCGAAATTGGTTCAAATTCAAACTCGAATTGAGTTAAGTTTGATTCGGTTTGATTCGTTTGCAGCCCTACCCACAACCCAAAAGGATAATTTTCTGAACTACTAGGTTGTTGCTTTAGGCTAATTTGTTTGATTAATTTATAGTTATATTATTTTTATGGTACAAGAGTTCAAATGTATTATAAACAATTATGTATTATGAAATAGTAGCGTTAATTAAATTCAACATAATTGATCCAATTATTTTTAGAAGTTGCTAATATTTATCATCACCTTAAAGTATATTCTTGCTTATCTAAATTAAAATTCATACTCATTTATTTTGAACTAATCCACCGCAATGTCTATGCTAGTGTAAACAAAAAGGTATCCACACAGAGAATAAATTTTGTACATTTTTTTTTTCATGTATACGCACTCTAAATTTAAACACAGTAACACTATTTATTTAAAATTTTAATTATTGTAATTTATCTGTAAAATTCAAATCTGAAATGATTTAAAATTTCATACATCATATGCATGTTTTTCTTTCTTTTTCATGAGTTTGATATTGGATTTGACGATGCATTCAAATCAACAAAGAAGGAAAATACATACATAGTTTACGAGAGATGTCTTAGATAAATACATGTACAACATACATATGCTTTAGAAATGAGAAAATAAGGACATATCAAAAATTTGGCAGAGGTTGCCAAATTAAATTATATATATAAATAAAAGGATTTGTACAACTGTATCTACAAGGTTAATTACATCTCCCCAATGTTAGTTTGTAATAATATAGAAATCAATAATACGATAAATTATCATAAAGCTTTGTTCATGAATTGAATGTTTATTTATATATCATTTTGTTGCCTTGAATATTATTGAATTTATGGATCATTTCGAGTTCATGACTGAAATTGTGAAACTCCATAATATAGATGATATATACTCTTAAAAAGTCACTGACCAAGGTAATTAGCAGGAACACTAATTACCGCGATAAGGTTAGTATGTGGATTAAAAGATGGTTAAGTTTTACAAACCACCTGACACGAGATGTCATTTTAATCACATAGATACATGTTCTAGAAACATGGTATTTGACAGACCCCGAATGAAACATTAAATAGAATTGTGTTCGTGTCATTTATGTTTTCATTCAGTGTCAGGTTCTACAGTATGAGGTATTTATCGTTCCCACTGAAAAATATGTATGTGTGATTGTTATCTAACGTTGTCCGTAAAAAGCAGTCATAACGGTAGCTTTTCCATATGTATAGCTTAGCTGAGGAAGTGATAGTTTACCAAGAATACTATTTGTCCCTCGTATTTTATACGAGCTATAGCATCACTGGGCCCCTTGATAGAGTAAGATTATCTGCTAGCGGTATAATTACAAGAGTAATTATATTTGATAATCTGCTCAAGATCAAGAAAAGATTCAGTTAGCAAGGATGACACATATCTACCTTGAAACTAATCTGATAGCTATGGGACAGAAGAACAGACACAAGTAAATAGTTTACTGGATCGTGATATTGTACAGTACAACATCATCTGTGTAATTGGATGGTCATGATGTATACTTCCAGATACCGCTCATGATTATAGAAGTTAAAACAGTTTTAACTTTATTTACCAACATAACACAGATTCTATTGGGTCACACCATATAGGAGTTAATCGGAGAATCTTATTGTAATTGATTATAAATTGGTTATGATCAATAGTAAGATGGTTATAATTAATTATACGTGTTATAATTAAATTATAAATGTCATATAAGATGACAAGCAAAAACAAACGGTTAATTTATAAACGTACACGTTACGTTGTATAAAAGTTAACCGGTTAATTTATAAACGTGCCGGACACGTTTTATAAATTACCGAAACAACAACCGCAAGAAATATAATTGTTCAGAATAATTATATGAATATTATTTGTATTCAGGCCGAGGGCATTCGGGTCTTTTCAGATTCGTCCTTATCCGCATGACACGTCATCGATCCTATCCAGATGACACGTCATCGATCCTATCCACATGACACCTCATCCCCCTAGGTGGCATGCCTTGTCATAGGGGTATTTTGGTCTTTTCACATCATTTTAGAGGCTATAAATAGAGGGGTGCATGGAGAGAATAAAATATTAATTCATTCGTATCATTTCGTGTCGAAATGAATCGGTATTTTCTCTCTTTCTCGGTTTCTCTCCTAAATAGTGTTTCGGTTGAGAAAAGAAAGTTATACGTAGTTGACGTATAATCTTGCGGGTTGTTGTGAAGTATATTTACGGGATTGATGAATAGTGTTTTCCCAAATTTCGCGGTATGTTAGTTTTGCTTATTTGTGAAACTGTGTAGCTGAAAATTCGTGTTTACGGGTTTTCGTCTTTACCCCGTGAATAGTGTTTTTGCATAATACTGCGGTTTATAGTATTTCTGGCAAAGGAAATAAACCGCTCTCTGATTAGTCCTGGTGGATAACTGATAGAGGCATCAGACGTCTGATGCTCCGAGGAGAATCATTCCCGTGATGTAGCTCTACTCGCTCGGTCTGCATTCCAACTGTGATTTGGAAACAAGGTATAAATATGTTATATTAATCTATTTAATTGGTAAGTAGATTAAAATTTTAGAAATAAATCATGGAGTAGATCTGTAAAAATAATTAAATTGAGTTTTGATGCCAAATGAATACTGAAGGTGAATAGCCTTGGAAAGTTTCCTGACATACCCCGTTTAATCCTGAGCTTAAGTTGGCCGTAGAAATTTTTGTTCTACGGTCATTCCGCAACTTAAGCCTAAACGGGTTTTGGTTACCCCGAAACCCAACACCCAATGCAGGAGATCTCCTCCAAATGAGTCTGCATGGTACTGTAACTTCTACTACAAACACCCCTCTATTATTTAACAATATCTACCCCATTTTAGCCCTTCCTCTATGATCGAAATTGTTAGAGCATTCATAAACATCTATCTAGAAAATATATATATATATATATATATATATAGAGAGAGAGAGAGAGAGAGAGAGATGGACTTGGGTGAGACGCGGTGTATACGCGTTTATACTTCACGCCGTATTTTTATTTTGAAAGTCCAAACGACCGATCCGAACCGTTAGATGTTTAATCCATATTGAAATGTGCTTGGAGACTAAATTTTACATTTTTTTTGGAAATTTTTTACTATTTATTAAGCATTTTTGAAAATCTGAAAATCCGGGTGAACAGTACAAAACAGTAAAAATTTCTGAACCACCGGATCAGCGATTTTCAAAGTGGCTTAATAAATAGTAAAAAAATTTCAAAAAATGTAAAATTTGGTCTCCAAGCACATTTCAATATGGAGATCGTGTTGAGCGGTTCGGATCGGTTGTTTGAATTTTCAAAATGGCTAAACTGTACCATGGAGCACCAAACGCGTATACTCCGCGTCTCACCCAAGTCCATCTCTATATATATATTTCTCATTTAGCTTTGAAATAACTCAAATAATATTTAGTTATTTACTTATTCTTAATGGATATTGGATTCGGATTGTATCATATTTACTGTATGACCAATTTAACATAATTTAGTGCAATTTAGCGTATTTTAGTATAATTATGCTAATTATAAATCAAAAGGAAAAATCTAATAAATAGTTAAAAAAACAAAAATTGGACTGTTTGAATTTTTAATCCAACCAGTCAAAAAATGACCGATTTGGACATTTTGTAAAATATCCAGCTTTTGCTGGATACATTTAATATTTTTTATTTATATTGGATATTAATAAAAATGTGGGTAAGAAACGTGGTCTTAGAAAATCTAATTGATGATACTCTTGTCTGATTGTCCTGCATGCAAACCGACAAAATAAAAAGTCCAAAGTAATTAATTAGCGTCCCACTCATCAATCTCCAAGTTGCAATAGAAAAACAGTATATATATATATAATGAATAATAACCAAGCTTTAATTGTGGATTGGGATTTGGGAATCAAATTATACTTGTTCTTATTTCATAGCTAACTTTGTCAAACTTCTACTTTTGACAATTGGTGCAAAAATTGATTTTTATTGACAGAGCTGATCAGAGCTCCCACAAACACAAAAGCTTATTTATTTCTTGACCTAAAAAATAATGACAAAGATTTCAACCTCTACGGCTCTACAGCCAGCCGTACAAACTACTATTGTATTTCTTTTCCAGAAAACTAAGAAAATTTAATTTAAAAAATTTGCATCGTATTTTGTTGAATAGGATATTGACGAGAGAGGAGGGCTTATATGTATTATGCTTGGCTTTCGAAGAGAAATTAATAGTGCCACCCTTTCTATCTTAAAATAATAATTAAAAGGATGAGTGCATGACTGCATGGTATTTTCAGATTCTGTGGCATTTGAATTAAGCAATATAAAACTTTGTCCAGAGCTTTTGGACAAAACTCTTACCCAACAATAAAAAAGGTTCATATTAAAAAAAAAATTATATATATATATAGAGTGTGGCTAATTTGCTACCGGAAGCATTTCGACCGAGGTGCTTCTAGGGCTATATACAGAGAGAGAGAGAGAGAGACTAATGTGCATTCGAATGTATATGAGTCGAAATACATACAGTCCAAATTTGACTTTTCAAAATTCAAATGGTCGATCCGAACCGTTCATCTTGTTCTCCATATTAATATGCGCTTGGAGACCAAATTTTACATTTTTCTGAATTTTTTTACTATTTATTAAGTATTTTACAAAATTATTGATCCAACGGTGACTTAACAAAACAGTAAAATCAGCAGCCACCGTTGGATCAACAATTTTGTAAAATACTTAATAAATAGTAAAAAAAAATCAGAAAAATGTAAAATTTGGTCTCCAAGCACATATTAATATGGAGAACAAGATGAACGGTTCAGATCGACCATTTGAATTTTGAAAAGTCAAATTTGAACCATATGTATTTCGGCTCATATACATTCGAATGCACATTAGTCTCTCTCTGTATATATAATCATTTTTACTTTATCAAAATTTTTAAGATAAGATGTTTATCATTTAAAATATGGGTTGAATATCAAGCCGCCTAATATATTTCAAACTTTTATGTATTAATACAAAGAATTTTCTCACTTTGTGAGTTTTGAACTCATGATTTTTTACATGAGAGCCATGTTCCTTTGTCATTAGATCAAATGCAAGTTCTTGTTTAAATAAGATATTATCAACAGATTCTAGTTTATTATTATTATAACTCTGGAGCAAATGATTGCTACGAAATAAAACCAAAACAATTTGTTTTATTACAAATTATTGTCATGGTGTTAATTAATATAAGATGATATTATAGCCATGACAAATGAACTTTTCTTTAGATTTGGAAAATGGTGTTAATTAAACCCTAAACCTATCATTTATAAGTATAACAAACACTACAAATTAATTTTTATTTTGAACAATCCGGGGTTGTACATTATTAAAAATAGAGTCAGTAAGTATACTGGATATATTACTGGAATCTGATAAAAATATCTCTGAGATCCCTGTTTGTCCGTCCAACATCTGGGGACCAATACCACTGTCCACTGGTAGTCTGGTACTGTTGCTGATACTGGTAGGCCATCATTTTATTGGATGTAAAATAATATTTCACAAAGACTTACTTGGCTTGGCTTGAATCCACGCCACGAAAAGTGCTTCTACTATACGTCACACAAAAAAAGAAAAGTACTTCTCCTATACGTCACACACGTGACATCATCGCACTGTCCCACGCGTGACTTCAATCTAACCCATGTAGCTGATTTTTTTTTTTTTTTTTAAACCAACGATACAAAGAAATATTTTACCAAACCAACTTAATTGTTTCGTTTTTTATAGAAACTATAAGGACCGAGATATCATTTCGGTCTGAATTTTTTTTTTTTTTTCCGGAACCAAAATGACATCTCGGTCCAAGATGTTTTCATAAGTTTTTACATCATTTTTTTATCGAAATCTGTGAACATGACTCGCACCGAAATAACATCTTGGTCTCGAAAAAAAAAAAATCGAAACGAAATGGCATATCAGTTCTTATGGCTTTTGTAAAAAATAAAACAATCAAGTTGGTTTGATAAATTTTTATTTTTATTGATGGTTTCTAAAAAAATTACATGTAGCTAGCAGTTAATATTAACAAAAATAAAGTAAATGTTATACAATGGGTAAAAGAATTTATGATATGCCATAATTTACAATAATTTAAGCTATAAGCGTATAACAATTAATTATTTTACAAAAAATCATGGTAAAAAATTAAAACATATACTTTTGAATTTATGATATGATTATTACAGTTCAAAAAAGTTTTAAACCTTTTTTATACTTCCAACTAAAAACATATATAATTCAGTACAAAGAGAAAGGGTCTTTCTTATTTTTTTTTTTAAAAAAAAAATGAAGGTTTAGTGGTTCGCAGCTGGTTTAAAGGAACAAAAGATTGCAATATTGAAGCCGTGACAGTACCAACTATGTGCCTACCTTTAAACATGAATTCGATTTGGATTTGAAGTTTTCTTGCGTTGAATTGACTAGTTGAACACTCTTGTTCTGCTGGACCTGATAAATGGAGATAATGCTAATAAAGCATGCAATCTCCATGGCTGATCTAGCCTAGTCCAGGGAGATCAAAACCTAATAAAATAAGATATTTTGAAATTTTATATAAATTTATAGGTTGATACTGACTTTCTCCTCTTCTGGAATTTTATTGCCCCCTCTGAAATTTTGGTCTGTAATTAATGGTAAATTTAGAGTTACAATTATGATAAATTTTTTGAATTCTAATTGGTAATTAGAATTAGAAGTCAGAGTATTGAAAATTAGAAGTCAGAATATTATTTTTTTATCTAGTACCCAATTAGCTAATGAGTTTGAATCAGATTAAATATTCAAATCCAATTCGTTATTTTCTTACCTCTTCCTGATGAAAATCCTGAATCTGCCCCTGACAATCCCTGTTGGATTAGTTTTTGTGTAGTAGGAGCTAGAGGCAGGAAGAGGGTAGAAGAGATGAGAATGAATATCTTATTTCATAGTCACTGTTCAGAAGACATAAAACCTAATACCTCTATTAAATTAGCAAAACTATATTTTGAAGCCCACATTAATTATGTTTAAGGAGTTTTTTTTTTTTCTGGTCCTGGTTTGCTGAAATATTCATCTTTTCTTTATCTCTGTTTTTCTTAAAACAGGTCATGGAAAATTGCTAACTCCTATCTGTTGCAACAAATTAAGGGTTGGCCACCGGCGCATTGCATTTGTGATCGGAAAGTAACTTAATTAGGAAAACAAGAGAAGCACATACAAGTTACAACAAAGGGTTGGCCACCGGAGCAGTTAGTTATTTGCCGAAGACAAATTAATAAATAATTGATCAATCTTGACAAACAAGGCGGGACTTTTTATAACTTTTAAGAGCATCTTCAGTCAGTGTGTCCTGCGATTACTTTTATTATTTATTATTTCTTGAAAATAACTTCTTCTTCTTTTTTTTCATAAAAAAGCTAAAAGTACATTTCATGTTAATGAAACAAAGTTAAGTGGGGTGCCAGCATCTCATCTGCGTCACGGGTCTTCAGAGTGCACTGGTACAGTACAGTTCACTTAATTTGTCTAGTTGTAGCAGGTAATGAGTAATGAATAATAACCAAGCTTTCATTGTGGATTGGGATTTGGGAATCTAATTATACTTGTATAGTTGTATTCTTATTTCTTAGTTAAAATTGTCAAACTTCTACTTTTCACAATTAGTGCAAAAATTGATTTTATTGACAGAGCTCCCACAAAACCTTATATTTTCAAGTACCACATTATCTTTAGTTTTAAATTTAACTTTTGAAATTATGTTTTTGGAGCTCTTTTTCTGGTCCAGGTTTAATTGCTGATATCTTCATCTTTTCTTTATCTCTGTTTTTCTTAATATAGGGCATGGAAAATTGCCAAGTCTATTTGTGATTGAAACGCAATTGCTTACCAGATATTGAATCCACCTGGAAGTTTATTGCTAACTTCTATGAGGGTTCATTCTTAATTACAGTTGTGGTGTAAAGGATCCGGTCTAATTAATTTCCGGGCAAAGATTTTAACAGAGCAGTTTATGCAGTGTTGTTTTGATTGTATAATTTGTGCGCTGCATAAAGCCAAAACTCCTCTTTTAAAATCTTTACCCTAATTTCCTTATGCTGACGATCGAGGCAATGTGTGATACATTCATTCGATGAATGCTGTATTTCTATGTTTGCAGATGTCTAAAGATTCGGATCAAATTAGGAACAACAAGAATAAACCGAAAGTAGGTGATGTCAGCGGTCAACCAACCTAGCTAGCTCATCAATTGTATTATGTGAAATATTTAGTTTAAACTCAACCATATTGTAATCTTTATAGCAACTGAACCAAATCTATAAACTTAAATAAGTACAATGTCATGACATCCATTTCTCTTAGACATCTTATAGTTCACCAAACAAATGAAAATATAGTAGCATATTTTCTTTCATTAATTCTATATGCGCAAACTTTTAAGCACTTCTTTACCAGAGAACAGTTGTGCCGGTTATGGAGCAATATGAAATGTAAGTTGGATGTCAAAAAAAAAAAAAATTACAAGAAAAATACAAGTCTCATTACATTCCAAATTTATTTAATGTTCATCACTACATAACAGTTTCAATTAACACCACTAAATAGTTTGTATTACAAACACCACATTTAACACGCGTTTACCGCTAATGCGATGGATGGTAGTACGCCATAACAGAATACAGAGTTTGCAAAAAAAGTTAAGAGCAAAGCCACTATAGCAGCAATTAACGATATAATTGACCATGGGTTGCTGAAATAATCTCGGTTCAACTTTACTTTGTACTTACGCCAACGTGAAGCTGAGTTGCAATAGTTATTCACTTTTCTGAAGAGATCTTAACTTCTATGAGGATTCATTCTTAATTACAGTTGCGGTGTAAAGGAACCGGTCCAATTTCCGGGCAACGATTTTAACAGAGCAGTTCATGAGCACACAATCATATATATATACAGTGTTGTTTTGATTCTATAGTTTGTGCATTGCAGCACACAATCATATACATTTGATGAATGTTGTATTTCTATGTTTGCAGATGTCTAAAGATTCGGATCAAATTAGGAACAACAAGAATAGCTCATGAATTGTATTATGTGAAATATTTAGTTTAAACTCAACCATATATATTGTTATCTTTATATATAGCAACTGAACCAATATCTTTAAACTTAAAGAAGCACAATGACATGATATCAATTTCTCTTAGACATCTTTTAGTTCACCAAACAAATATATATAGTAGGATATTTTCTTTTCATTAATTCTATATGCCCAAACTTTAAGTATATGCCCAAATATATATGAGATGCAAGTTGGATGTCAAAAATAAAATTACAAGAAAAATACAAGTCTCATTACATTCCAAATTTATTTATTGTTTCATCAATCATCACTACATAACAGTTTCAATTAACACCACTAAATATTTTGTATTACAAACCCATCACATTCAACTCGCGCTAACCGCTAGTGTGAGATGGACGGTAATACGACATAACAGAATACATAGTTTGCAAAAAAGTTAAGAGCAAAAGCACAATAGCGGCAATAAATGATATAATTGACCACGGATTGCTGAAATAATCTCGGTGCAACTTTGCTCTGTGCTTCTGCCAAGGGGAATCACAATAGGTCTTCACTTTTTTAAACAGCTCTGCCAGGTGGTGATTGTCATAGTCAGGGTAAGAACAATACCTGAGCTGGTTGAAAAACTCAGCGGCCGCCTTTTCATTCGCCAACTTATTCTCTATTATTCCATTCTGTTGTAGAATCGTCACATCCCTTTGTGTGTTCACGATGCAGTCCATGAAAACTGCGTAGCTCGTCAAGGGCTTAATGTCCTCACCATTGCATTGCTCGAAAGCTATGAGATTCATTATCTGTGGCCTTCTCGCTTCCTCGACCGAGCTGTAAGGGATTGTGAGCACACCATTGGAGAAGTGTACACTGAAGATGCTCTGTGCTTTGGCCTTCTTGAAAGTTATCCCTGCCTCTTGAAGCTCGGTTGCACAGGGAATCATTCGTGGTTTACGCTTCGCAGTCTTGGGAAGACGATGCCTTCGCATTGTTAATTTTTTAAAAGAGGAAATTAGGGGGGACACCTTTGTTTTTTGCCCGAGAAATTTGAACAGAATTAGGAATTTATTCCTTGGCATCGTGGGAAATCCTTGTGTGCGCATGTAGCACTGGTAGTAGAAATCGAGCAAATGGTAATAAGGGTTATCTCCTTCTGGTACCAAGAAGGTCTCATTTCCGTGCTGCAGGAACTCAACTAAGCAATCAAACAGAGTTGCTTTCTCATGCTCACTCTCTTCACTTAGAGTAGATGCGTTATCAAACTCTGTAGTCATAGAATTGTCACTGGACGGAGAAATCAAGTTAGAGGCATCCTCATCTCTGGTCGAGTACAGATCAAACACACGCTGCAGCACAATGAAAGGGATCTGATTCTCAAGCATCAGGAGGTCGCTCTTTATGAGAGGAATATTCCAGCTGATCTCAGAAATAATATCAGAATCTGGAAAACTCCAATTCACAATTAGTTGAACAATAAAACAGGCATCATACAACAGCATCTCGATAAACTCGTCAGATTCCATGTCAACGCTCTCATAGTAGCATTTTCGTGCTGTCGACTCCAACTTTCTCAACTCCTCCAGATAATCTTCCAGGGTCACGTCAGTATTTATATCGAGCATTTTCCTTACGAACCGCAATTTTTCGCTTTCCATACATTTTAGGTCTTCACGCCCCCTATGGTACGGGCCGATTGAGACCACACGTGGCTCATAGAAGTACTTGTTTCTCTCTCTAATGTGAGAAGGCACGCGAAAAATTGTGATCTCTTTCTTTGCGGTTGTTGATTGATACGGTACTTGATCAAGTTTTTTCTGGATAGATAAAGCCAGAGGATCACCGATCATTTGGATAGCTATGTGCTGATTCTGTGTCATCTCTGAATCTTCACAGATTTTACCAAGGTACTGATATCTCTGTAGGGTACTTCTTTTTTGTTGTTGTTGTTGTGCTTCCCTCTATTAACAGAGTTAATTTTTATATCTAATCACCCGCTAATTCGTAAACCATGGTGGATGTGCAAAAGGAAGTCCTTCCTGAAGAAAAATGAGCAAAAAAGGAACTCAGTACTCTTATTTTAGATAATTGCTACTATAATTACTGTGTTCTTGCATCTATGTAATGCTTTATTTGTAGTATCAAAGAAATTAATTTTTCCAAGATAACAAAGACAGGGAAAATTTATAAATTGTGGGCAAAAACAAATATTTATGAGTTTGTTTTTAATTCCATCAGTACCAAAAGCAAAAGAATCTTATGCATGTACAGCACCACAGATGGTACTAATACTTTGTTTGTTCATTCTATGTTTGAATTCCATGATGCAAAGTTAGCTTTGAGTGGACTGTCAATAGGCATCTCCTATTGGAACAGAAAATATGATATTTCATTATTTCTATATGTATATATAACTAGAGGAGGGTTCGAATGCCTCATGCCTTTAATGTTCCATTGTACTTCATATCCTATACTTCGTTTTCAAAGTTTAGAACTGTAGATCCATATTAAAATATGTTTGGAGATTAAATTTTATAGTTTTTTACTATTTTTTAGATAGGTGCAAAATCACTATTTTTTAATGGTCCAAAAACAGTTATTTTGTACCTATCTAAAAAAAATAGTAAAAATAAAATTCAAAAAATATAAATTTGGTCTCCAAGCATATTTTAATTGAATGTTATGTCTAGCGGTTTGGATCGATAATTTTGGCTTTGTAAAGGGAGATATAGGATATGAGACACAATAAGACATGAAAGGCATGATATATTTGAACCCTCACTCCTCATATAACTCATATAATTATTAAAGTAGAGTCCAATTAATTAAATTTTTTTTTGGTTTAGCTAATCACTAAAAGAAATATCACTTTTCCGGTAATAACTCCATCATCCAAACTATTATATTGAACAAAACAACCACAAACTTTCTTACTTTGGACAATTCCTCTCTAAACTTCGAATTTGGAAAAAGAAAAAGTTAAAAGTGTTGGATTTTTAACCATTTTTTAAATTTATAATTTATGGTACAACGTATTTATATGTAAAATAAAATTGCTTCATAAAATATATTCAAAAATAAATAACGATTAAGTACATATATATTTTTTAATTTATCTGACAATTAAATAAAAATCAGTGCATAACATACTGAAAAGTTCTCAGACAAATAAAACATCATTTCTCATCTCTTGATCTTATCTGTAATTAATCATGTTGAAAAGGGGGTAGGGTTTAAGCAATTTTTGCAAACTTGAGAGGATGATTTTTCAAATCAAATAAAATTTTTAAGGGCTGTGTGTGAGGTAACTGAAATTTTGAGTTTAGATCCGAGCGAATCCAGTCCGAGGTGGAATGCACGCGGCTCAATATTTGTGCCAAAGCAGATCCAACGGTTCGGATCCAAACTAAAAAATTGAGTTACCTTAGGTGATATGAACAAGTAGTTTCTCTCTAAAGAGGAAGTGATTGAATTCAGTTCTAACTTAAAATTAAGGTTGAAAAACTAAAACAGAAGCAAGCGATTCTAACTTAAAATTAAGAGGAAACAATACAAATATAATAGTGTACCTGTATTTTAGGATTTAGAGTTTGAGCTCTCCTGGGGAATTATTGAGCAATCTATTCTTTCTCCTCATCTTCACCTCATCTCTCTCTCTCTCTCTCTCTCTCTCTCTCTCTCTCTCTTACAGTCTCACTCAAGCTTGCTCTGTTTGAATAGTCAAAAACCCAAAGCTCAATAATTAGTTATAGTGTGGTGAAGGAAGCTAATTAAGTGACCTTGTACCTTTTTGTTTTGTTTAAATTGATGGTTATTGGTTAGGTAGCTTATGTGCATGCACTCAAAATATTTTTTGATGGGACCACAGGTTTAGTTGCTAATATATACTTATACTATACCTGTTCAGTGCTATGTACTTTTAATTGGTGCCATCTCTGTATGAGATAAAAAATATTTTGTGGTTTCAAATTAAATCCATGGCTATAACTGTTTCTTTCAAAAAAAAAAAAAAAAATTTGGAGCCATCTCTGAATCATTGAAAATAAAACTTTATAAATAGTGCACTGTAGCAATGCTATAGTATTTTTGGACTATAAAAACTATGATGCTATCAATGCTATAACGATGCAATATGGATATAGCGTCATTTCTTTAACCGTTCTACTATGACGCGATAAACACTATTTAAACTTTTGATATATAGTAGATAATTTCATACATTTTTGTTTGTTTCCAGTAAATAAGATAGAATGCACGCCTGAGAATTAGGAGTGTCAACAGGTATGATATGGATCGGATAGAGGCATTTTCATACCCGTACCCGTTATGATAATGAAAAAAATCTTTATCTTACTTTTTTTTAATACAGCATGGGTCGGATAAACGGATAAAAAAGTGTCATTAACATCTTAATTTGTGTTTTTGATAATATATTTTCAAAACAAAAAAAGAATAATGAATACAACTAATTTGTATTATGAAAATTTAATAAAATATAAAACTTTATTGTATCATGTATCATCTCCATACAAATATATGTTTATATATATAATTTTATTTTTAAAAATTATCTTATACAATAACGGATAAGATAATGAAAAAATAAATCGTTATCCTTATCCGTACCTGATAAGTTAATGAAAAAAATCCTACTCTTACTCGGATACATACGATACGGGTCGGATAAAAGGATAAAAGGACGCCATTAGCACCCTAGGAGAATCACCTATTTAAATAGTAAACAAAAAAAAAAAACCAAACTAATTGAAAATAGGTTAATAACAAAAGTAAATATGAGAACAGACCTTTGACTTAGGAGCAAAAGATATTTGCGAATAATTTGCAAATAATTTATTTTCAGTACCTTTTTGAATAAATAGATGAACTCAATGAATTTCAGTATATTTTTTTCTGAATTTTTTTTGTGTCGTTGACAAATTATATCCAAATTATTCTTGAAAAATTATTCTAAGAATATGTTTTTTCTTTAAAACATCATAATTTTAATACACTTACATGCATTATAAAAAAAAAATATTTGTGAACAATATGATAATATTATATTCGAATCATTAAATTTATAACAAGTAATTCTCCTAACCACTCCGGCTATCACAAATTAAATAGGTCCCTTGTGGAAGAAAAAAAGTTAAGTTTAATTTTTAAAAAAGAAAAAGAAAAAGAGGATAGTAAAGTAAAAGGACACCAACAAACGAATCTTGTTTTGGATAGACAATAGTACAATACAGTTCAATCTAAGAATAGTTGAGTTGGGTTAAATTGGTCTAAAGTGTCGGCCCCCACTAGTTGGGAATATTCTTGCATGTGTTTATTTTTAGGGATGCTTTTGTGGTAAATTAAGGGCGTGTTCAGCGTGTCACTGTGTTCGCGGAAAAAAAAAATTCACTCAGGGCTCGTTCGGTGAACAACTGTTCACCGTGGGAAAAAAAAAAATTTGCTCAGAGTTAAGTTTTTATTCCCACGGTGAACAGTAAAATCCAGTTCAAAATTTTTGATTCCCACACCCATTCTCATTCCCTATTGGGCTACCGAATGGGCCCTCAGAGTGAATTTTTTTTTTCCCACACGAATAGTGTTTTGGTCATTCAAATTGAATCAAAACCCAAACCCATTCCCGTTCCCGCTTAGCAACCGAACACGCCCTAAGGTAAAAGGATTCAATGTTTTATTACTTAATTGATGTTTTAATACGGCCAAGTGAAGTGGTTTAAAAGGTGATTTCCTGATTTTACAAATCCAATCGATTTTATCTGTTCATATCGAGTTCTAACTATCCCCAACTTATAAAGGTGAATTTCAAATTGAATTTTTCAAAAAAGAAATGTAGATTTCAACTTCCAAGTCAAAATTACTATTGAATCTAGTAGGAGCAGAACTGAAAATGCTTCGCACCAAGAGAGAAATATGTATATATGTATGTATGTATGTCTTTATTAATGTGATTTTCATTTCACTGAACAAGTGTGAGTGATAATAGACTGATGGTATCCATCCACTATAGACTTTCAATTGACCAAAACGACAAAAAAAAAAAAAAAAAACCAATTATTAGTGGGTTAATAAAATAATGATTTGAGGAAGACTTGGCTTGATGACTTTGAATAGACTAAGAAAGCTTCAATCTACTTTGACGTCATTGCACACGCATCACGCATTCACGCTTTTGCTATTTCTCTCTTCTCTTCTATTTATGTTGTTCAACTTGATTGAGGTAATTTTTTGTGGTAATCCAATTAATCCCATAATTATTGGAAAAGAAAGGTACAGTTACAACTTAAATATATAATAAGGTCATTTTTACCTACATTCCCACTTTTCACTTTTCAGTAGGAATGCTTTATTGGGCTCAACATTTATCCATGCTTTTTCTTTTATCTATTTTACAGGGAACACCTTCCATTTGAGCCTTAAAAGGCCCAGTCTATACTGAAAAATTAACCGTGTATAGCCGCCTTTTAGTTTTATATATACTAAATATAACATGCACAATCCAAAAATACAAACGCCTATGTCTATACTGAAAAATTAGATATATAGAAATTAATTAACCGCTTATTTTCTATATAAAATAATTGTTTACATATATGATGTAATGTTTCTTAATTTGTATTTTAAAAAATATTGTATTATTGTATCTATATTAATATTATACTCATCCGTATCCATATGGCATAACTTGAAACATGCAATTTGCACACTATTTTGAATTGTCACACACAAATAATGTTGAAAATGAGCATTATATGATAAGTCATGCAAATTTGCTTAGCAAGGAGTATTGTTGTATATAAAATGTGAAAATCATACAAGTATAATATGTTCGATCTATTTTTATAAATTGAGTTTTATCTCCCTACAAAAAAAAATGAAGTATATTCATAAAATCTAGAGTTATATAAAACTACTTAATGTTTTATCATATTGGATTTAAAACGTGCATGATTATTTTAAAATATATTATTCTAAATATAATGAGATAATGGAGGACACTAAAATAATTAAGTAGCTCCCGTTTAAAAATGTAATTCACACACAATCTTGAATTGTCACGTAATGTTGAAACTAAACATTATTTGATAAGTCATGCAAATTTCCTTAGGAAGGAGTATTGTTATGTACAAATTGTGAAAATCGTATAAGTAACATGTTGGATCTATTTTTATAAATTGAGTTTTATCTCCCTACAAAAAAAATGAAGTATATTTATAAATTAAGAATTTAGAGTTATATAAAACTAGTTAAAGTTTTATCATATTGGATTTAAAACGTGTATGATTATTTTAAAATATATTATTCTAAATATAATGTGAAAATGGAGGAGACTAAAATAATTAAGCATATTTATAAAGGGTGATGTTATACTCAGGACAAAAATTACAATTTTGAGTGCACCCGCAAATCTTTTTAATTTATATTGAATTTGCCCTTTATTTAAAATTTTCATCCAAAAATGACAATATATATTTTCATGAAAATATTTAATACACAACTAATTCGTGTATTTTTATGGTAAGTATTATAAGTCATGTAATTTTCATTCGCTTTCCATATTTTAGCATCTGGTAAGATTAATTTTTTTTGTAAAATTTTCAAACTTAATTTAATTTCTATAATGATTATTTCGTTCAAAATATGTAGTATAGTATTGTAAAAAAATTGAAATAAAATTGGGTGATTAAACAAGTTTCAAAAAATGTTAGACTCCAATTATAAAGTTCTTTATTTTTAAATTTCAAGAGAAATGATTGGTTCATTAAAATTCATCTTACAATGGAGTATAAAAAACATATTGAGACTCTTAAAAATAATTTTAATTGATAATAGTTCGTATATCTTATAATTTCTAGTAAAACTCGTATGAGATATGATAAATCAACAAATGTTTTAATTACAAAACCCTTTAAATTTAGCAAAAGAAAAATGAGAAAAACATAGAAGTAAAAATGCTATTGAAATAAATAGGCAAACACAAAAAAGAGAACATTTCTCGTGAAAATTAAAAAACAAAAAAACTGGATAAATTAGTGAAGTTTAGAGCCTAATATTTCTTGTGACAACTTGTTTAATCATCCAATTTTATTTCAAATTTTTTATTTTTTTACAATACCATATTAAATATTTTGAACGAAAATAATAATTCTAAAAATTAAATAAAGTTTGAAAATTTTACAAAAAAAAAACTAATATTACCAAATGCCAAATTGTGAAGAGCGATAGAAAATTACTTTACTTAATACTTGATAGTACCAACCATAAAAATACACGAATTAGTTGTGTATTAAATACCTTCTTAAAAAGATGTATTGTATTTTTTAGATGGAAATTTTAAATGAAGGACAAATTTGATATAAATTAAAAAAAATTATGAGTGCACCAAAATTATAATTTTTGCCCTTAATATAGCGTCACCCATTTATAAATTAAGAAGAAAAAGAGAGGCTTGACTGGATGGGTCATCATAATAAAATTAATGCAAAAGTTCCATACAAAATATTAACTATAGATTTTATACTAATTAAATTGATCGTTCAACTTCTCGAGAGGCCGCAAACTCTGATACAATCTGTAAGAAATTGTCTAACTAGACCCAAACTTGACCTGACCAGAACCAATCTGAAGTCATATATAACTCAACGATAATATTCTCTCAAGTCAAACAGACCTAACCCGAACACGATCCGACTTGTCGATCTTATGCCATTTTAAAAGTAACAAATCTTACTCGTCTAAAAAATTAACCTTGTGGATATGATCGTCTTGACTTAAATTAATATCACTTGATCCCAAAAACAAATTAAATTTAAATTGACAAAATGTGAATGTTAAAACAGTCACAGACAGCCCGTTGAGATCTGGACTTAAACCGAAGCCCACAGACAGCCCGTTGGGCCTACATGTTAAAACAGAAACAGCAGTTTAGGTTATTATTTTGGACGGCTCACCTCCTCTCTTTCCGCTCTTTCGCTCTCTCTGCTTCACTCCACCAGATCGCCGTCGCGCCGCCAGCAGCGTATCCTCACCTCCGCCCCATAGTTTCAAGTGTTGAGTATACGGTACACCCTCTATTGCTAGCATTAATGTTTCACTTTACTGTTGCTTAACTCCCCACAGTTTGCTTTTGCTTTTGCTATCTTCCCAATCAGATATATTACTAGTTGTTTTGTTTGAACCCTCTATTTATGTCTTATTTTTTTCAAGGGTCAAAAAAATACTGAAATGAACCTGTTGGAGATTAATAAACAAAACACATAAATTGGAGATGCTATAAATAATTTGTCTTATTTCTCTTCTTTCTTTTTTTTCAAGGTTTTAAAGTCGCCAGGTGAATAGATTGTTTGGGGAATCAGCTGACAGGGAAGAGACCTTGTTATGTGAGTTAACTAGGCAGCTGACAGGGAAGCAATCTTGTTATGTGAGTTAACTAGGCAGGGGCAGCTCCATACGGAGAAAATAACAGTAAACCCCTCTATGTTTGTAGTAATTTTGAATTTATTTGTCTCGGTTTGATTTTTTTTTTCTAATTAATTTTTCTGTTTACGTATTTTAGAAATTGGCAAAGAAAACATCAGAGTGCAACAATCTCAAAAAGAAGAACTTGTCTCTCTCTAAAGAGCTTTCTGCTCTTATAGTAGGGTTTGGATTTCTTCTCCCACTCCTCTCCCTGAATTCTCTCTCCACCCCCAGATCAGTCGTCATACAATCAGTTACAGTCTATGTGCCACGTATGTAATTCACAGTGAACCTAGTTTTGGTCTCCTGACCCCCCTCTCCTCCCTGCAACACAACCACTTCTCCTCTCCCGACCCCTCTTCCCCTCTCTTGCGCCACCTAACCAAGTCATAAATTCCGAATAAGAGAGCTAGAGGTGCACTTCAAAATTAGAAGCCCACAATGAAATGAGAGCTCTCCGCCTCACCTCCGCCGCTGCTACCTCTGCAACTATCCGACCATTTGTCTCTCTTCCTATCCGCCTCTTCTCCGCTCAGACAGCCTCTGACTCGGAGTCTCCTCCAAATCCCGATTTTGATTTTGATGGCTCAGATTACACCCTCCCTTCCACCCCCTCTCCTTCCCAATCAAATCCTAGGCTGGACTCATACTACCGAGCGAGAGCCGATGAAGCTCTGTTCGGTAAGAAGATGCAATCTCCATTGCAAGAAGAGAAAGAGAGGGAGAGAGCGACTAGGCTTGCCAGATCCCTTCCAGAAGCTGCACTGGAATCGCCTGACAACATGGAAGAGGGAGATGATATGGTGGTAAGAGAAGAAGACCAAATGTCTCTTTCGGTGGGAATTATTGGTGCGCCTAATGCTGGGAAATCGTGTCTGACTAATTTGATGGTATAGTTCTATTTTTGGTGGCTGCTCTGTGTCTAATTTGTATTTCATACCTTCCGAATTTATACTTGTCTATTTTAATAATAAAAGGCTCGTTCTTGGTAGAATTACATCATTAAGATTCATTCTAATGCCATTCACTTTATACCGAACAGTAGTTGGTTTCTTTAGGCAATTACATTTAAGGCTCTCTTTGGTTTGAAGTTCCATGTATGGAGACAGTTTTCATTCACAATTTTGTTGCCTATATCTTTACCTTTCTGGTGCAGTAATGAATTACAATTTACAATGCTAACACTCCATTCTCTTTTTATTTACATTTATATTAGGTGGGAACAAAAGTGGCGGCTGTGTCAAGAAAGACAAATACAACCACACATGAAACTTTGGGAGTCATTACTAAAGGGAATACTCAAATTGTAAGTTTCATTACTTGGTACAGGACCAAACTTCCCAAGTATTATGTATTTTTTGGCTAAATTTAATGCTTAATTTGAAATCGACCCTGAACTGGTGGGTGTTCTTAGTTTTGATCTATGGAGCATCTTTGTAAACAAAGAAAGATGAAAACAGAGACAAAAG
The DNA here is from genome assembly GCA_964058875.1 of Carex rostrata. Lineage (NCBI taxonomy): Eukaryota > Viridiplantae > Streptophyta > Magnoliopsida > Poales > Cyperaceae > Carex > Carex rostrata. The sequence continues at coordinate 2,033,461 of CAXKVT010000135.1, forward strand.
AAAATAGAAAATTCACCTGGTTCAAGCTGGCATGGAATATGTTGTAATATTCTGTTAGATGTTGTACAAGTTCCATTTTTTTTTTTCACACATCTTATTGTTTACTGCATTTTTTGTATTTTACTTTTGCAGTGTTTCTTTGATACACCAGGGTTGATGATAGGATCCCACGGACACCCTAAGGCAACTGATGTTAGATTTCGAGTGGAGAGTGCTTGGAATACAATCAACCTATATGATATGTTAATTGTAATTTTTGACGTGCATAGGCATTTAACCATGTAAGGTCTCTTTTTTTTCTTATGCCTTTTCTTTGAAGTATAAATTACACACCACTGTTGAAGGATTCTTAAGTATTTCCTACTTCCAGTATTGGTGCCAAAAACTCCAACATAGCATTTTGTTTTCTGTCAAGTTTTACTTGCACTAATTTGTGCCCCTGGATTCCCCGTAATAGTTTTTATTTGAAAAAAAAAATGAATGAAAATCTTCATTAGCACTGATGTAGAATATATTATTTTGTTGGGACATCTTAGTATAAAATGGCACATGGCACATTATTACTGAGCCAGTGACTATGATTTCATCCAACTTCTGCCTAAAAGATGACCGCCTAGTCATTTGGATAGTTTAAGAACCAAAATGTGAAATCTGAAGCTCTAGGGTCTAAATTTGCAAATGTATAATACTTCAAGGGCTTAGGACCCTATGGTTAATAATCTTTTGGAGAGGTACTCCCCTTTCTGCTTCTCATTTAAGGAGAGAACACTAAGGGTGGAAGCAGTTGATATAAGACAAGAAAAAAAGGGAAATGATTAAGAAAATGTAAAAGGAGGGTTCTGTTTGCTTTATTGTGAGGTAGAGATGTTTGTCATTGGTTTTCGGTTATCCAACTTATTTATGGCATTCATTATGCAGAGTATATTGGTGTTTTGCTTGGTAGATCGACAGACCTAATATTTTCATTATCAATTATTGTATTCAGTAGTTGAACTACTTGAAGAAGCAGACACATCAAATAAAATTCTTATATGTTGGTTTGTTTGTTTTGCTTTTATAGCCCAGATAGAAGGGTGATAAAGTTGATAAAATTACTAGGTAAGGAGGAGCAGCCTGATCAAAAGAGGATACTTTGCATGAATAAGGTTGATTTGGTAACCGATAAGAAAGATTTGTTGAAAGTTGCAACAGAATTTGAAGATCTCCTAGGATATGATCGGTATATGACATACTATTCTTTTTCCATGTGTGCATTCACCTGCGCAATTGTGTTGTAATCAATTAATGTCCATGTGTCTGGTTGATTGTTTTAGTTAATTTGCTTATGTTGTATATATAATTTTTCTTTGTTTGTTTCACATAGTTGTGGTGGGTAAGTCAGATTTGATATCAAGTGGTCTTTTTGGAATGTAGGTACTTCATGATATCTGGGCTAAAAGGTGCTGGTGTAAAAGACCTTGAGCAATACTTGATGGACCAGGTATGTTTGTACGAAATGGTATTTCATGGTATCTGTGCTAAATGGTGTTTTTCTTGTGCAATACTTGATAATTCTCCTCTTGAACACATATTTTATTTACAAGTTATTGCAACATCTAAATTCAACTGTAGCAACTGCTTGTACCACGGCTGTATTTATTTATTTTTATATAAAATTAAGGAAATTATCAGCACCAATTGGAAACTATAGATAGTTTCAGTTTTGTCGTAACTGAAACTTCAAGACATTTTATGAAAAGACCACTTATATGTAAGATTTTTATTTCTTTGTAGGTGTGTAATAACCAACTATTTGTTTTCAATGGAATAATTGTAGGCAGTAAAAAGGCCATGGGAAGAAGAGCCGGAGGTTATAACAGAAGAAGTGATGAAAAATATATCTATGGAGGTTGTGCGGGAACGGATGCTTGATCACATTCATCAGGTACTATTTTTTTTTTTTTTTTGTAAAACTTATATTTTTGCATCCTTTTCACCTGTTGTGAATGTTTACTGTTTTTTTTTTCAGGAAATACCATATGTGATTGACCATAAATTGATGGGATGGAAGGAGTTTAGGGATGGCTCTATTAGAATAGAGCAACACTTTATAACACAAAAACAAAGCCAGCGCCAAATTCTTGTTGGAAAGAAAGGATCTAAAATCGGGTATACTCTCTCTCTCTCTCTCTATGTATGTATATTTGAATTTTCCTCTCTAAATTATCAAAATATGAAAATTAGAATCCAAGATGGAAACATCAAAAGACAATTCAGGAAAGCCGTAATAAAAATTTCCTTACAGATACATTATTCTCGTATTTCTTAAATTCTTAAATATGAGATTACTTAGCCCAAGGTTCATAGAACTTTATTTGAAGGAATAATGTATGATATTTCTGTTTTTAGAGCAATTTTGATTCTTGAAGATTTTGTAGTGCCAAAAGAAAATTAGTTTTTTTTTAATGGGGGAATTTCATGTATACCCCTCAAAAACTCGGAAATTACGTATTTCCCCCTCTAAAATTCATAATATCATATTTACCCTTGTGAACTTCAAAAACTTGCATATTTACCCATTTTAATGTTTTTTTCAATTAAAACTCATTTAAATTTTTTGAAATACCCATTTTACCCTTCATGTATACCCCCCCCCCCCCCCCCCCCTCTCTCTCTATCTCTCTCTGTCTGTCTTTGACTGAGGCGTGGAAACTAGAAATGAAATGAATGGCAAAATTAAGGTTTTAATTAAACTTGAAAGAGCGGGAGTGAGAGGTGGTGTACTATACAGGACAGTTTTGAAATTTGTAACGAATGGTTCTAATGCTCCCCTTGAGGTACTATAGAGACGATGTGACCAGTCAAATTAGAGTTTACATCCTTTGACTTATCTCAAATTTTAAGTTAATATACTAGAGAATTCGAATCATTTATATTTCTGAAGCACCAATTTAAAGCAATAATTTACTGTCTGTAAATTCCGAATTGAATATGATCCGTTTTATGAATAAATTGAACCTTTCAGTTATACCAGATTTTTGGCAATGCTTGAGAAATTCGCAATTGATGTGGAGAGAACGAATTTGAGAAAAATCTGAAAACTGGATAAAAATGACGAAGCCAAGAACACACAAACGAAACCACAAAATTACTTGAGGGAGTAGCTTCTGACGCTGCTGGCTCACTTGTCATCCTCATTAAGTCTTTATTGTCGTGAACCCATCCATAAGTCACCTGGTCAGCTTCTTCATTAAATCTGACAGCCCGGGTCCCATTACACAGAGAGGAAGGACTCCTTATTTCTCTCTGACTGTGAGTGCTGCCCGATCTTCCCCCAACTCCTTTCTTCTTCTTCGCCAATAATATTGACCATGTCAGAATAAATTCTACCATTAAGGCACCAGCCTTTATAAAAAAAAGCATCAACAAAATCAATTTTCTCCTTCCAGAAACTTCCATCAGAATTTATGATGCATGTGGAAGACGAAAACAAGAGTCCTTCGGTTGCAATTGTCTTGAACCCTATTGATAAAATTTGGATTATCAGGTTGATTAGGGATCACTCAGAGATGTTCAGTAGAGACCCACATCTCTACTGCTCCTTAAGTTTAATTAAAACCTTATATTTAATATTAATTTCATTTTTAGTTTTTTTAGTTTCCATGCCTCTGATCAAGACAGACAAATAGCGAGTTTTTGAGGGTAAAATGGGTATTTAAAAAATTTAAATGAATTTTAATTGAAAAAACATTAAAATGGGTAAATATGTGAAATTTTTCAGTTTAGAAGGGTAAATATGATATTATGAATTTTAGCTTAGAAATATGTAATTTCTAAGTTTTTGAGGGGTATACATGAAATTCCCCCTTTTTTTATTATATGATTGGTGGACATAAGTTTGTTTTTGTAATTATGATCATTGCTTTTATCATATAATTGTTGTTCTCGTCATCCTCATTATTTTAAATTATTATTGTCATTGTAGGAGAATTGGGATCGAAGCAAACCGAGAATTGAGATCCATATTCAAAAGAGAGGTTCATCTGATCCTTCAAGTCAAAGTTGCTAAAAGAAAGGGCGCTTAGATTGATCGATGCTTTCTCTTTTGTGGCATCTCTTGCGCATCAGTTCTTAAAAAGTACTTTCTCATTCTCTCACTATTTTGTTCAATTTTGGTTGGAAACTTGTGGTGCTTGTTGATAGCATAACACACGTCCATAGATTGCTACCTGCCTTGATATATATATATAGATATATATATATGTGCGGGTGCTGGCTATTTGTTCAAGAAAAGATACTGAAATGCAGCAGTTGATAATTATAATTCCTGCATGGATACAGTTTCAAAAATACAAATGAAAAGGAACAGACTGCTCCTGAAATATATATATTCTATTTTGTCCTATTTTTTTGTGAAATTCTGTGTTTCTGATTCAACCTGGAATCCTGCAGACACTTCAAAGCATAGCTGAATCAGCTATTCAAAATTTACACGCAATCTTACAAGGACATGGTTGAAAATCTCCTGGTGATTGATTTTTCTAAACATGGCGTTGACAAGATGTACATTTTTGCAACATTTTATATAGTAGTTCATAATTTTATGAATGTTGTTCTTTATGAAATAGAATAGTCTGCTCTAAATTTCAAAAGAAAGAGAATAAAGATAGCCTCTTTAGTTGGTGTCTTGTACTTTTGTACAAATAAGGGGCATTTTCTAGATTATTGGTTTCTATTATGTTCTCAAGACAGATTGTAGAAAATGAATTGCCAAAGTTTGATTTGGCTATTTTTGCGCTGATTACCTAAGAAATTTTGTGATTTGGTGTTTTTGCTATAATAGATTAATTGATGTCAATTAGATGTCATTCGTTACAAATAGTTAATTTGGAAAAAAAAAAAAAAAAAAAGGTTGAAATGAGGTAATGTAAATATAGAAAGTTGAATGATAAAATGTAATCATTTTGTATCACAAATTATCAGAGAACACGAGACGAGGTGATTATGTATTTGCAACTTACAATTTGGGCCTGTTAATATATAAGGCCATTTTTACCTACATTCCCACTTTTCAGTAGGAAGGCTTTATTGGGCTCAACATTTATCTATGTTTTGATTTTTATCTATTTTACAAGGAACACCTGCCATTTGAGCCTTAAAAGGCCCAGTCTATATGGGCTCTCCTTCAAGAAACACGTACCTGCCATTAACCGTGTATAGTCGCCTTTTATATATACTAAATATAACATGATCACTCTTAAATTAGATTAGTTGTAATTAAAGAAATTGACTAAAATTAGATTGGTAAACATAGTTAAAATCACATTTAAAAGGCCTGAACCATGATCACTCTTCTCATCTCCGAGATTAAGGATCAATATTTCGGTTTGTTAATTTTCTTTTTCATCATACATAGGTACGCAAATTTCATACCATGCATGTTGCAGTACTCTTTTCATTAATTAATTAGCAAAAGGGCAATATATAATACCTGTATCTAACAAAATTTCCATGAGTCGGTGTATATCCGAAATGAATTAATTAATTAATGAGCAATTATGCAATGAATTTTAAGCAACGTACATACATATCATCCATTGTTGTATATATCTTCCATATGTATATTTATATGGAAAAAAAATTGCAGGTTTATATATGGATCTCGAAGCTAACACGAAGCCAACTAATGAAATTCAAAAAGACTTGTTCAGACAACCAAGTATAGGTACACTTTAACCAGTTTTGCTTTACTTATAATTAGTCTATTTTAATAGTAATTTTCAATTGCAACAGAATTTTATAATCTTCATTTTACAGTTTAGCTAGAGTTCCTATATATATTGCTAGGTAAAAGAGTCGATATATATAAATTATTAAATGAATTTGGAATAATTAAAGGATCTTCTATCCGGTGCAGATCGATCGATGTAACTAATTAATATAATTTTTCTGTTTTGAAGGGCAACAGCAGCAGCAGCAACAGCAACAACAACAACAAAATGTGAATGAAGCTGATGAAACTGATGTTGAACAAACCCTCAAAAAAGAAAGTACTAATGATCAACAACCAATAATTAGTTACAGTATCACTTATAGTGCAGACCATGAAGTTCAATTAGCTTATTTAATATCACTCGTCTCTTTCTTTTGCTTCATTTTTTGTCCAATGATGATATATCAGGAAGATGATCATTATAAGGTAATAATTTGGATAGCTCAAGCTTTGGGATTGTTATCCGTTTGGTTATTGTGGCTGACGACTCATCAAGACAATGATCCCATTCAAGAGTTCCATTACTTTTGTACTTTCACTTTGACATTCTCACTTATGCTCACCATTTGCTTTTTCCATTTGTTGAACAAAAAGATCCCTTTATCCCACTCCGTTATTTCCGGTATTCCTATTCCTATTCCTATTCCTTTATGGTTCTGCCTTATTCCTGTTGTACTGATAATGACATCATTGACATTTAATGCATTGCCGGTGATTTATTATGACGGATATAATCCTAATATGTTGGACGCGATGTATAAATATAAATTAGCAACGGAAGAAACGAGCTGTGCATGCCTTATTCCACCCGAGAATGCTGTTGAGGAGGTGTCATCTCATAATAGACGTTGTACCATTATTATTTTTTCCTTTTTTATTTTTACATATATTTTTTATCTTTAATCTAAAATATATAATAATGCAATCTATATATATATATTGTAGAATGAATTCAAATCTCTGCATGCAAGATTTGAATTATGCCTTTAGTTAATTAGCAATGAGATGGATGTATCTGTTTATTTAATTTTTAAATCATCAATTTTGACTGGCCTCTCGAAATTATTCATTTTTTTTTATATTAATTAACAAAGTTTGTCACGATTTCATAAATGTCTTTGATTATGATACGCGAAGAAGGGAACGAATTTGAAAAATATTGACAGATCGAATCGGTTTTTATTCCTAAACTTTCTTAGAAAAACTAAATTGGTCTCGAACATTCATTAACTAAAATTGGTTCCTCAACCTTTTCAAAGAAATCAAATTGTTCAAAAGCGTTTACATGCAACAAATCAGCCAAAAAAAAACAACAAGAGGCAGCAAAATCCGATCCAATCTCAAGGATCCATCCTCACTCTGAGGGGAGTTAATTCTATCTCTCTCCCTTGTTGTGTCTCCTCTCTTTCCTGCTTCATCCACTCACAAATCAAAGTCACGAATTTACATAATTTTGACCCCACAAACTTTATCCCTGGCAAAATCTTTTTTTCGCAAAGGTCGGGAATCACTTGAGAGCAGAAGTAGTCGCATATAACCACCTTACAACAATAACACATGGAAAAGACATTCGAAGGCCATGTCTTCATATCTTCCCAAGCTGGTTCCCATGATGATACAGATCTTCCTGTTGTACTCAAATGGTAGCATAGCAACACACCGTATAAACAACGGGCTATGAATGCAACTCCTGTGAGGACCTGCAATTAAGAATTATAATGAAAAAAAAATACAAATTCAAAATTCATTATATTTTAATCAATTATCAATTTCTTTATTTTAATTAAAGAAATATGGTGAGAGAAAGAAAAATTACCGCTATTGGTAGCTCACAAGTTGTCACATTAGGCACAAGGCATCCAGCAGCTATAAAAGCGGCAAAAACCTCTAGTGTTGTGTATTCCCAATCTTTCTTCCACAAAAGGCAAATGATCAAAATCGCACTTGTTGCTATATTCGTTCCAACATCTGCAAATTGCGCGACATATGCTGCTCTCATCTTTAACACGAACAAAACCCCACCACTAGGCACCAATCCTAATACAAAACATGAAGCCGCCTGAAAATTTGAAACTTAATTAGTTTAGTTAGACATTAACTTAATTAGTTTAGTTAGAAATTAACTTATTTACGTGATGATGGCCAAATTTGGCATAGCGCGCCACGTCCAATGCAATGGTGCATATAGATGCCACCATTCCCGTCAAAATTTTAATTCTATCCCAGTGTTTATGCTCCTCATCGAATGAAATTATGACGAGAGGGATGCAGCTAAGGAATAAACAACTCAGGTACATCCAGCTCTGACCCTTTTTTGTCACCTCATAGCGCACGACAATAAACCTAATATGTAAATAGCAGATATATATATATTAAAAAAATGGATTTTTTAAAAAACAAAATGGTGAAGTTAATTTTTTTTTTTTAAGAATTAGGAGTTTAGGATGTACCAGTTGACAAGGTAGCCAACCAGTAAAAGTATATACGAAATGACATCCACTGCCGTGGTATTTAGCCCATCTCGCCAGCTGGGAAAGGAGCACACCTGTCTGGAGACGGGACTTTTTGATTGAGCAAAAGGATCGGAAGACAGAGTCGCATGGGCCTCGGAAATACAGATTAGAAGAATCACAATTGCTCCAGTTGCTACTCTCGTTGGGCCCTAAAAAAAATTGAAAAGTGATTTAGAGATCTACTGGGCCTAACATAAACAGGAAGATAGTTTGGGCCGAGTTTAGTATGGACTATGGACTATGGAAAGACTTGACTATTTTGAGCGCAATTATTTCATTATTGAGAGCAGAGAAATTACTTTTCTATTAATGCCCAGTTTGCCCTTCTTTTTATTTTTTTATTTTTTGTGCGCAATCAAAGGAAAGTTAAGAAAGGAAATAAATAAAATCTTTCTCTTATTCTATATATTCGCAGTTCAATTTCATCTTCCTTGTAATTATGAATTGAACTCTTTATCTTCTCTCTTTACACGTGAAATGGAGATAAATTAAATTGAAAATGAAAACAATAGTTTTGTAATTTTAAAGTACCGTCAAATTGCATCTGAACAGAATTCAAATGTATATCCTATTCTTTCTCATAAATTGTTTCCTGCTATATATATTACTTTAACAATTAACGTATATAAATTAGGATCGACAATTTGAACTTTGAAAATGTTCATTGGATCCAGTTTATGTAAATTAGATTGTGTAAATTCCTGCTATATCCTATTCAAATGTTCATTGGATCCAGTTTATGTAAATTCCTACTCTACTAATTAACTCTTATGTCAGTAATCTTACACAATCTAGCTACACACAACTTATATAAAACACTTTCATATAAAACTACTACCTATACAAAATACAACAGCATTTACATAAACTAATACCTACTGATATCAATATCAGTTGTGAATCGCCAATCATTTTTTAATTTACATAAATTAAGTTTAAGTATATTTTAACACAAAGGAAACTAAGCATACAAGTTTACAATGGTGGTACTCACGGGTTTGACGGAGCTGATACCATCATTGAGTTGGCTTGCTAGTCTTTTAGGTGCCGGCACAGCCTGCCTCTCAGCCGCATGGTGCAACAGCTGGTTCTCATTCAATGGCTGTAACGGCAGCATGCTTGTCAGGCTGCTCTCTGGTCTTAGTTGCATGGCCAGATGGCTCGTCAGATCACTACTCACTTCTTGTTCTGTCGCCTCTTGGAGGTATGAGAGGCAACTCTCATTTCTGATTTGTATTGTACACAAGGGTATAAGCCTCAATTTTTATCTAATTGGAATTAATACAAGCATTTTACAAGTTGAAACCCCTAATTGCTTTGTTCTTTTAAAACTCTGGTTAAATCCCCCCTTGATTTATGAAAATTTCTGATAACAAGGAGCTAATGTAACAGCTAATATTACCACCTTCCTATGAAGTTAATCCTATATATCATTATTATGAGGGAAAACTATCTCATCTAGCTAGATTATAATTTAGAATATACTGTACTTTATTGCATACCTGTCAGTGTCCATCAAAAATTTGAGAGCAAGGCGGAGGCGAATTTCTGTGGCAACTGCCTCTGCTGCCTCCTTGTCCATGCTCCACATCTCAAGTAATTCAGCGTCCATTCTTGTCGGGCTGTTCTCTGGTATCAGTTGCATGGCCAGACGGCTCGTCAGGTCACTCCCTTCTTGTTCTGTCGCCTCTTGGATGTATGAGAGACAACGCTCGTATCTGATTGGTATAGTGTACATAAGGGTATAACCGTATAAGCCTAAATGCTTATCTAATTGGAATAAATTAAAACCTAATGCATTTACAAGTTGAAGCCCCTTCTCAACCTTCGATTCTACCCTTTTTGCTAAAAAGTCTGTCAATTCGTTGTGCTAAAATGTAATTGTTTACATGCCGTCAGACCTTAATGCACTTCCCCAATAGCATAACATATGTATGAGATGGAAATTTAACCTTATAAGAAGGAAATTTAACCTTAAAGAATCGTTTTTAACATCTGGAGCAATCTGACACGGCTCGAAAGACATGAGATCGTCCATATCAGCAGACAGCTCCATGCTGATTGCCATGTCATCAATGGTATTGTCTCCATCCTTGTGCTTTGGGTTCAGGCGGCTCTTCCAGTTGGCCAGGCAGATCTCTGGTCTCAGCTGCATGGCCAGATGGCTCATCAGGTCACTGTCAGTCATCTCACGGTTATGATACTGGTAAGCAACGCGATCAAGGTAGAGATCGATTTTTGTGGCAGCAGGATCATCACCACCATTTGTAGAGAGTGAAGATGGAGAGAGCGAGAGAGAGGAAGGGGAGAAGTAGAACAGATCCCCACTGTTAGAAGGGAGATGCTCTGATTTAGCATCTTTTGTAGTGGATCTGAAGGGATCACCATTGACTGAGCTGATCAAATTGTTGATCTGCATTCTCGAGTTTGCTCTAGCTTTTTTCTGTGTTCTCCTGAAAATCAAGAAAATAAAAAAAATCCTTAGAGAGTATATCATGTATCAAGATAAATGAAATTCAAACTCAGTTTGAAGATCAGCATGTACAAGGAGGGGATAATCTCCAGTTCAGAAGAAGAGGGAATAACCTTACTGAGATTGATTCTAAAATCTATTGTGAAAAACAGGACTTTCCTTACAAATCAGAGCATAAAAATGGATCATACTATTCACTTCATTAAATCAATCAACAGAAACAATGAATTAAACTTAAAAATTATCATTTGAATAAGAAAACGAATTGAAGGATGAACAGAGCACAGCCTGATCAACTATCAGACTAACGAAAGTTCTGCTCACCTTATCATAGATAATCCATGAAGGATCTGATGCTCAAGTTTTTGAAACTATCAGACTAACGAAAGTTCTGCTCACCTTATCATAGATAATCCATGAAGGATCTGATGCTCAAGTTTTTGAAACTATCAGACTAACGAAAGTTCTGCTCACCTTATCATAGATAATCCATGAAGGATCTGATGCTCAAGTTTTTGAAACTATCAGACTAACGAAAGTTCTGCTCACCTTATCATAGATAATCCATGAAGGATCTGATGCTCAAGTTTTTGAAACTATCAGACTAACGAAAGTTCTGCTCACCTTATCATAGATAATCCATGAAGGATCTGATGCTCAAGTTTTTGAAACTATCAGACTAACGAAAGTTCTGCTCACCTTATCATAGATAATCCATGAAGGATCTGATGCTCAAGTTTTTGAAACTATCAGACTATTGAAAGTTCTGCTCACCTTATCATAGATAATCCATGAAGGATCTGATGAGAAAGATAGAGGGAGAGAGAAACAAGAAGATAAGAGAAGAGAACAGAGAGAAAGAGAACGGGAAAGAGATCGGTCAAGTTTTTATATAGGGAAGTGAGCAAGGATTCGAGCGAAAGAGAGAGCGGGAAAGAGCGGCATATAAATCTGCTGCTATTTCAAAGGATCATAGAACCATGTTATTTCTATCGTAACCGTTCAAAAAATTTCACCTGCGAATCCCAAGGAAAAGAGATTATAGTTCTCGAATCTTGATGAAATTCAACGGTTACGATCGTAATAATATTCCTGTTATCTTTTTGTAATAACAGCAGATTTATTCCCGAGCGACACTGCATTTGAAATTTTTATAGTGGTCCGCACTCCCCACTCGCCTACTAACAGAACAGAACGTACATACTAGACCAAAATTTTCCGAAACTTTTATTTATATTAAAAAAAATATATTAAATTTCAAATACAAGATTTCAAAAACTGTTCAAATCACATATTTTAGACCAATTTTTTCTCCATTATTAACAAAAAAAAAAAAAACTAACGTTATAGATTTCTTAATACGGCGCAAGATCTTGTCATGGAACACGTCCATCTAAATTGAGCCAAGAAGAAGAATGAAGAAAAGGTTACCTGGGAGTGGGGCCCACTTGATGGTTGTACGCGCGTGTTCCCTTCACAAGCTCAGTTAACAGAAATTTAACGACTTTGGTTATATCTGTGCACGTACGACTGTACGACAGTCGCTAGTTGTTACTCGTTAATTGTTATTACCCTGTTAAATGCACGCTCACTAGAACGAACCTGAGATAGAATGCGTATCCTCTTCATTAACTCAAAAGAGTATCTCTTGAGTTAATCAATCTCAATCATTTGATTTTAAAACGGAGCCAATTTGCTACCTGCCTATAATGTATATAAGGGGTCTTTCAATATTAGTGCATACCTGATCTGCACTTTTTAAATGAATTGGACGGTTGAGATTGATTAGCCCAAAAAAATTCCCTTTTGAGTTAATGCAGCTAGGGATTTCCTGAAATAGGGTGCAAGCAGATCGAATATTATTTGTGGATCTGGATCCGTACAGATACGGATGCGGTTACAGTTCTGATTTTAAAAGTGGATATGAATTCGGATACAAATAATTATTCATATCGGTAAACTTTAATTGAACTAATATCCGTTAATTTACTGGGTTTTTCTAAAAAAAATTCATCCGACTTCTATCAATTACTTGGAAAACGGGTATTATAAAAAGTGGAAACTAACCGCGTATTAAAATTTTCAAATTTAGAAAGTTTCGTTTTTTTTTTTGCTGAAACTATTAAGAATCTGAAAAGTTGTTCAATTAAACTTTTTTTAAATCAAATTTAAATTTCTAAACCTACGTCAGATCTGACGAACTGTAGAGCCAGCCAAAATCTTATAAATCATAAATACATAATTATGCTTGGCGTCTTAAGTAAAACATTTATTATATCATAAGTAAATAAATGAGATATTTAATTGTTTAATCTCTGTTTTTTGAACGGTCCAGATACAGTGATTTTATACCTATATTAAAAAATAGTAAAAAAATTCCCAAAAATATAAAATTTCATCTCTATGCATATTTTAGTATAAATATTATGTTAAACGGTTCGGATCGACAATTTGAACTTTGAAAACGAAGATATAAAATATGAGGTATGAAAAAGATGAGGTATTGGAATCCTCCTCTGCATTTTTATAAATAGAAATATATATTTTTTGTTTTGTTTTTTAAATAGAAATGTTTATCGAAAGTTATTTTTACTATCAGGTGCATTGACCTTAGCTAGTTGGTCCCTTGGTCAAGGAACAGTTGAAAGGCATTCATACAAGAGTGTTTATCCTCTGAGGTATCTCATTTTTTGCGTGACCGACGTGTTCGGTGCCTATTCGGGGGTGACGTAGGGGCCAGTATTATTTGAACTTTGAGATTCGCGCAGAATGTACATGATTTTCCAAAAAGTCATGCAAAATGTGAGATATCTCAGAGGATGCGAATTCTTCATACCAAGCCAATACAATTAATTCCCACGAATCCTGAAGATGATGAACGAATTCTTCATAAAATTCAAATCAATAACTGTCACTGACGAGATATGGTCCACTTGTCAGCAGCCCAAAAGGAAATGAGACTCCGTTGTGCACGAGCCCAATTTCTAGATATGATCCAAGCGGCCCAAGCGCGGACCTTTACAGGCCCAAATAAATAAAATACCCATTTTACAAATAAGCCCTCTTGACAAAACTAAATCCCAGTGCCATCCTTAAAAAAAATATAAAAGTACCCCTGGCGAGTGGCGATTAAAAGCCCTTGCAAATAACTGAATAAGTCCCGTATAATTTTATCTTAAACCTACAAAACCTGAAAGAAACAAATCTAGTCCCTCTAAAAATTATAAATAAGCCCTTGAATCCAAAAATCTTTACAAATAAGTCATTTTGGCTCATGTCTTTCTCGTTTCAAACCCGAATTAACTTAAACGAACTCCAAATTTACTCAAATATAGAAATCTACACAACCCAAGTCCAATTTATAACAATTTCAAAGCCTAATTAAAAACATATATTCAAAAAATAAGTATATGGATTAAAATTTGGATCCGAATATTTTTAAAGTATGGGTCTAAATATAATAGCACCTGTACTCTATCTGATCCAAATAGCACATCTACTATAAATGTAATAATGACGTTGATATTACTAATACGGAAACAAAATATATATACTAATTATATTTAGAAAAAAATTGAATAATATTTTAAGATCAGATCTGTTCTAATTTGAAATTTGCAACAAAGCACAAATATGAAATAATTGAAACTATTTTATGTAAGTATTATATGATAAATAAATAAATAACAAGGGGCTTACGTGCTAATTTGGTAAATAAATAACAGGGGCCGGCCAAGTATGAGATAACAATAAGTGTACATGTGTATATAGATTTATATATATATGTTCTCAAGTACTAAATTAAAATTACGTACTCAAAAGGCGGAATTAACTTCATCAGAAAACACGTCGATCGTCTTCCAATTAAAAGAATGACTATATATACATATTTAAATTAGATTGCTAAACATAGTTAAAACTATATTTAAAATTAGATTGCTAAACATATATAGTTAAAAGTATATTTAAATAGGAGTGTGTTGAAATGCATGCATGCCTTGATCTTCAACTCGATCATATTAATTATTAATTTAACAATTAATTAAGATGGATGTTGATGTTGAAGCTAACACGAAGACGAAGGGAATAAGTAATGAAATTAGAGAGGATGCGGATGCGGATGCGGATGAATTAGCAGCTGCAGCTGGAACTCATGAAACTTCATTGGCTTATCTAATATCACTCGTCTCTTTTTTCTTCATTATTTTTTGTCCGGTGATGATATATCATGACAATCAATTCATGTTCATGTTCACGTGGATACCTCAAGCTTTGGGATTGCTATCCGTTTGGTTGTTATGTCAGGCTGAGGCAACTCATCGAGCTGGTAATTATAACCATCCCATTGAAGATAATATCTACATACCTTGCTTCTCTATCACATTCGTATTCATGATCACCATTTGCTTTTTCTATTTGCTCAACAAAAACATCTCTTTATCTTTATCTTTATGGTGCTACCTCTACCTTATTCCCCTTGTAATTTTTGTTTTCGTAATAGCCACAACTGCACTGTGCTTGATTTATTTGGACGGATCACCTCATATATATACTTCTCCCTATCAGATGATCAAACGTTATACCTTTATTGTTTTTTTTATTTTTATTTTTACTTTTATTTTTATTTTTAATCAAAAATATTAATTAATTAATTGATGCTAGTGTATATATTAGGGAGACTGAAGAATTTGAATTAATAAGGCTTTTGTTTTTGCTTTTGCTTTTGCTTTCGCTTTTGTTTTTGCTTGTGTGAAATGTATGTCAATGAGATCATGTAATTACGAATATTTTATATTCACATATATTCCAGAAAATATTGGTACCATTGTACGTATGTTCTTTCAATGTATATATATCCAGGTGCTTTAATTGCTTTCTTTAATTCCTCATAGTTTATAACGTTCGTGTATTACTATATATATGGGCGTATAAATTACTTATTTATGTAATTATCTGTTTTAGCAATAAATTATATAATGAGATTTCAGTCTCTTTTTTTAAAAAAAATACTTATGTATAACTAGTTAGTCATCACTACGTGTTTAATTTACGATATTTCATTAACAAGAAAGAAATTAGGTGAAATAAATATAATACAAACTAGCTACAGCGGAATGGAAGTATAGGGGTACGTACGTGTTTATCAATTTGATCGGTTCGGTACACACTAAATTAAAATACACAAACTAGAGTTAATTTTATTCAGTTTCTAAAAATTAAATCAAATTAAATCAAAATAAAATAAGATCCGAATCCAACAAATCGAAGTGAATTCAGTTTGTTCCATTGAACCGATATATAATATTATAATCATAAAAATTCAATTCAACCTAGCTAGCTCAAAAACATAAATTTCAGTCAAAGTTCATTGAGTTTTTTTCGAAGAAAAATAGGCCGGGATCAGGTACCTATTAATTTATATAATATATATTGAAGGTGGTTATGTATACAAAATACCAGGTTTTTTATAAAACGTGCATGTGACCCTCCCTTACAATTTTGACCGATCACCTTTGAGTCATTTAAACCCAAAAAAACACAACCTAACTATTGAAATATATACACTAGTGGAAAAACTGTCAGGATCAGCCTATCTGGATCAGCTATAGAAACCAACCGATACTAATACCTATCTGGATCGGTTGATTTTTTGGTCAACCGTTCCTAATTTATGCACTTTTAGGATCGGTTTTCTCTAAACAACCGATCCTAATTCTAAAAAAAAAATTTACTTTTAGGATCGGTTATTTTTAACAACCGATCCTAAAAGTTTTTTTTTTCAGATTATAATTCTAAAAAAAAAAAAAAAACTTTTAGGATCGGTTCTCTCTAAATAACTGGTCCTAAAAGTTTTTTTTTTTAAGAATTAGGATCGGTTGTTTAGAGAGAACCGATCCTGATAGATAAGTTTAAAAAAAAAACCAGCCTAAATAAGTTTCATATAAGACGTTAAGAAATACAAAATTAGATAGTTCCTACTACATGCTTTAATTGAGACAAATTTAAATTATTTATATATAAAAAAAAAGTAAGCCAAAATGAATAAATAGTTCTAATTAATTAGATATGTTGGTCGGCCATGTTATGTTGTTCATTCTTATTTTAATTTGTAGTGATGCATTTGGTTGATAATAGTGTTATGTGGTTGAGTTGGGGGTCTTTTCTTTTGTTGTAATATATTATTTTTGTTGTTTTAATGAAGTTAATTTATCAGCAAAACAATGCATATATTCTCGATAGAAAATTCTCCGTAACAAATATAATCCATAAAAAATTATCTAATAAAAAAATTATCCTTATAGTTTCTATCTGAATCGGTTGAATAACCGATCCAGATTATTGTAGTATCAGTATCGCCTTCATCAGAATCGGTTGTATTCCGATACTAATATGCGTATATAACTGATCCTAATTCCATATTTTCCACTAGTACAGTCAAGTGAACCACGCAAGTTCAACTTACATATATATAGTTTTCTGTATGTTCAACTTAAGTTCTAAATACTTAATTTCAAGATTGTTTTCTGTATATTGTTAAGAATTGAAAGCTCCAATATTAGTTGCTAAATACCTAACTTGAAGACTGTGTCTTTTCTGTATTTTTGCAGCAGTTAAATCTGCACATGCCAATGAAAATATATAACTCTCGCTTCTGTTGCTCCTCCTTAACAGAAGTCCGCTCTTCGCCGTTCCAATAGGCTCACATAAAATAACATAAATATTAAAAGCCTAGGGCACCATATAGAGGACTGGCTTCTGCAAAAAAGGCCCCTAATTAAGGCTTTAAATATTTCTGTTATTTTATTTGAGTTTATTGTCTGTTTTCTTCATGAGTTCATGAAAGTTTTGGAGACACTAGAGGCATCGTTGAGTCGCAACTGTTCATTTATGTAAATTGACGTAAATGGGAGACATTTTTTTTTCTTCTATACGGTGGCGCGTGAATATTTATTATTTAACTATCAAAAAAATATTTACATATAAATGTCATCACATCTAACATTATCTGATATTATATTGATAGCCCAGTAAAAATATAAATATCAAACAACTTTAATTCTTTAAAATAAGTGAAAATGGGAGGATAATTAATTGTCCCCCTAGAATTTATGACTGGTAAGTTTTGTACCGTCTCTGCCTGGTGTACCGAAATGCAAAATCCAAAATCCAAAATCACAATGCATGCTTTCCAAACTAAAAGTTTAAGCAATTACCTAAAGATAGATATCTATAGCACGATACTTCCCGTCATCTATAGGCTCCAAACCAGAAGGGTATTGGAGCTGGTGGCTGGAGAGGGTTCCAATCTAGTGATACTGTCAACACCAATGGATCCATGCAGAGAAGATATTTATGATGCGTACATATATAATATTAATTTATTAACTTGCCATTATAATAGGAGTATAACTAGGGTGTTCTTAAGTTCATCAAACCCCTTTGTGAACTCCAGTAATAATATTGAATCGTAAAGTCCTAATATTGATTCAGAAAGGCTTGATATTGATTCAGCAATCAATAATATTGATTGAGAAAGTCTTAATATTGATTTACTTAAATTGCTGTATCAAAATTTTAATATTGCTTAAGCAAGTCATAATATTAAATTGCAGAAAGGCTAATACTAGTTCCTAAAGTCGTAATATTGATTCAGAAAGGCTTGATACTGTTTCTGGAATTAATAATACTGATTGAGAAAGTCTCTTTATTGATTGAAAACATCATCATATTGATTCGAAAAGTCTTCTGTTTGGGAAAGTCTTAATATTGATTTACAAAAGTGGCTGTATCAACATTTTAATATTGCTTAAGCAAGTAATAATATTAAATCCGAACATCACCGGTTGACCAACTGATTTGACCAGTGAACCATTAAATTAAAGCTTTACCGGATCGACCTCGGATCCGATTCTGATAACATTATAATACATGAAAGCTTGAACTTATCTGTATATATATTTTTTTAGGATATGTATTGGACGTCCTTAATTCATATATCTTTATAGTTTTAGTAAACTTATTGTACAAATTTTTTAAAATATTAGAATGCTGTGAGAAATTATTTTTTCATTAGTTGGTAAAATGAGTAGTTTATTATATATATTTGTCAGAGAAACTAATAATTATTTTTTCATGTTTTTTGGCAAACTAGTAGGTAATTAGGGTTTCATGTTTCTGGTTTTATCATTTCTCCATTTCTAGCTACTTTTGCCCTGTTTGTCCAGTTTCATGGTGCAGCAGTTCTGGCTTTATATTTATTTTGAAACTTCTTTTCATTATTTATATTCTACAATAATAATGACATTAATAATAACATTAATTATATTTATGTTGCCAAAAAATCTTTAAATTTAATAATTTGTTTCCAACTCTATTAACACTTTGTGATTATAATTTTAAATAATGTTGCTTGAAAAAAAAAAAAAAACTTTTATGATCAGTTGTTAAAAATAACCGATCCTAAAAGGGATTTTTTTTTTTTTTTAGAATTAGGATCGGTTGTTTAGAGAGAACCAATCATGATAGTATCAGAATCGGTTCTAAGCTAATAACCGATCCTAATATATGATAATTAGGATCGGTTCTTAGCTTGGAACCGATTCTGATACTATCAGGATCAGTTTTTAGAGAGAACCGATCATAATGCTTATGTAGCGCTAGGTTTTATTTTTGTTTCGCGCCTCTGTACTTATTCAAAATATTTGAGTCTCAACTCATCCCCCTCTCTCTCTCCCTCTCCTCCGTGCCTCTCTCTTTCTCTATCTCCATCTCTCCCTCTCCTCCGTGTTTCTCTCTTTCTATCTCCGTCTCTCCCTCTCAAAGCCGCTCTCCCTCTCGCTTCACCCTCTCCGCTCAGTAAGCTTTACTATTAATTTTAGGTTTATTAACAAAGTGGATTTGCATGTGATTTAAGAGCTTTGATGTTAATTTTGTCTTCCATTTGCAAATTTTATTTTGAACGTTACCTTGTTGGTATTTTTTCAGGCTTGCAAATTGAAGTTAGGGGATTTCAATGATGCTCTATTAGATACTGATTTTGCAATTCGTGAGAGGGAGGGTCATGCTAAGGCTTATTTTCGGCAAGGACAGGTTCTGAAATTTATTTGATATTGTGTTTTTGGTGCCAAAATTATGGAATTTTTTCAAGGGTCGTACGAGAAATTCACTTTGATGATTTGTTTTCCTTTTTTCTGGTGTTATCTTCTTGTAGGGATAAGCAGTGATGACTAATTAACTCTGCTCTTTAGCGATGCAAAACTTAATTTTTGTTGATAGAGAGTTCACATTTAGTTACTATTTGGATCGGTTGTTTAAACAACCGATCCTGATAGTTTCTATCTGGATCGGTTGAATAACCGATCCAGATTATTGTAGTATCAGTATCGCCTTCATCAGGATCGGTTGTATTCTGATACTAATATGCGTATATAACCGATCCTGATTCCATATTTTCCACTAGTGATAGAATCGATTAAGATTCATGGATTTCCTCAAAAAAAACAAAAAAACCAAGAACCCAAAACCCAAGAACCCAAAGCCGATCAATTAAGATCCATTGATTACCTTGTCAGTGGTGCGTCGATCGTGAACCCGATGTTTCCGGAGAACCACCCTTCTTTTAACGGTACATGAATTGTATATGTTTTTGTTAAGTTTTGAAACCTTGTTTTTTTAGTTATATCAAAAATATTAGTATCTTGATATATTATTTGTATTATGAACAATAAAGTATTGCCAAATTATATTCAAATTATAACAAAGTCATAAACATATATAAGATATTTTACAAAATTATTATTGAATTTTGTAGTACTTATATCAAAAATTTATATACTTATATATAGATCCTCATTCGTAGCATGCAAATTTTATATATGATTGATTCTTATTTATATTTGACTCTTATAATTTGTAAGTCTAACTCTGTTCCTGTTATCGTCCATCGAAATTATCTCTGTGTTGCCAAACGTACAACGGCATACCAATGCATCAGAAATATGGGCTTAATAAATGTGAAAGAGCTAGTGCTAAATTTTGCTATAGTTTAGCCCAACTAATGTAGATAATTAGGCCCAATCAATCTTATAATATTATAGACACGGTTCAAATGCACCATGATTTTGTTCTCCAATATGCTTTACATTTTTTTATCTCTATTTTTAAAGTCTGGACAGTCGATCCGAACTACTCAACATGATCTTAATAATAAAATATACTTGGAGACCAAATGAGGTAATGTAAATATAGAAAGTTGAATGATAAAATGTAATCATTTTGTATCACAAATTATCAGAGAACACGAGACGAGGTGATTATGTATTTGCAACTTACAATTTGGGCCTGTTAATATATAAGGCCATTTTTACCTACATTCCCACTTTTCAGTAGGAAGGCTTTATTGGGCTCAACATTACATTTATCTATGTTTTTATTTTTATCTATTTTACAAGGAATACCTCATACCTGCCATTTGAGCCTTAAGAAGGCACAGTTATTGTGGGCTCTCCTTCAAGGAACACGTACCTGCCATTAACTGTGTATAGACTGAAAATTTAAATAGAAAGGATTGTATCGCCGTCAAAATATTATTTTCTATATAAAAGAGTTGTTTACATGTATGATGTAATGTTTCTTTGTATTTTTAAAAATATTGCATCATTGTATCTATATTAATATGATACTCATCCGCGTATAGCATAACTTGAAACATGCAATTCACACACAATCTTGAATTGTCACACACAGGGGCGGAGGCAGAAATTTAGACAATGGGGTCAAAAACATTAAAAATAAAAATAATATGAAATGCTATGAGTCCCCAAGTTGTACACATGTTAATTGTCTATTTTTGTTTTTGAAAAATGAATGGGAGTCAACTATATAAAATTTTCAGAAAATCTATGGGGGTTATTTTTTAGGTACCCTCAACATTTAACTATAAAATATATAAAAGTAGCATATATAATAATTAGTTTTTGAAAATGAATGGGAGTCAATTGACCCCCATTTGATGTAAGTGAATTCGCCTCTGGTCACACACAGATAATGTTAAAAATAAGCATTATATGATAAGTCATGCAAATTTGTTTAGTAAGGAATATTGTTGTGTAAAAAGTGTGAAAATCATATTAGTAACATGTTCGAGCTATTTTTATAAATTGGGTTTTATCTGCTTACAAAAAAAAATGAATTATATTCATAAATTAAGAATCTAGAGTAATATAAAACTACTTAACGTTTTAATTATCATATTGGATTTAAAACGTGTATGATTATTTTTAAATATATTATTATAAATACAATAAGATAATGGAGAACACTAAAACAATTAAGCAACCACACATATTTTATTCCCGGCCAAATCAATATTAGCGCAAATGTAATCAAGTACAACCACCTTACAAAAATACAAATAATCAAAATCAAAGTCGATACTAAATTTGTTCCAACATTTACAAATTGTGCGATATATGCTGCTTTCATCTTTAACATGTCAACAACTGCATCACATGTGATCAATTCTAATATAAAACATGAAGCCATCTAATAATTTAAAATTTAATTAGTTTAGTTAGATATTAACTTTATTTACCGGTGATGGCCAAAATGAGCATAATGTAATAAATCCAATGAAATGGTACATGTAGATGCCGCCACTCCAGTCCAAATTTTGATTATGTCTCAACATTCATAATTGTCGTCGAATAAAATTAGAATGAGAGAGATGCTGCTGAGGAATAAGCACCCTAGGTACATTCAGCTCTAACCTTTTCTTTAATTTATCTCATAACGCATCATAATAAACTTAAGATGTAAATAGTAGATATATATTAAAAATATGTTTTTTTTTTTTTAAAGGTGAAATAAAAAAGGATTTAGAATTAGAAGTATGTACGAAAACACATTCACTCCTGTATTATTTAGTCCATCTCACCAGCTTGGAAAAGAGCACACCTGTCTAGGACTTTTTGATTGATCAGAGGAGAAGCATCGAAAGACAGAGTCGTCTGGAGCTCAGAAATGCATAAAAAGATGACAAAAATTATAATCGCTCCAGTTGCTACTCTCTTGTTTGTAATTGTTGGATCCTAAAAAAATTGAAAAAAATGTTTTAGAGATTTATTGAGTCTGAAGATAAATAAATTAATTAAAACAAAAAAAAAAGAGTTTGGACCGAGTTTATTATGGACTATGCAAAGGTCTATTTTGAGTTTAGCGCATATAGCAAAAATTCCATACAATGCATAGATCTAAGTTTTTTTTTTTTTAATTTTGTGCGTACTTTGGTTCATGAAATGAAGTTAATTAGCTTATAGCAGCTGGAACTCGTGTAATGTAGTTAGCTTATTTAATATCACGTACTCATCTCTTTTTTCTTCATTATTTTTGTCCGATAATGATATATCATGACAGCCACAATCACAATCAGTTGTTCATGTGAATCAGAATAATTAGTTAGTCATCACTACGTGTTTAATTTACGATAATTCATTAACAAGAAAGAAATTAGGTGGAATAAATACAAACTAGCTACAGCGGAACGGATATATATATATATATATATGAGATGGGCTACGGTGAGTTGCGAAGTAAAGCGACTATTTTACTTCACGCTCATATTTTGTGATTTTTAAGTTCAAAACGTCGATCCGAACCGTTCATCTTGTTCTCCATATTGAAATGTACTTGGAGACCAAATTTTACATTTTTTGGAATTTTTTTACTATTTATTAAGTAATTTTGAAAGTCGCTGATCTGATGGTCCAGAAAATTTTACTGTTTTTTACTGTTCACAGCAAAACAGCAATTTTCAAAAATGCTTAATAAATAGTACAAAAATTCCAAAAAATGTAAAATTTGGTCTCCAAGCACATTTCAATATGGATTAAACATCTAACGGTTCGGATCGGTCGTTTAGACTTTCAAAATAAAAATACAGCGTGAAGTAGAAACGCGTTTTACTTCGCAACTCACCGTAGCCCACCTCTATATATATATATATATATATATATATATATAGGGGTAATTAAGCTAGTGTTTATCTTATCAATTTGATCGGTTGGATACACACTAAATTATTTCATTTGGTTTTTAAAAATCAAAATAAATTAAGACCGGTCCAAACTAGAGTGAATTTTAATTTATTCGGTTGAACCGATATATAATATAATCACAGAAATTAATTAAATTCACAAAGCAACCTAGCTAGGTAGCTCAAAAACACAAATTTCAGTCAAAGTTCATTGAGTTTTTTTCCAACAAAAATAGGGATCCGGTACCTATTTAATTATATATCGAATGTTTTATATGTTTACAAAATACCAGGTTAATTTTGATATAAAGCGTGTGATTTTGACTCCCCAGCAGAAATATTGTAGGAATTAAATTACTTGAACAAACAAGAGCAAAGAAAAAAAAAAAAAAAAAACTAGACACTAAATGTATGACTAGCTATTGAAATATATCCTAACTACTCATCAGCAAGAAGCCAATATATAGAATTATATTCAAATTATACCAAAGTAATGAACATAAGACATTTTACAAAATTATTATTGAATTTTGAACTTATTACTATGATAACAACTTGAATTTTTTTTAATGTTCTAAATAAATCACATAATATTTTTAGAAACCAACTAATCACAAAGCATACCAAACATATAATTAATGTTTTGTGTGAATCATTTCAATGCATGTGCATAATTATTTTTTAATAAGAGGCTTTAAAGGACATGCTCTTTTGTCACTAAATCAAATACTGATTCTTACATGTATACAATTAAAACAAAGATACTCATCATAACCGAATATAATTTTAATAACATACTATGAATTATAAAAATAAATATATTAAACAATACTCTAACCAATTAGCCTGAATATAAATATTAATTTAGTTGACCGTAAAATAACTCTAACTTAAGTTTGACTAGAATTTAAATTTTGAGGAATATCGCATGTAAAAATACGCTAACTTTTCGCATGTAATAATTTTCTATTTTTCTTTTTAAATTTAGGCAATAGTTATTTTTTATCTCGCGATAAAATAAATTTTTGTAGATTAAATAAGACAAGTCTAATTAACACCCAAATTGAAATTGTCAGATAAGTCTAAAGCCCACTTATTATGTCAAATTAAAATTAATATTTAGGCCATTACCAAATTGAAATTGTCAGTCAATATATATCGATAATTAATGCAATTTACCATGATCTTGCATTGCTATGGACAAATTTAGGACATGGGTTGTATTTATTAATCTACAATTAAATACAAGAGTAAACAAACAGTACAATGCCAAGAATATTATTTCATTTTTTTTTTATACTTTCGTGATATTAATGATTTCAATTTTTCCTAACGGCAGTGCATGATAACGATGGTATAACCGTAATTGATTTCATTTTTTGATTTAATTTTTTGACCTTCAAATGATTTAAAATCTTCTATTGTATATTTTTCTGGAACATATCCTGTCACAAAATCATTAATTGACGGATTTAAGCGACCGAAACCCGACTTAATTTGATCCGAAACTACCCGAACCCAACATGTCCCAAACCGTTCAAAATAGAAATGATGCACAATAATAACAAATCTGTATCCAAAAATATTATAGATATATATAATGTGTTATGTAATTAAAGTTTAATTACAACAACGTAATATTTAATAATGTATAGCATTATAAACATTTAGTGATTAACATTTCAATGAATGAGATCAATTGATCCTCATTTATTTTCAAAATTTATATACTTGTATACAAATCCTCATTCGTAGCATGTAATTTGTAAGTCTTATATACTTATATACTTATATATTTTATATATGATTGATTCTTATTTATATTTGACTCTTATATATAATTTGTAAGTCTAACTTTAACTTTATTTCTGTTATCATCCATCGGAATTATTTGTGTGTTGCCAAACGTAATTAAGATGGAATTAATTCTAATTGGTTGAAGAAGCTTAATTATATTATTTAGTAGTTAGTCAAATTAATTAATTTGTTCTTGGCCAGGTTAATTAATGAATCGACTTATTCCACACATATATCTACTTAATTAATTTTTATATATATATATATATATATATATATAGAGTACGGCTAACGCGCTTCCTCTAGCATATGGGCCGAAATGCTTCCGGTGGAAAGTTGAAATTTTAAAATCAAAAAAGTCGATCTGAACCGTTCATCTTCTTCTCCATATTAATATCTGCTTGGAGACCAAATTTTACATTTTTTGGAATTTTTTTACTATTTATTAAGCCATTTTGAAAATCGCTGATCCAACGGTAGCTTCTGATTTTTACTGTTTGGTAAGCCACCGTTGGATCAGCAATTTTCAAAGTGGCTTAATAAATAGTAAAAAATTTCAGAAAAATGTAAAATTTGGTCTCCAAGCAGATATTAATATGGAGAAGAAGATGAACGGTTCAGATCGACTTTTTGGATTTTGAAATTTCAACTTTCCACCGGAAGCATTTCGGCCCATATGCTAGAGGAAGCGCGTTAGCCATACTCTATATATATATATATATATATATATATATATAGTTTGTTGTTTCCTTGCAAATTTCTACTTTGACTTGACTGCTAAGTGCTAAATTCAACAATTAATTAATTATGTCTCCTCGGCAATTAAATTAATATGACACCTGTCATTAATTCACCTGGAGCTGGAGCTGGAATGTTAATTCCCAATTCAACTACCTTAATTAATCCCTTACATCAATCTAGGGGCTGGTGTGCACCATCTAAAAGTTATAATAATTAATTACTACCTTAATTGTTTTAAATTTAAAAGGCACAATTAATGCAAAACGATATTTAATAATTGAAATAATTGAATCAACTCAACAAGAATAATATTATAAGTTGAATTTCAAATAATCACACTGCGCGCGGCTAAGAGCATTTACATTCCAACAATTCAAATAAGTTTCTAAATAATTATAAACCACCTTTTACAAATTAAAGTCTCTAAAATTTCTAACTCTCACATCTCTAAATTAATTTTAGAGTTTATATTAAACCACGTCAACAACAAATTAAAAAGGAGAAACAATCTAAGTTAATTATTTGATCAGTATAGAGTTTATAAATAGTTTCTTAATAAAAAACTTTACTGCATATAGTTTATAAATAAGAAACTATTCCACATCCCTGAAACTGAATTGAAAGCTACTGCATCATATTAGAAACTCTAATAGTACCAAAGATGTAAATGCTCTAAATATGGGCCCCGAACTTGGTCCAAATTATTTTCTGTTTGAGTCTGAACAAAGTCTAAATAATCAATTTATAATAATAATAATAATAATAATAATAATAATAATACTTAATTAGCAAAGCTCAAATGGAAAACACAATATAATAATCATCATAATATTAATAATGAAAGTACAACCGTACAGCGATGAGCCTAGTAAGTAGTAACCCAATCTTTGATTTTGGATCGAGACCGTCCAATCTGTATTTGGCACGAATATTAAAGGACCCCGTTGCATTTCATTTCGGGCCTGATTGGCCCGGATTCTAATGGACGGTCAGGATGTAAACTCAAAGATAGAGTTACTTTAGGGATCCGGACTCGGCCTAGCCTCCGTGTTTCTGTCCCATCCACCCATCCATTAATGCTCTCCAGTGCATCCACGTACAAGAAAAGGATATCTCCCGTTCAAACTAAATGGAGAGCATGCACCTCATATTTCTTTCTTTTGAATGCACGCTGTTACGCGCACAGCGCCAGGCGCCAGCGGTGAGATTTGAGAAGAGAGGAGAAAGAAAGAGAGAAGAGCAAGCGAGAAAAGAAGAGATGGGATCCATGGCGCGAATTGGTTCCATACTTCCACGGTACACCCACCTCCGCCATTCAATTTCTTCTACTATGAAACAACAACGACCCTTGCAATTGCAATTGGCCTTCCTTCCCAACTATTCTCGTCTTGGTATCAATTTCATTTCTTTTCCATTCATGTCTCATCAATAGATCTTGTCTAAAATTATGTATTAATTCCTCTACTGGTACTGGTACTGGTACTGGTAGGTATCAGCTGCTATAAATTAAACAGTATTCATTGACCAATACATACCAGAATTTCTAGATTCTGAACCTTCCTGTCAGTAATGCATTCTTTATTTCTTTATCCAAAAAAAAAAACAGAAAACCTCCAATTTTTTCCATTTTGTTATTTTCACTGTTAATTTTTCCTCCTCTGAATCTGATATGCAATTTACATTTGAATCAGATTTCAAGTGCAAAGTTCACTCAAGCGTACAAGACCCAATTGCTACAGAATTAAAGGACAATAATTCATGGAAAGTAAAAATGCTTTATGACGGTGATTGCCCCCTTTGCATGCGTGAGGTCTCTCTTTCTATATATCTTAATTTTGGATTCCAAATGTTGCATCATTAATTTCAGAAACAAAATATTTACAAGGTAATTATTTAAAAATGATTGGAAGAAAAGAACAGCACAAGGTTACAATTCAACTATTTCTCAACATAAAGAAACAAGAAAACAGTGGCAACTACCATTTAGCATAATTTATTGCTATTTGAATACCAATCTTGCTTTTTCTTAATTTGGTAGGTGAATATGCTAAAGGAGAAGGACAAATCATTTGGGGCAATTAAATTTGTAGATATAAGCTCAAAGGATTATTCTCCTCAGGAAAATCAAGGCCTTGAATATGAAACTGTGAGTCATTTAATCTATTCCCCTTTTATCTATCAACTATTGATCCTTCTTCATTGACAAATTTACTATGTCAAATCACATTTTCTTGTTGTTTTTTGTGATTGTTTTAGGTTATGGGGAGGATTCATGCAATTATGTCAGATGGCACTATTGTTACTGATGTCGAAGTGTGCATTTTGAACTCTTTCTTTCTATAGTCAAATTTATATAAATCATATAGGAATTAATTCTTTTCATTCAAGAATAAGAAGAGCTTCAATTTGCTAAAATTTAAAAATAGGCATTTAGAAAGCTCTATGAGGCAGTTGGGCTTGGATGGGTCTATGCCATTACAAAATTTGAACCAGTAAGTCTTTTATTATACTTACTGTACTGTAGTATTGCGCAATTGGTATCTGGTTATTTATTTACTTTCTTTTTCCATATTCTCAGTTTTCTTAGGGATGCATTTCTTAATTTGAACTTGTCAAAAGTCGTGTAATATGCAAATCACAAATCACAATCTAGATTCTTTTGTATTTGGCAGTTTATAGTCATTTCTTAGTATCTTTTAGCAATTTGTTCTAATATATAACTTATGTTCTTATTACATTTTTATTATTCTTTTTGTTAAAAGGTGGCTGTCATAGCAAATGCAATATATGGAGTATGGGCTAAGTACCGATTGCAAATTACAGGTTTGATATTTCTCTATTGTATCCAAGGCCTGATTGCAAATATGTGAACTGAGCTAATAATAGTCTTTCTTAGAGAAGAAATTCAAAAATTATATCCTCAAATAGGCACAATACCATAAGCAAGAAGTCAAAATAAAAAATAACTGTTTTTTTTCTTGTAGGTCGACCTCCATTAGAAGTAGTTCTAGAAAACAGAAGAAAAATTGCGGTAAAGTTATTTGACTCTCTCTTTGCTAGATCAGTGATTGGAGTTTATTGAGCTTTCTAATTCATATTGACTGAAAGTGATTTCATATTTTGATATTTTGTTACCTAACATGAATTACACAACCTCAGCTTCTAATATGTTTTCCTTTTTTCTTTTTCTTTTTTAATGCACAGGAAGGATGTAGTAATGATAAAGAATGTAAACTGTGAAGTGGTATCACTCAATTCTCCTAATGTACAGGTGGTTTTTTTGTATTTGATAGATCCTTAAATAATAATTGATGAAATTTAGGGTTCCAAAAGATTTAGAAAACCATGTTTTCTTTTCTTGTTATTACATACAAATAGTAGTAGTTTGGTACTTTGGTTGGTAAAAAATGCATTTTCTGAAATTTGAAAATTGCACAAAGACACTATGTAATATTCCATATAGAATCTTATTCTTATCTGATATCTCATATGACATATATATTTACTGTAAGAAGTTGATACCATAGTTAAGTGTGTTTTACTTACATGTTAAGTATTTTCATCTTTTGATTTTGGAGATGAGTAGAATTAGAATACCTCTGAACTAACAACTGGAAATATATCGCAAATAGAGTTTAATTTGTTGAATAAAGAAATAACAGAAAAGGGAAAAAGTGGGAAGGTGAAAAGTGAAAAGTGAAAATCAAACGAAATGGATTTTTACTTGTGAATTTTAGAATGCTTTGAAGAAGAAGAAAAAAAAAGACATTTTAGTTCATTCACAAGATATTTCTTATATTTTACCCTAATAAAAACAAATGTTAGATTCAATACCTAGTTTAGAAAAAAGCTAATATCACTTTTACTTGCACTGATTAAAGTATTTAAACATGGTTTAATAGAAGTTTCAAATTAAGAAGTATATTAGTTTTAAGTTGTTAAAAGTGTCAGAAAAAATACTAAAAGTGAATATTAAATGAATTGATCAAAATAAAATCACAATCAAATTAAAGAGAATTAATTAGATTATATTATTGTGAATAAAAAATTATTATAGTAGTAATAGTAATAATTATAACATATATACATGATACACGTGTGTGAAAATGTGATGAACATTATTTGATTGAGTTGAGCACCAAACTCTGTGGAATAATTTATCTGTTTGACTTGACCCCATTACGGCCATACCATAATATTCTTCTTCTTAAGCAAAATTTTTGATCCGATTGACCTTAGATTAACAATGAATAGCTATAGCTATAGGCTATAGCATTGAGGAGGTTTGATGGATCATGGATGTGTGTATACTGTATAGTATGATGTGGATGGAAAATGGAAATGTAAAAGAATATGAGAAAGATTGAGTGAGTGTAGTAAACAGTGGCTGAGGATTTTGTGTGCCACTTTGACAATAATAGGCGCAAGCTGATTTCATATGAAAAGGTAGCTAGACTGCACGTGGAGTGGAATAAATGGGTCAGTTAGTGTCAGTGACTCAGTACTCAGTAGCATTCCATTATATATAGCAGCATAGCATAGCATAGCATAGCATGGCATGGTTTCTGTAGTGAACATGGGGACAGCCGGACAGGGAATCAAATCCCCAATCCCTCCCTCCTTCCTTCCTTCCTTCCTCTAGTATTAAGTTATTAACTCTTATTAACTCTTAAGAGGAAGAGTGGGGCCCACCGTACGAAAGGTTGACTGAGTGGGCCTAAATTAATGGCCAGTATTAGGTACATCATCCTTTCCATCAGATCAGCTGTTGTCTTCACAATACCAAACAGCTTTAATCTATCTGTACTCTGTAGTCTGTACCGTCACCGCTCACTCCCATCATCCCATTCCCATGGGATCCCATATTCCCATAACTTACTTAAATGCTATGAAATATGAATGCTCTATCAAACACTACTTGAATACCAGATCCATCCATCTATCTGATTTGTATCGAGATTCGTACTAAACACTACTGAAAATCTTCCTTGAAATCTGCCAGTGCCAACACGGAACTGCCCGTAGGCCTCTTTTCTTTTCTTTTCTTTTTTCAAAGAGAATTCAATTGGCTGTTAATGGAGTATGTTAAAGTGTGGTTCGTAAATTACTTTGGGGATTATTTGGTAATTGGTAGTACCGTAAAAGATTCTCCTCACTTTACGGTTTGAGATTATCTCTCTGTCTCTGTCTCTGTCTCTGTCTCTGCCGCTTTGAGATTCAAGTTACCAAAAGAGCAGAGCAGAGCAGTATTCTTGGGCTTTGAGATTCGTGCCAAGTTAAAAAAGAACGGTCTAAATCCACTAATTGTAAAAGATTCCCTTAATTCTTACTTTTGCCCCCCCCCCCCCCCCCCCCCCAATGTCATATTTTTTTTTAAGTACTGAGAATGGACTTTTTAATAACTTTTTCTGCATATTTCCATCTTATTTTTATATTATACTTCATCATAACCTTTTCTAAATTATTCGTTTTCGGATCCATTAAAGATAACGATATAAAAATAAAAAATAAAAATATCCCCGGAAGATTATAGAATATAGATAGATACTTTGTAAGTTCTCACCTTCAAATATTCTCCAACTGTTTTTGTCGAATTATATATATGTGCATTTTAAATTTTAAATTGTCTTTTACGGTACTGGGAGAATCTTTTTATCAAATCGATACTTAAAAAGAAAATTTGGTTAAAATATCAACCGTTGTTTTTGCACTAAACTAAACTAAACTAGATATGTGTGCATTATGAAATAGTCAAGTGTACATCTTAATCTTAATTTAAGATACACAATAAAATTTGTGCACAGTATGTGTCGGAAATGAGTTCGTGAAGATAATTATCTGACCCATTATTTTGCAAATTTTTATTTATTTTACAAATAGCACAATCCGACCCAGCTATTATTTGGATGTTTCAAAATTAATTAGTGAGGAGGATTTTATTGCCAAATTATGATAAATTTTTATTTATATTTATTAACAAATTTATATTGTTTGATTTTTTTTTTATATCATCTGAATTATATGCATAAAATTATACATTTTTTAACTTTATTTCAATGACCATAAAGACAAGGAAAATTTGATTTTTTTTTTTTTTTTTTTTTTTGGTTTCGTTTGCTAATATGTTACTCTTGATGTATACTGATATAAAGTCAAAATGATGCATACTTTAGTGCGCATTTGTTATTCGAAAATAAAAGGCCAGAAAATAAACTTTTTTAAAATTTTATTGACATAAATTTGACGCATTTCTGTTGTTGATATATTTGAACGTAAAATTTGAATTACAAATAACAATTACTAATGCTATTTTTTATGAAATCTATACTTAAAAATGGAAGTATCAAAATACATTTGTTATTACAATTACTGATCATCAGATAATACTCTCAAGGCATCCGAAGTGCTCTGGACTAGAATTTAAATTTATGTCTTAATTTCATATGGAGATGAATGCCTAAAAATAATTGTGGTCAAAATTGAGTCTAGTTGGAAAAGGTAATTTTTGTTGAAAGGAAAATTTCAAATTACAAATTTCGAATTTCAAATTGATGAGTGAGGTGTCCAAACTTATTCTCTGTCTCTGAATGCGACTATATATACTTGATACAAATATTTTTCATAATTTATTTTTAATAAGAAAATAAATCTTATAGGAGAATTGGAAAATTCTGATAATTTGAATGAATATGAGATAATAATATAGATTATTTTTTATTGACTAAACGACATATATTGTGATGTTGTGTTAGGAATTTGAATTGTTATTTGAAATAAACAATGACATAATTTTGGTCATGTGTAGCTATGTTTGGTCAGGTTTTGTGCTGTGTTGTGTCGTGTCTAATGACGTGATCAGACTAGTTTATGTGTTGTGCCATATTATTTAGTTATATTATGTAATCGACACACATATCATCAGAGGTGGAATTAGAGAATTTAAAAAGGAAGGGTGCAATTAATATAAATTGTAAACGTGTACAGTGTGGTAGGTTGAATTTATATTCAATTTTTTTCTACAACCACTAAACTATAAACTATAAGTATACATTTGATATTTTATAAGAGGAAATTAAACTATATAAAAGAGTATGGCTAATATAACATCAGTGTCATTTCAGTCTATATAACACCAACTTCAAAATATATCAAATCGAGTTCAAATGGTGAATCCAAATCGTTCAAACCGATCTACTCCATTAGTTGTGCGTTTACATGTAAAATTTATAAGTTTTTGAGTTTATTTGATATCAAGTCAAGCGGTCAAATGTGTGAGTTTTTAAGTTAATTTTAATACATTTATTTTTCAATTTTTTTTGTCTCTTGATTTGATACTAAAATAACTCGAAAATATAAAAAGTTTGCATGTAAACACATCACTCATAAAGTAAATTGGTTTGAACGGTTTGGATTCACCATTTGAACTCGATTTGATAAGTTTTGGAGTTGGTGTTATATAAACTGAAATGACACTGATGTTATATTAGCCATGCTCTATATAAAATCTTAAAGAAAAGGAAATTAAATTAAATTATAATATACATAGTTAAAAAAAATTAAAAGAATGAGATGACTTAAAGCACACTATGAGTCTATGATCCGTTCCTACGTACATATATTGGCATACATTACATAGTATGTCAAAATTATACCATACGGTGACATGTCGACATGTGACCGTCACGTGACTATTTTGACATCCCTACTGCAATTGCAATAGAACAAGCACCAACATTTCTCTCACGAGTCACGAGTACGAGTCTGTATATAATATTGTACAATAATTGGTGAATGTCGTGTCATGTGTGGCTTTAACCTCAGTCCTCACTCCTCAGAGCATCCGGTGCATTAAATGAAGGTGCCTCGTGTCCGGGTGGATTTTCTGTGGCTCTTTTTTGGTCTCGGTTGTGCCGAACGACTCATTTTACTTTTTCAAAGTATTCTGAGACGTTTGATTTTCATCAAACGGTTTCCGTTCTTTTCAATTTCTAGTTTCTGCAATAATTCTTAGATGCTGATCTGATGGTCAACAATAATTAATGTGCCACAAATATAGTTTTCAAATGAGTGATGCTATCGCTATGTTACTATGCATAGTGTGGAACTGTGGATTGATTTGTATTTTGAATTAATAATTTTGTTTACGAAATCCAAATAATTGATCCGACCCGATCCTTTCAACATAATCTTTATATAAAAATGTACTTGTAGATTTAATTTTACATTTTTAAAATATTTTAAATATGAAAAAACAATTTGATATAAAATTATGGACCATTCAAGGATAATTTTCTATCAATTTAAAAAATAGTAAATGTTCTAAAAAATAAAAATAAAAATTAGTCTGCAAGTATATTTTTATGTAAATATCATGTTAAACGGTTCAAATGAACTATTTGAATTTTGAAAACAAAGGAAATCTACACTATACATGGGGCCATAGCCTCACTCTTTTCACATTGAATTTTGTTTCGTTTTTTAATTGAAAAAAAAAACTATAAACAAACAAACTACTTTTAATGAACATTCCTGCATAAGTTTTCACATCCGAGAGCGTAATTAAGAAGACAAATTCTTTTTATAAATAGTTGAAAAGAAAGTATAAGATAGCGATTGTATATTGCAGTTAATTTTTGTACTTGTTTACTTCATTTCAAATTTTAATAGTCTAAAGTCTAAACGTTTAGACAAATGTATTTTTATTTATTTTTTTATGTTGTCGAACGCATCACTAAAATATTGTCCGACATAGATAAAACATATTAGTATATAATACGACAACTAGTATTAATTTTATATTTGTATATCCGAGTCCATAACTTATACCACTTGTCGGATACCGTACTTTATATTTTTATTCATTTATAACAATTAAGTGATGCATGATGGATGATAAACAACGGCTGTATCATGCAATAAATAATCAAGGCCATTATCATGTTAATTTATATTCATGCACAATAAAAACGCCTTGACATGTTACATAAATATTTATATGAATAAAATATTATCGATTGCCGCATGGAAATTGTTTATTAATTTTCTAAATAGATACAAAATTACAGTTTTTGGATGGTCCACAATCTTATGAGTTTGTACCTATTAAAAATAGTAAAAAAATTATAAATATATATAAAATTTGAACTTTCAAGTTCCAACCACATTTTAATATAGAGATTATGTTGAGCAATTTGAATGGATTGTTTGAAATTTGAAAATAGAGATGAGGATCCGGAACATGATTGACGTATATATTTAATCGTACTCATGATACATACGCCCAATAACATATCTATAAATTTAGTAGTGATTGTTTAATTTTATTTATTTACAATTGAAAAATCAATTGTTAAGATCATGAAAACAATCATTTTCAAGTTATCCTGCTCTTAAATTAAGCATATCTGCCTTAAATATAGGTATAGATGTAGTACAAGTCATGTGAACGGCCATTTTTATTAATATCCCTAAAAAAAAAGAAAATTTTAAAAATGCCCCTGTCCCCCAATTTTTATCGAATATGCCCTGACCGCCTGGGCCTGGGGCGGCCCAAATAACCCAGTGAGGCGCCCCCCCCAGTGGCGCCCCATATCACAAGTGAGGCGCCACCCCCTGGGGCGCCTCACTGGTATTTTTTTTTTTTTTTTTTTTTTTTTTTTGAGAAATCTGAGGATTTTGATTTGAATAATTTTGTTGAAAAAAGTGTTGGGTTTATGTGTATGTGTATGTCAAAAAATAAAATATTATGTGTATGTGTATGTGTATGTGTATGTGTATGCTAAAAAATAAAATATCTGAAGAGTTTTGTGAAGAAAAACAGATTAATCTGGACCGCACATCTTAATGGGTAATTTGACTAATCTGGACCGTCGGTTAAAGAATTTTCATGCAATTGACTTCTCTGAAAATAAAATTCTCCGGGATAAACAGAGCGGTGCTTCGTAGCCTCAGACATCGCTCGCAGGGGGCTGCCGCCCCCCTGCCACCCCCCGCATGCTCCTACAATCAGGTCACCAAATTTTATATTTTTTGAATTTTTTTTACTATTTTTTTAGATTTATTGAAAATCACTGTTTTTGGATGGTCCCGAATTTTCACATACACATACACATATACACATACACATATACATATACATATACATATACATAAATAATATACGGTTACCAATTTTTTTTTTTTTTTTACTTTTTTTTAAAAACAGAAAATTTTAATATTTTTTATTTTTCTATTGAAAATATACATGAAAATTTTTTTTTAAAAAAAGTAAAAAAAAAAAATAATGATGCAACATGGCCCTACGAAAAGGCGTGTAACTTTTGATCCGTCCGTCGGATCGTGCTGAAATTTTGACAGGAGCTCCACAGCCCCAAATCCAAGCTAACTTCGTTTCCAGCTTGATCCGACTGTCGGATGGCTCAGATTCGCGATCCAAGTCTTCCTTTATGGAGTTTTGGACCGTTCTTTATAATTTTAGCGTTTTCAGGGTCTTTTATGTAATTTCTGTTCTTACGGTTGGTATTTAAAAAAAAAAATTGGTAACCGTATATTATTTATGTATATGTATATGTGTATGTGTATATGTGTATGTGTATGTGTATGTGAAAATTCGGGACCATCCAAAAACAGTGATTTTCAATAAATCTAAAAAAATAGTAAAAAAAATTCAAAAAATATAAAATTTGGTGACCTGATTGTAGGAGCATGCGGGGGGTGGCAGGGGGGCGGCAGCCCCCTGCGAGCGATGTCTGAGGCTACGAAGCACCGCTCTGTTTATCCCGGAGAATTTTATTTTCAGAGAAGTCAATTGCATGAAAATTCTTTAACCGACGGTCCAGATTAGTCAAATTACCCATTAAGATGTGCGGTCCAGATTAATCTGTTTTTCTTCACAAAACTCTTCAAATATTTTATTTTTTAGCATACACATACACATACACATACACATACACATAATATTTTATTTTTTGACATACACATACACATAAACCCAACACTTTTTTCAACAAAATTATTCAAATCAAAATCCTCAGATTTCTCAAAAAAAAAAAAAAAAAAAAAAAAAACAAATACCAGTGAGGCGCCCCAGGGGGTGGCGCCTCACTTGTGATATGGGGCGCCACTGGGGGGGCGCCTCACTGGGTTATTTGGGCCGCCCCAGGCCCAGGCGGTCAGGGCATATTCGATAAAAATTGGGGGACAGGGGCATTTTTAAAATTTTCTTTTTTTTTAGGGATATTAATAAAAATGGCCGTCATGTGAATGTTACAGTTGCCAAAGTAATGTAGAAAGTGGAGAATTATATTTATATATAGATAGATAGGATTTAGTAGAAAAATGAAATGAAATGATTTACGTAGGTAAGCTACTAGCTGCACACCCATTTTTTTCCATTTTTTTTTATAAATAACATACACAATAAAATAAACTAAATAAAACAACATGATTTTCAACTAATTTTTAGAAATAACACTTCTGCTGGATAATTCATCGGAAATTGAATCGGCCTAATTCTGTTGAATTGCGTTTCCACTGGTTATCTAACGGAATTGGTATTAACTTCTGCAATTTTATTTAATTCATTTGTAACTCTATAATTTCAATAGATTATTCAACGGAATTGGGTCAATACAATTCCGTTTGCTTATCCAACGAAAGTGTTATTTCTGAAAATTCTAAAAAAAGTGATGCCATTTATTTTTAATTTGATTGATTTTAATTATATTTACAAAAAATTTCGACAAATTTTCCACTAAAAAAACCGAGTGGCAGGCCCAGTTGGGTGCTCAGCAATTAGTTGTATTTATCATAAAAGTTAAAATTTTTTGGGAACCCATATCAATTTTGTTAATTATTTTTTATAAAAGATAGTAACAGAAATTTTTATTTCGGACGTATATACGCATTTATATGATTAATCCAATGAAATTTATATTTGCAAATTTTGTAAACGCCGGTGAATTAATTAATTTGATGAATGAGTCAGTTTCTAATTTTCTATAACTGATCTAGCAGTAGCAGCTATATA
Organism: Carex rostrata; assembly: GCA_964058875.1. NCBI lineage: Eukaryota > Viridiplantae > Streptophyta > Magnoliopsida > Poales > Cyperaceae > Carex > Carex rostrata. The sequence goes on from CAXKVT010000135.1 coordinate 2,071,798, forward strand.
TCTCCAATATTAATTCTCCACCTAATTAATTAATTAATATATAATATATGTGTGTTGTCCTCTCAAATTAAGTTCCTAATAACAAAAACTAGTGAACAAACACAAACACAAACACATTCAATTAATTAATTAATTAATTAATTGTCCTGTCACTGTCACCGTCACTGTGTCATTTTTATGCTTCTTAATTAATTTGACTCTAATTTAATTTACCAAATTTGTTGTATGAATATATAGTAATTACTACATCATCAGCTAGTTAGCGTCCGCTTGAGATTGAGGTTGAGGTTGAGGTTGAGGAGAAATATAATGCAATAGCAATTGCAATTGCAATACTGGATCGGTTGTTGGGACCACAAAAAAGTAGCTAGCGGTGCACTAATTAATTTCCTATTTAATTATTATTTCCAAGTCAAAATAAATTCAATTCTCCAATTTTCTATTTTATCATATTTTTATTTTTATTTTAATTATTACAAGATGGATGGATGAAAGTTCAGTCACCGGCTTCTTCACACTTTAATTCTACCAATAACTTAACTAATTAATCAATTGCATTAGTGGTCGTTCTTTAATTATCTAAATCGCACAACCCCTGCTTCAATTATTCTACTTAATTTAATATACCTATTTTTATCTTCAAAAATATTAATTAAATTAAAAAAAAAATCAAATTGCCCATGTGTTTCAAAGTCATTTATTATTATTATTTTAAAATATTTTTATAACAGATTTATGATGAATTAGAATTATCAATCAATTTAAATTAACTATTAATTCACTGCTCAATATAAATAATTAAAAACACATCTAGTATAAATGTACATTAGAGTTAATAATAAAGAAGCTCCAGTAGCATGTTATAAAATTAATTAAGAAACAGCTTTTAAGTGAGATGCACCTAATTCAGTACGTACTTCAATTTCACCTAAAAGAGCTAACACATTACACATTACACATATAATCAGAATGTAAAATGTGGTAGAAGATGTGGGTGCATGTTAGATAGATAGAAATTAGAATAGAAGAACATCCATGTTACGTGTGTTGTGTCGTGTATAAATCGTGTTTCGTGTTCCATACCAGACAGCCGATTGTACGAACCGTCGTCGCGCGGCGCGCTACTCTCCGACTCCGACTCCGAATGCGTTCGCGCGTTTCTACGCCCGCGATCGCAACTTCCCCATCGCTTTTTCTTCCTATGGTTCTCTTCTTTTGTGTTGTTTCTAATGCTGTGTATCGTATCGCGAGTGACATTTTCTCGTGACAGATAACTGCTTCATACATTTTACAGATTAATATTCATAGAAAAAATTTAGGTTATTAATAATACTTCCTTTTTCGCTCTTTTCTTACCAAATAAGCGATATTTTATTGTCAGCAGGGTTTTACGATAAGGACCTCACTTTTTCATATTTTCACATATATATAGTTATAAATATTAATTGCTCGTTGAACCAAAAAGTACCACATTTATAGAAGTTCATTGATATCACTTGCATGTAAATCTGGTAGAATATTCTTTTGTGTTGTTTACGCTAACAAATTAGTTCCATAAATCGTATAAAGTAAGTTGTATAATTTTTTTTTATAAATTTTAAATACAGATTACTTTTACATTTGTCGATGAATTAAGCTAATAGCCTCTCAAGAAATATAATAATAATTGCTTTTATAGAAAATTTCATGTTCGAAGTTGTAAGGTGCATTCACATTCTATAATTATTATTATGCACGCTATATGAAGTTGTGTATAATATTTCAAAATTCAAATGGCTGATTCGAACTACTCAATGTGATTTACAAATTTTATATACTATATATTTATTTATTTTTAAAACTTTTAAATTTAATGGCCTTTTTCTTGTCTAAAGCTAGTGAAGAAAAAAAAATAAAAAATAATAAAATAGTTTATTTCTAATAAGACTTCAATATGATAAGTAGTTTGGATCATCAATCTATTACAAGATATATGATAGCTACACTTTGTTGTTTAATTAGACATGATATAAAATTTGAACACAAATTGTTAGGCACAATATTTTATTCACATTACAATTCGAAAATTCTAAATCTACACAATATATCCAAAAATTTTATTTGATCTTCTTGACTAATAAATTGATAAGTTTATTAGTTTGTCTCATAAGAGATCAAAAGACTCAAAAAATAGATGAATGGTTCCTACATTCCTACTTCATAGTGTAATAAATAACTTGACAGTGAAATTGGCCTGATATTTTGTATTTACATTTTGTTAGAGGATGTATGTGTAAAAGTGGCAAACTGTTTCCTTTTATAAGCATTTTTTTTCCGAACAGGAAATTACATCGTACTCCCAGTCCCCCCTTGGCCCTTGTACACTTATATAAAATAAAAAATAAAAAAAATATCTAATTGTTTTGAAATCATGATTAAATATATAATTAACACTAACTAATTGCCTAACTAAATACGTACAGTAATAACAAAGAATCCTATTTATTCATATTACCCATCTCTTTGGGAGAGAGAGAGAGAGAGAGAGAGAGGGAGAAGAGAGAGAAGAGAAAACAAAAAGTAAAATAAAACCACAATTCGATCCGATCCGTTTGGGGAAATAAATCAGATATTTGCGCCATATTCCAAATCAGGATCAATTTGTGGCGATTTGGGTTGGAATCAGAGATCTTTTGGTCTCACATTCGTATATAATTTTGCGAGATCGAAGTAGATTGGGGGATTAATGGCGGATACGGGGCAGGAAATAAGTAATGCGGTTGCTAATGTTGTCGATTCTCCCTCTGATCATCACCTCCAAGGTCAAAATTTTCTTTCAGATATGCAGATTCCTTCGATCTCTCACCCTATCTATTTTTTACTTCAACTTGTTCTTACCAAATACTCTGATGGAACAATCTCTCAACTGTTTTCACAATTCAGATCAAAATTTCCCAACTCTTAGGAAATTTATTTGTTTTTATCTTTTATTTTAGAACATTTCTTCGATCATTATTTGATATGGAAATGTTTTATAATATGACCTAGTTTCCTTTATTTGTGTTGATTTATTAAAAACTGTTAACTTTCTGTTTCTTTCCTAGTTTTGTTTTATCTCATGTTTTCACCTTTTCTTTCATGCTGTAATAGATACACTAAAAACTGAATCATTAACAGTTTCACATGATACTTTTACTCTTGGTTCTTTGTGCAGAATCAATGGCACGACTAAGAGTAACTGATGGACCAGATAAGGGCAGCAACACTGCCCAAAATGTGTACCCAGATCGTCCCGGCGAACCCGACTGCAGTTACTACATGAGAACCGGCACTTGTGCCTATGGTTCCAATTGTCGGTACAATCATCCGACTTACATCGGTCAGGTACAGATAAAGATTTCACACTAAGGCTATATTCTGTTTATGTAGTTCAGTTAAGTAACAATTGAAGCCTACTCTTTTGTGCTTTTGGGAGATTTATTTAGGAGTTGTGTATCTGCCAGTACCTTATATTTTTTTTTGCATTTGGTTCACATGTTGTAGGTAAAGGTAGTTATTTATAAGATGGCTGCATTCATGATTGGTATCAAGTAATCTAATGTCATGTGTCATGAATTAGTATTATCTTAACACAATATTTAATTGTGTTAAGAAATGCAGTAAATACCTTGTTCAGAAATGACTATCTTATTTATAATTGAACAAAAAAGGAAAAATAATATTGTCTTGCGGTGCTAGTAATATTGGGTTTGTGCTAAGATTTTTTATATATTTTAGGTCTACATGATTGTCTTCGTTAGGGCAGTACAGTTCCCATACAATGTAAAACAAAAAAATTTCAAACATGCCTTGCATTCTGGTATAGTTCATAATCAATGTCAGGTTTGGTTAAAACATGCTTGACTTGACTGAATGGACCCAACCTGAGTTTGTTTAAACAAAAATGTTACATTTTTTTGCAACAAACATATTTCAGGGCGCACAGTATACCGGGGATCTTCCTCAAAGAGAAGGACAGCCGGAATGTCAGGTACCAAAGTTATAGTTGTAAATAAAATATTACTTTCTCTTTTATTTGTCTAATCAGAATTTCATAAGATGGTATTTGGTCTTGACATCAATCTCTTGTTCCATTCAAGTACAGTACTTCATAGTATAGGTATTTGCTTATGGATTGGATCATGAAATAGAAGTAGTATTTATTAAGTATATACTGTATTCATGTTTTGATTTGTCCTTTTTAATGATGTATAACAACAATGTAAATTTTTACACATTTATTTTTAGGCTGAAGCACTTGTTAAAACATACACATATTCCAACTAATAGCAGATGTATATGCACATAACATAGTTGCTTTGAGTCTCTTACGCTAAGTTGACCTTGATTAAGAAATCATTCCATCTTCTCTTGTACCCTTTTTTCTTTCCTCTGAATCATTTGATATGTTTCCATAGGATCTTATGTATGAAGAATATTCTGACAAATCTATTTTCTTTATTTTATTTTGGCAGTTTTTCCTAAAGACAGGTACGTGCCGGTATGGATCGACTTGCAAATATCACCATCCGCGTGAGAAGATAAATACTCGACCTGTCTATTTTAACAGTTTTGGTCTTCCTGTACGTGAGGTACCATTCTTTTGTTATTAATAGCTATTTCCTCTGGAACTGTCAAAAATATTAATTCTTTACTTCTTCTTCAAAAGTATAAAAGGTGAAAATATGCACCATTATCTCCCCAGTTCTTTGTTTTTCCCCTCAAAATGACCATACTTGTACTTTCTGAATAAAAGTGATATATCTGATGCCTTCATATGTGTAGTGGCATGTTGGTAATTTTTTTTTTTGAAGTGTGTAGCATCTGACTTGCCAGAGGTTTAGACAGTAACATCATATTATATAATGCAAAATCACACAAATATCAGAAAATTTAAATAAATAGAACAACACCAAGAAATAAATCACCTAAAGTTCTATCATATACAGTGGACTGTCTGGTATGTACCAGTATTATATTGGTACTGGTACTGGTATCGGATCAACTACTAAGTTCACATCATTCTAAATCAATTTGCAGGGTGAGAAACCATGCCCATACTACATGAAAACCGGTTATTGTAAATTCAGTGTCGCTTGCAAGTTTAGCCACCCGGAGCTTGCGACACCCTCTGGAATGGTGTTTCCTGTTCAGGGAGGCACAGCATACCAAACTGGAAATGCATCCTCTCAAGTAGTTCCTCCTGCTGGGTTTCCTTTAGTCGGTGGATATCCTGCATGGCCTGTCCCTAGAGCACCTTATGTGATGAGTCCGACACGGGTTCAAGGCATGTCTTCTTATACACCCTTCATGCTCCAGACCAACCCCAACTCCCAACCCATTCAACCCGGCTGGGCCGCTTATGTGGTATGTAGTTTTAGCTTGCTTTCGGTTCTTTGCTAGGTTTCTTGAACTATTCTAAGCAGATAACAAAGACAAAGTAAAAAGAAAATCTTGTAAAATATGATAAAAGTTTGGGTCTGATGCCTATTGGAAGCAAATTTTGGTCCAGTGGGCATCAGGCCGTCCAATGCTCTTTAAGATCTGTGCGCACCTGCATCGGACCCAAACTGCACTAGTAAAATATATCATGTGGTTGCTGGTTATGCTTGCTACTGTAAGGTACTACCTTATAATCTTTCTTTTCTTTTAGTACAAGTCAGTATGTAAACCCTGGTATCATGATATCTTATTAATGAGGATATGGTACTATGCATAGCCTAGATTGGTCCATACTGTGGATCAATATATTTGTTTTCAAAGTCCAAACAGTCAATCTGAACCGTTAACATGACCTCCATACACAAATGTACTTGCAGACTAAATTTTACAATTTTAGAATTCATTTACTATTTTTTTAGATAGGTAAAAAATCACCACTTTTGAATGGTCTAGAATCTTTAGATCAAGTGATTTTCTACCTATCTAAACAAAATAGCACAAAAATTATAAAAAATATAAAATTTGATATACAAGCATTTTTATATGGAGATCATGTTGAACGGTTCAGATCGACTGTTAGACTTTGAAAATATAAATATTGATCCATAGTACGGACTAATATGCGCTATGCATAGTAATGTGGCCTCACTCTATGTTCTTTCAAATAGTGTGAACTATGTTCTTCCTTTTGAAAATTGGCAACTTAAATAATTTAATCTTATAATCTTATACAACAGCCAGGAAATTTGAGCCAGGAAATTCAAGGCACGATAAACCAGACTTCGTCGAGTTCTTTAAATTCAGGAACAAACTTAAATAATAACTTGCCAGAGAGACCCGATCAGCCTGACTGCCAGCACTACATGAAGACTGGAGGTTGCAAGTATGGTGCTACGTGCAAGTATAACCATCCAAAGGAGAGAAATTCTCTGGCCCATGCGCAGGTCCAAGCACATGTTCAGGCCCAGGCCCAGGCCCAAGCCCAGGCCATCAACGCTGCTGGAGTCACTGGAATTGGACCTCTGGGCTTTCCTCTAAGACCTGTAACGGCTTTCTTATTCCCTCCCTCTCTCTCTCTCTCTCTCTCTCACACACACACACACACAGCTGATGGTTGCAATTGGGACCATTGCCTGGGACAAAGAACATTTGATAATTGCCTCTAGATTTATACTTGGTATGACCTGATCCCATCACTCGAATGGAAATTTGTGAACCTGATATATTATACATTACCGGTAACAAAAGTCTTACTTTTTTTCAGCAATATTTTAGCCTTTTTATTTTCTTAATTTGAAAGCATGGGTGTTTTTTATTTTTGAATGGCGCAGGGTCAACAAATGTGTAGCTACTACAGGATGTATGGCACATGCAAGTATGGACCCAGTTGCAAATATGACCACCCGGTCATGAGTTACTACAATTATCCAGTTTCCACATTTTCAGTTCCAGACCCATATGCAACTTACACTGATCAAAGAAACTCACAGTTGCTCCTAACCGCACCACCTATGGAACATCTCGGGTTAGGGTTAGGGTTTCACGAGGATCAAAGTGACCCCTCGTCAGAGGCTCTTCAAGCTCAAAGTGGGCCCACATCACATCCTCAGTCAGGGCCCTCAGATGAGAATTAGATTTTTATGAGGATGAAAATTTTTTGGATGGATTTAAATCGGGTTTAATTTTATTTCTGGAGGAAATAATTTAGTGTTATTCAAAGCATTGAGAAATGATGAAAGGAAAGTTGTGACATGTGCACCGCACCCATCTTTTGATTTTTTTTTTTTTTCCTTTTATATTTAGTTCCATGGATCACCTTTTTTTTGGTGTTGCTGTTTTGTTGTGTAATATACAGAACATATGAAAATAAGGAGGGATGGCAAATTCAGACTGCTTAAATGCTGGTATTTATATAGTCAATAAAGTTCCATCAAATCAATCAGTCTTATCTACCTTCAATAATTATTTCTTGTTTCTATTCTCTCTTTTTTTTTTCGATACGGTTGGATCCGTTGATAATAGAATTTAATTAATTGAAACTTTGTTTGACAAGATTTCTCAAATTAATAGATGAACTGAACTGTGCTCTATCAAATTCGGAGAACATGCATGTGCCCTATAAACCGGTGACGCGTGTCCCAACTTGGTCAAGGTTTTCTGTTGACTGCCAATTTTTGGACTGTGTTGTTGAACGTTATTTTTAAATATATATCAATGTTTTTAAAGCAAATTATTAGCTGCAATTTCTTAAAAAAATTCATAATTTAATTCTTCTACTGAGTTTTTTAAAGAAAATTATCAGGTGCAATTTCTTTCTTTTTTTCAAGTTCTTAAGTTCCAAATCACACAGTTTAAAAATATTGGTGCTCACATTTTGGTATTGATAATAAATCTTATCAAAATACTTTACTGCTAGTTTTTTATTTAATTCTAGTTTTCCAAGTGACTAATGACATGTGTTTGGAATTTTTTTTTTCATGTTCTAACTGTTAACTTTGTTAAAAACATATCATCATTTCGTTTTTAAAAGTTTCAAACATAAAACCCAAGATGTTTTTATTCTTAATTGTAACATTCAAATGACAATAGATCCTACTGAAGCAAGGAAAAGTAGAAAAAAAGAATATCACACAGCATCATTTTACTCGTGTAGTCATATTCGTTAAAAATCTTATTACAAGAATATAAACAAATTCATCAACTTGATAGAAACAAATTAGGGTAAATTTCATTAGAGGTCACTAAACTTTGTTATTTGTCATGAATTGGTCACTCAAGTTTCACTCAACTTTGTTATTAGTTTCAATCAAGTCATTTTATACTTTTCCATTTAAAATCTTAACGAAATATTCCCATCCTGTCCAAAATATTAACAGAACATACTCATTTCATCCAAAATATTGACACAATGAGTATATTTCATCCAAAATACTAACGGAATAAGCATATTCCATTAATATTTTGGATGAAAAAATATAGAGAGACTTGATTGGGACAAATAACAAAGTTGAGTGACTAAAAATGGACAAATCAAACTCGAGTGACCAATTCGTGATAAATAACAAAGTTTAGTGAAATATGGCGAAATTTACCCAACAAATTAATATGTTACAAAATGTACCAAACTCAGCAATTATATATTCAATTTTTTTTTAGAGCATCTTATATTTTTGTTTATTTGAATTAATTTTCAATGAACATTCCATTATATTGAGATTAAAATTTACTTTTAAATTATATTTTTCTGTAAATAATTTTAATAATATGATTATTTTTTTAATAATTTTACAAAAATTTGTAAATACATATATATATTTTATAAATACAATAATTTGGTTATTTCTTTGAGTTTGAATATCTAACTTCTTTTTTTTGTTGAGAGGGCTCACACTTTTGTCTTTTCTTGATTGCTTCCTTGAAGTCTAACATCACATCAACAAACCTTGCAACTTATATTATTTAGTTTCTTCCAATTTATAAAATAAAGGATCCCAATATCTACAAATTTCATGCATCTAAGATGTTTGTTAATATCAACTGATGGAAATGATTTCTAAACATTGATTTTTCATACATCTAATACCCATCAAAGTAAAACTGAACGAAAGGACACAGCATAATTCATATTTGACAGGTCTTATATAAGTTATTTTAAATTTTTTATTAAATTATGGAGGCAATTTGAAACCTAATGTGGTTAAAATATAGGAGGAACGTTGATGAATTAGTTTTTTTGTTTTTGTTTTTAATGTATGATATCATATCATTCGTCATTACTTATGAATTCACCAACACAAGAAATTTGTCACTCTCATACAGCTATTGTGATAAGTTTAATTTACACACACTAATAACATGAAAAATTCGACCAAAACAAAACACCACAAACAACTAAACATTTACTGCAACGGAAAATCAATTAATAAACTAAGTCTCTTTTCCAGGAGTACATTTCAAGATTGGTTAAATCATGGAAAAATGCTTAACAAACAATTAGAAAGTGTTTTGAAATACATTCTCACTTTAAAATTAGAGTGTGACACCAATATTATTGGAACACAAATGAATGTGACATAAGTTCACATCTACAAGACTAAATCTATATATCTACTCATTTATTAATTATCCTGCAGTTCTTATTGTTTTTTCTTCCAGCATCAATGCCTCGAATATTTTTTTTGGAAATAACAAAATTGTAACGGCTATCATTATTAATAAAATAAAATAGCCAAAAGTTTATATATATACATTGAACAAAAGTCGCCTATAAACCAGAGAAAACAAAGCTGAGAATAATACAAATTTCTTCACCTATCACTAGTAAATGACTTTTTAATGCAGTCCACAATACCCTCACAATCGGCGCCTTCAGAAACAACACGAGAAGAATCAGAACTAGAATCGGAATCGAAATCGGAATCAGAATCAGCATTTGAATTGGAGAAGTAAACTGAATGAGGTGACTGCAAACTGCCATGTGTCTGACATACTTTCATGGTCTTGCAGTGCTCAGCCTCATCATCTCTTATATTCATGAATACATCGTACAAATTCTCTAGAAGCAAAGCAAAAAGAAAAAAATTAATCACTTGATATAAAAGTAGCCACTTTATAGACAAAATATCTCAAGTGATGTACAGTAACAAAAAGTTATATAACAACGAATAAAGTAAAGGAAAATTTTCATGTGTATCGTGTTAGTCTCCAAACTATCATGTATATAGTATATACCCATACAAGATACAAAACATAGGAAGAGAATATATATCCGTAGGAAACATGTAACCCTCACACATCTCCATTTTTTCTCAAAAGATAAACTACTGATATTTCCTCAATATATATTTTACTTGATATAAACATTGGATAAAGGAAGACAGTTTCTATATTTTGTTAAAGAAATCTATATTGGGAGGTATTCATGTCATTTCCCATACTTATAATGGAAGTAAATGATATGTATGCATTATATCTTGATGTTTTATATGGGAGTTATATGAAATACTTTCAAAATAAAAATGACGGAAGGTAACTACCACTTCAGAGTTAGGCAGAAAGACTGTACTCACTGGTAAAATGTTTTAATACTTTTTAGGTTTTGTATATGGCTTGTTACCTATTTTAGGCTTCCTTGAGCAAGGCACTCTTTCAGTCTGAAATTCATCTGTAGAAACACAAACGAACAAAAAGAAAAAACAGTTTTATATTATTCTCACTTTAGTCCAATATGTATCTTTCAATTCCTATGTAGTAATGTTGTATTGGAAAAAACAGCTCCCCAACATAGTAATTTTCTGAAAAATATTTCACACAGCGCAACTGATTTTATTCAAATTACAAATATAGGGTAAAATGAGAATTTTCTCAACTTAGTGGACCTTAACGTATATTATAAAATAAATAATGAAGTTTACCGAATAAGTACAGGTCTTCATTCATGTAGTACTTTACAGCTGTCTTTGCTGGAGGCAACTTTTTCAACTCCTCTGCAACACCATAATTTAATTCACACATCATGAATAAAAGTAAAAAGGAATGCCAGAAAATAATGATCTCAAATTCATGCGTGTAAAGTATTTCACCTCCATGCGATTTGATAAATTTGTCGTAGGTTGAATAGGCATGTTTCTCCACACATTCTGAAAAGTGATCTGATAACAAGATATTCATAGGAAAAAATTCTCATAGTAAACATAATTAAATAACAAATTATAAGGAATTTAATATCTTTTCAGAAGAATATAGAACTAAAGGAAAGAAAAAAAATGAAAAGGAGAAGGTAAAATACGTACATGCCATTCTAGGGCTAAGCATGTACATGAAAACAGCCATGAAGTAATATACAAATGCCATGCTTTGCGCCAAAATCCGATCAAACCAGAAAGAATTCCCTCCTAATTCCTAATTTAATAATACAAGGAACCAAAAACATTAATCAACAGCATATAAACTATTTTATTTTTGTTTGATTACATTAGTTTATTTTATTATTACCATTACAATGAAAAGTCACATTACTTAAATGCTAATATTTGTACACAGCAATATGTTTAGGTCATTTGGGTTTGATCTCAAGTTTACTGGGCTCAGAATTGTTTGATCATGCAAGGCAATACTATGGTTGAGATTGAATTTTTGGTAAATATCAATAAAATATACAACATGCTGTACGTGTACCGCCATGATGTATATAGTCAGAGGCGGAGGTAAAGAGAGAGTATGGGGGTCAATTGACCCCCATTTTTAAATTTTTTTTTTTTTATATTATGTGTGATTTTCTATGTAATTTAGGACAAAATGTAAAAAAACTGTAAAATTGACCCCCATAGTTCGAAAGTTTGGCTCCGCCCCTATATATAGTAATACAACAAAACATACTTCCATGATGAGGAGATGATGCAACTCATTCCAACTCTCCGCAAAATGCACTTTCAAATAATCGGATCTTCTCCACCAGCCAAAACTCTCATACAAGTGTAACACCGATATAAATGCTAAACATAAAAAAAAAATAACAAAATAAAGAGATTTCAGAAATCAGATATATGTGTAACACCAATATAATTGCGGAGAATATAGTTTACTTTTTTTTTTTCCTCTCTTTTGGTTTTTCTTTTCTTGGTAATTACGGAATACTCCAATTATGGTTTATATAAATTAAAAGAAGAAATATTACCGAAGTAAGGCACCCTAGCAACATTTTCTAGCACGTAAAACCTTGCATAATGCCGATCACGATACAATGCGTTTAACACTTGTATTATTGCTTCCTATGAAAATAAATTAGCAATTAATAACCAGAAAGATAAAGAACCATATAACTATTGAACAATTAGATAATATCCAAAGCAGTAGTATTTCATAGAAAACAGTTTTAAAAGAAGAAACATATAAGTTGATCTTACCGTAAGAAAAGTGTTAATAGATTGTTCAACTTTGATAGCATTCTTTTCAACAAATCCAGGTTGGGTTATGGGACCCGAATCCGCTAAGCCGTCTTTATTTAGACCTTTTTTGGTACTGAGAGATTCTTTGACAGATACTTTCTTATCCTTCTGTTGCAAAGTTGAGGCCTTTACTCTACACAGAAACCTACAATTCAGTTTTCGAAAAGAGAAATTAGTTATATAAATAGCTGCAATTGAAGTAAATGATGAAGAAATAAAAATGGGTAGAGGAATAAGATACCTTGAGGGAATACGATGTGGCGAGCGAAAGTATAGAAATTGAGAAGAGGAGCAATTGAAATTGAAATTGAAATTGCAAAGAGAGGAATCCATTCCGATTCTAGGGTTTGGTTTTGCAAAGGACAGAGAAGGAAGTGGGATCGCTATGAATCAATCCTACTCTTTCCTCTCTCTCTCTCTGTTAAGATTTGAGAGAGAACAAAAAGGAATAGTACTGCTATACATACCTGGGGCTTGGGGAATTCATATCATATCACCTAAAGTAACTCAATTTTTGAGATTAGATCTGAACCGTCCGATCTGATTTAGCACGAATATTAAGGGAACCGTACATTCCACCTCAATCTGGATTGGCCTAGATTCTGATAAGACGGTTATAATTTAAACACAAAATTTTTGTTTACTTGAGAGAATTCGGACTCGGACCCGAGGGGTTTTAGAAGAGTGCGAATACTCTGAGATATCTGATATTTTGCGTTACCGACGTGTCCGGTGTCTATTCGTCGATAGAGCGGGGGCCATTATATTTTGCGTATTTGAACGGTTGAGATTTTCCAAATAGTCACACAAAATATGAGATATCACAGAGGATGTGAATCCGTTTTAGAAGGGAAGGCCGACTTAATTGGATATTCTTATGTTATTCACTACTTTTGTGAGGTTGCCCTTCCACTTCAATTAATTAGCCACAGCTGTCAGCTGGACACTTTTTTTTATTTATTTATTTTTTTAAAGCTTGTTAGCGACTACTAGTAGTCTGCAAACGAATTGAATCGAATCGATCTAGTTTTGATTTAGTTTGAATTAATTTTGAATTAAGTTTGATTTGAATTAATTTTGAATTGATTTTTTTACAAACTTAATTTCGAATATTTTATAAATTTTTCTACGACAAGAAAAAACGATCATAGTCGTCGAAAGCGAGAGGTGAAAGTCGTATAGAATTTTAGAACAAAGAGCGAGAGTTACGACTTGCGAGTTATGACTTATGGCTGTGCGGCCTTATGTTTTAACTTTTAAGTCATCAGCGAACATAAGTCATCAATGAAAATTAATGGTTCACATTACCTTGAGATTTGAATTAGAATAGTTTGTGAACTTATTTCGAACGAATTAGGTTCAGTTTGAATTAATTTTGAACTATTTCAAATCAAATTTTTTACAAACTTTTCCAAATCAAACTCGAATCAAATCACAAACTACGAATTTTTTGTGCAGCCCCAGCGACTACCAAGTTTATTTCTTATTTTCTTGCTTGTAAATTTAGTACCATGGGACCATGGTTTCTCACAAAACAGGCAGCTCTAGGAATATAGTTATATAAACAAAACTATGAACATTTTTATTTTTTCATAAATTCTCAGATTCCAAATAAAGAATGGTATTTGGTCCTACACTAATAGCAAGTCATGTGTCAATATATGCTATATAAAATAATTGGTGAGCTTAAGAGCACCCTAGTTTGACTCATAACACCACATAACACTCAATAGATTCAGATATGGTCCATGGGGTTTGATATTACCTTTTTATGAACTAAAAAGATTGAGGATTTCCCAAATTTGAGTTGGTTGGTTACACAATAGCAAAACAACATTTAAACTTCTGAATTTAGTTTCTTTCTTTTGCTTTATCTTGCAAGCTGATGTCATAAACATAAAACCATCTAATAGTTAGAACAAAATTAGTTGGTAATATTTTACAGATCTAGAAAGAAAACCTGAAAAAGAAAAAGAGTAAACAAAGTTTGCATCTGAAATTAACAACAACATCCACATTTGAATACCACATTTTTCCCTTGACCTCACTATACCATTTCATAGGTTTTCATATAACCAAAAATAGTAAAATTGCTAAGTGACGAACAAAAAGGCAATGTACAGTTATTTTAGGTTGTAATATTCTCAGAACTGGAGATTGGAGAGGATGTAGGAGCTGGAGAAGAATTTGCAGTTTTGAGGTTGGTTCGAGAAGCCCTAAATTTGAGCAATGGTTGAATAAGGGGCCGACTTGGCAATTGTAATTTCCACCTGCGTGGCTTAGTTTGACCCATTTTTTTCAATTGTTCTCTTTGAATCCGACGGTTGGTGTACCATGCACCACCTCGCCAACCGAGTGCATACCTGCCATGAGAGAGAGAGAGCGAGAGATGAGTTTTTGCAGTTCAAAACAAAGGATCCATACCAAGGATTTGAGTACCAGATACCAGTACCCATACACCAGAAGATACAGATTCCATATATGCTCTTATGTTTATCTTCTCACAGGCCTAGCACTATTTTTTATATTTTTTGGAATAATAATAGCAGAAATTACTAGTACCAGTAATGAGACTGGCAGAGCTGGAGACAAACAGCCTTGTGTAGTAGTGGTCAAAATATACTCAAACAAACAACATAACAAACGGTAAAAGAAAAAGAATCTGAATTGGGAGAATTCAGATTTTGATCCTTGTGAACTTTCATATGCACCAAATTGATCTTTAAACTTTCCCGAAAGAACCAAGTTTGTACCTGGACTTGTATTTCACAAATCAGGCCTTGAATTTTTCGAAATAGAACTAAGTACATGCGTGAACTTCTCTCAAAATAACCAAGTTAGTCCTTTTGAGAAGGGCTAATTTGGATGTTTTGCGAGAACTTCAAGAACCAAGTTAGTCCTTTTGAGAAATTGAAGGTTGCTTTTTTTTAGGGCAAATTGAAGTACGAAAACCTAAATTTTTCTGTCGGGATTAAAATCCCACCAACCTCATACCGGTCGTTGAAGGTAGAGGGCAATAGGGATAAGTTAAGAGTTTGGGTCAGCCTGATTTAGGATATTACAAAGTACAAACAATGGCTGGTAAGTGGTACCACTGGTACAGTAGATTCTTGATGCATTAAATAACTGTTGTAAAAGAAGCGTACCCAATTACCAGTGTGGTCCAAGCAGTAGCGACACAAGCAGACATGCCGACCTTGCCAGAGCTCACAATCTTTTTAATCTCTTCATGCTCCACACCAGAACTATTTTTCAACTGTATAACAAAGAGAAACACATATTAAATGACATAATATATGATGCATATAATATAGAACAGTGGAAGTTTATAACACTACTCACAGACTCTTCAATTGATTGTAGCCTCTTCTCGACATTGCTTTGGTGAGCGTAGCGAATAGAGTAACCTGTCATTGAGCGCATAGATAATTTTACAAACAAATCTAATGGTACTGGTACTGGTACAGATCTGAATAAAAACAGAAGCATATACCTGCCCAAGCAGTGAGAACGGAGGCAATTGATGTACCAACTGTGAACACTACTCTGTGTCTCTCGAAAACCTCCTGAAACAATCATCAAAATATCAATTCATTGATTTGAAATTATGAAATTGGGAATAATATGAGAGTAGACGGACCTTGGTGGAGAGATAGGTGTCTCGGACAGCAGAGACGGTGTTTGATGATTTGCGCCTCAGAGAAGCAAGCGAAAGGATTCCCGGCCCGGCGCTTCTAAACCGGTGAACCACCATAGCCCACCGCCACCACCACCTCTTTCTTGCTTTGCTTTGCTTTTCTTATATTTTCTTTCTGGCGAGCAAAGCAAAGTTTTTTTTGGCGAAGCCGACTCAGTTTCGTTGATTCTATTTTGTTTTTTCTTTTTCTTATTTTTAATAAAAGAAATTGCTGAGTCGGAGGAAATTTTTTTATAAACCATAAATAGAAAAACAATTTTTAGGGAACCAGCATGATTTTTTTTTTTTTTTGAAAAACCACAAAGACCGAGTGGAGCATTCGGTCTCCACTTTTTTTTTTTCTCCAGACCGAATGCTCCACTCGGTCTCACCATTTTTTTCAATTTTTCACAGATTCGGCCACATAAGATCCGAATAATCCTTTTATGTATATGTATAGAGAGTGACTTGAAATTTTAAAATCCAAAAAGTCGATCTGAACCGTTCATCTTGTTTTCCATATTAATATGTGCTTGGAGACCAAATTTTACATTTTTCTGAATTTTTTTACTATTTATTAAGTCACTTCGAAAATTGTTGATCCAACGGTGGCTTAACAAAACAGTAAAATTAGCAGCCACCATTGGATCAACAATTTTCAAACTGGCTTAATAAATAGTAAAAAAATTCAGAAAAATGTAAAATTTGATCTCCAAGTACATATTAATATGGAAAACAAGATGAACGGTTCGGATCGACTTTTTGAAATTTCAAGTCACTCTCTATACATATACATAAAACATATGCCACACCGTTTGCCGCACGGAAAAGTTGAAAAAAGAGTGAGACCGAGTGGAGCATTCGGTCTGGAGAAAAAAAAAAGTGGAGACCGAATGCTCCACTCGGTCTTTGTGGTTTTTCAAAAAAAAAAAAAAATCATGCTGGTTCCCTAAAAATTGTTTTTCTATTTATGGTTTATAAAAAAATCTCGAGTCGGAGTGGAGTCTTTTTCTGAGAAGTTTGATATTTTTAATATTTTATATTCTTCTGTTCATGTAGCGTTAAATAAATACCAAATTAGACTGACATTCAAATTAAAATAATTATTTTTAAAAGGCTTTACATTCGTACAATTAACTTAAATTATTTTTAACGTTCATAAAATATAATTTTCATATATTCATATCAATAAGCGAATAGGAATTAATATTTTTGTCCTGATATTTGAAAATAATTTTATTAAAATAAATCTTTTTATTTATAAAATTATTATGCATTACTAAAATTACAAATAAAATTGTTGTCTAAAGATTTGACATATTGGAATGAAACATGAGACACGGTGGAGAGGCAATAACTCTCCATTTTCTTAAAAGGAAATCTTTTTATTTATAAAATTAACATACATTCCTAAAATTACAAATAAAATTGCTACAACTCTCCATTTTCTTTTGTGAGAAATTTTGTTGAGATGTATTGTCAGAGTAAAATTGCTACAACTCTACATTCCTAGTCGACATTAGCACCTTTTAAAATGTGGAAATAATAAAAAGAAATAACATTTTTATTTCATATTTCCATACGTAGAAAGATCATCAACTTTGAGAGTTGTAATAGGCAAATTAAATATTGTCCCTACAATCATGCAACTAAAGAGATGTGAAATCTTACAGAGATACCCAATAATTACAATGAAGATAAGAGTAAAAAAAAGACTTCATTTATGTTAACTAGTTATTATATCAATTTAACTTCAGGAGTAAATATATGACTTGACGAGTTAAATAATATACAAGAATACAAGATACATTGAAGAGTTGTGAAGCACGAGTTTTGTTTTACTTCTCTTCCATATCTACGTTTACAAAATCCAAAACAATCAATCCGAACCGTTAGATATAATCTTCGTATTGAAATGTGCTTCGAAACAAATTTTACATTTTTAAGAACTTTTCACTATTTTTTTAGATAATAGAAAATGATGTTCCAAAGCCGTCATAATCTGAAACTATATGATGTCCGAACCGATAATTGTTCGAATCTAAAATAAATCCAACAGTATCTATATTTATTTCTTTACAGAAAAAAAGACTTATGTACGTGTCCTGGTCACCCATTTTCTCTTAGATTGGTCATAAGGCAAGGAAGAGCAGCTCCCATTTCTATACTCCTCTAACAACACCCCTGCCATCAACCCCTTCAACCTTTCAGCACCAGGTCCAGGCCGAAAGATTGAATCATTCCCTCTACCAGAACATGGATCGGCCCCACCATCAGTCTCTCCAGTGCACCACGCACCAGGTGTGAACTGCCCATCTGACCGTCTCAGCAGCTCTCGGTCTATCCGATCCAATACTCTGTCATCCCGTGCGAACTTGCGTGCAAAGGGTGCCCCACTTTTAACCATCCTGTCATAGTCTTTTGAGGAAAGGATTAGTGGGTGCTGTTTTGGAGGGTTGTCCCACGCGATGTAGTGGAGGTCATGACCCACAACCTGGAAGGATAACAAATGCACTTCATATTTAAAATCAACTTCTTGCCCTGAAAACATAAAAGAGAGAACAAACATTTTCTTGGTGCAGTAATTACATTTTGACGTAGTATAACTTTTGTATGTACTTATTACTTGGAAATAGTTCGGTGAACTTTTTTTTTTTTTGTGGGCTTGTTACTGAGAAGTCATTCAAGAAACAAAAAGGAAGGAGAAATAAAAGTGAAAGATTTGTTTTTCATATTATACTTTCTGTATTCCAAAAAAGCGAACTAGATCTTATGGTTTTTGTTTATGGGCAGATCTTATTGAAAAAGAAATAGAAAGGTAAAAAAAATGTTCCAAGAGAAAGAATATCTAACAGTGCTTTGAAACCCGTGTGCATTGCAAATGACAGTGTGGAAGTAACCCTCAGGGGAGGATATGAAGTTGGCATAGTACATCAGCACATTGCGCGGAAGCTGGTCCCACCCCCAGATGCAGTAATCCAGAAATGCTCGTGTAAGCATGACCCAGGCTGATCCTGTATTAATTACACAAAAAAAAAAAAATATTTCTCATGCTGAGCAATTACTTTCATTGCCTTCCTTATTATCCATCATTCTTTGCATATATTGTGTCCATTGATATAATACATAGCATTTTTGTCATAATATGATGATTAGTATACAGCAATTTCTTCTTGAATTCATCAAATTTCAAGCAATTGTTTAATGGTTCGTTTTTTATCAGGTGTCTTATTATATGTCCATTTTTATTTAGGAAACTTGTTTTAACTGGAGAACTCACTTAAAAGTTGTTGTTGTTTGAAAAAAAAAAGGAAATAAATATAACAGTTTGAAGGTAAGTACAGAAAAAGGTATAGCGGGTCCATATCCGACAGGTGTGTGACATGGGTATGGGTGCCAGAAGTGACTGTGCTACACAGGCTGCGAATTTGCAACTGATATTGTACTTACCAGTGTATAATTCAAAAGACGTAGGTAGTTCTCTCTTCTCAGTTGTCGTCACCAAATCAAATTTCTTTGACAAGTAGAGGCCTGGATCTATGACAATTGGACGCCCTCTTTGAAACCTAAAAAATATTTGGAACAAAATCTGTAAATTATAGGCCACAAAATCAGAAAAATCATGAGCTGCCAACAAAGAAACAGTTACAAACTACTCCTTTTCCAAATTGAATACCCAAATTACTTCAATTATGCTACTCATTGTTGAAAAGAAATTAGAAAGGAAGGTGATAAAGCTAAGTTTCAAGAAATTAGAAAATAAAGAAGTACACAAAATTATTTTCTCAAGTTTCATAGTGGTATATGGGAATGTCATAATTTGCTGGGGTTAATTCCAGATTTTAAAGGGTGTAGAAGAAAATTGCTTTAGAATATTAGAAAAAAGAAGAAGTCAAAAGTCTATGGGAAAATGTCTCTTACATTTTCCACCCAGCAATTTTCATGTGTTCTATGAAATTGAGATCTCGGGGCACAGTAGAGAAAACATGAAGTATATCTGCATTATCACAAAATTTAATTATTTTAAAAATAGTCAAAACACAAACCATAACATGTGCAACCAAACTTTTAAGTCTTGGATTAGACACCACAACAATCAAGTCAGCAACACATATATTATAGTGCGGCAAAACTCGGTTACCAATAGAGTAATATTTTAAAACATTTTTTTTTAATTACCTATTTTTTATATTTATGTTAAAATAGGACATTTAAATAAAATAAGGGACCTGATAACAGCCTCCATATAAAACAGCATCACAGCCTTCTGGGTTTCCTTAAAGCCATTTGTTGCGGCCAGTGAATTCTTAAGATAAAAATAAATGAATATTCTAATATGAATTTACAAGATACTTTTGGTACATTTAATTTAATCTGAATACTTATCAATATTTCCCTCCAAAAGAAAAAATGAAATGAACAAAAAACAAAAGCTACTTTGCCTAAATGAAATTTTAGAAAAACAAACAGAACTAACCATCTTGTGTCATTAAGGGATAATCAGATGCGCTTAGATTAATAAACCAATCCCACTTCAAGTTTTCCTTCAAGAGGATAGAGACGGCATGTAAAGTACATGCAATCATAGTGGGGCCCTTGTACGTCACCAAATTTCCCTTCACAATAACCCGCACATTTTCCACCTGACTGAATGTGGGGTCCCCTTTTACATACATAGCAAGTTCAATTCTCTCTCTAGGCGGTGCTTCTAGGTCTAGGTGGAGTATGTATTGGTTCCTAGGGTGGTAAACTGCCTGCATTTGGTGGAATGCGACAGAATAAGTGAAGGTTTTTGTAACTTAAGACCTTGAAAGATGAAAAATTTACCAAGGAGTTCAATCTGCTATCACTTTTTTGGAAATTTTTTGAACTTGGATGTGCAATAATTTGGGGAACATAGTGGTAAAATTGAAGCCTAGCTCTATGATCAAGAGTTGAAGTAAAATAGAGTCAAATTGAGACTTGACTGGATGTTAATATGAGAATTCATAAGACATTTATCAAAAATGGCTCTTATAGTACAATTGATGCTTAATTGGGTGATTAGTTGATAATATTGGGAAACTGGTACCATACAAATTAGCTAATTTGGAGCAACATATTGGTCTAATTGAGTCCTTAGCTGTACAACTGAGGGTTAATGTGTGAGACCTAAGTTTTTGTTCATGTCTAATGACTGACCCTAATTAAACAATTGAAGCTTAGAATTTGGTGATTAATTGCCAATTTGGGGATCTGGTATCATGAAAATCAGCTAATGAAACAGTAGCAGTGTACCTGTAAGGTCCTCCTTATCCTTTGTCCGTCGCCCTTTGTACCAGTAATCAAATATGCAATTCGTGGGGGCCCATTGTCAGAATCAGAACCGCCAGAATCTGTAGAATTAGTAAATGAAATTTCACTTGTGACATCTGAATCTGAATCTGAATCTTTCAAGTAGCTGTCAGGCCCGTCCCAATTTGTCAGAGAAATGACATCCAACAACACCGAGTCACCTCCACCTCCGCCATAAAAAGGAGCAAACAAACCAAATGCACATCCAAGGAGCAGTGTAATTGTGACAAGTAAACTCGCCAAAAATGGCACGAGCCATAGTCGGTCAGTAAATGGCCTCGTTTGGCCCGAATTGAAGACCCAGTTGTTCTTTCGCATGATCAAAGAAAGTATAGATAGATCTTCGCATCCAGTCAATTGGATAAATAAATCTCGCTAGCTACAAATTTGAATTTGATTCGAATAAGTTTGATCGGAGCTGAGGCTGAGGCTGAGGCTGAGGAGGAGGTTAGGTTAGTAAAGACTAAAGAGAAAGAGAAAGAGACTAAGAGTACTACAGTAATCAGTAAATAAATTAGTTGAAAATCAAATCAGTAATCAGTAATTGAAAAAAGTAGACAAACTTACTCCAAGTGATACTGGGCCCGAATGGGCTTTATGGTCTTACAGGCTGTTATGGGCTTGACAGTATCTATAGATAGGCCCTATTAGGACCCAAAACGACCTGTTCCCTCCCGCTTCCAAAAAAGGCAAATGCAAATTATGCAATTGTTAAACGTCTAATTAATCTCTCTCGTGAGTAGTGACTAGTGACAGACTGCCATGCAGCTAGCTTCCTCTTAATTTCTTTCTCTCTATCTCACTCTCACTTTGTAACTGGCTGCCACATCAGATGGGACTTACATCTTTTCATGTGGTGCAGCGCAGCTTATATATATACAATTTACAGTATATATATATAATCGGCCACTTAAAAAAGGATCGGAGATGCATATATATATGCCTTCTATAATCGGAAAGTCTAAGGCTCAGCAAATTAAACTCATACATAATCTACAAGATGAGTTCATCACAAAGGTATCTACCTACCTATAATTTTTTTATTAATTGAACCTGATGAACAGAACAGGTTCAAAAGGAGTTCCACTTACCGATCGATCGAGTGTGGAGCATTACAGATGAGAGGTTCTCGCTGGTTACAACTAATTAATTTGACAAATTTGAAAAATTGAATAAGAAGCTAGCTAGATGCATGGTGGCATGGTGCAATCAATCCATAACATGTTGGCTTATGACATACCTGAGCATAGTGATTTCTGATTTGAGGTGATGCATGTGATTAATTGTTATATCGATCTTCTTTTCCTTTTTGTCCTTTTTTCATGGTAGTTGAGGTTAAGTCGGCAACCAATAATAAAAAATATATATATATATATATATATTATTCATTCGGATTTTAATATTCTATATTTAATTATTATACCTAATTTTTTGTTATTTTGTTATTTTTACTGTTTTGAGGATATTTCTTAATTAATTATTATGCTGACTTAATTTTGTGAAGATAAAAAAGAAGTGACGGAGAGAGTGAGAGTCGGTACGAGAGAAAAAAATATTCATGATTTAATTTATGGACTCGATCGTGACACTTGCGGTTTGTTGACCAACAATTAATTAATAGCAAATTCTTTTATGTAAAATTAAGCAAGCAGCCTTTTATGTTTCCATCATCATATTCGTATATATATATACCTTTGTAGAAGGAATTACCTTTCTAGACATTTTCTCAAAGGAGGAATATTCTGATTTTCAGAATAAATTTATTTTCTGATGAAGAACGTGGAATCAGTCAACAATTTAATTCTGATTTCTGACCAATGACTAATACTAGTACTGCTGTTTCAAACTAAACTATCCCTCATTATGACATTAACAATGTTGTCGAATATGAAGTGAGTTAGTTATTTGGTTAGTGTTTCAAACTAAGCTCTTGCCTCGTGTCTTTTGATGTTCAAATTTGAATGCCCAGGGACAGGACTACAGGAGTTGTTGCACACATTGAATGACACAAAAGATCTTGCTCCTTTTTTGTTCTTTTAGTAAAGATTTCCTCGTTGAAAGTTGAAACCGTCATCGGTGACTCTCTCTCCTTTTCTCTTTCTCCAATTTAATCAAACCAGTTTACTTATTTGTAAAACAAATTGAAATCAACTACCGTCTACCGTCTCTCTCTCTCTCTCTCTCTCTCTCTCTAGATTCTAGATTCTAAATTCTAAATTCTTTTTAGAGACTAAAAACCATCTTCTCTTCTTTCACAATTCACCTACCTCTCTCTCTCTCTCTCTAAATAAGCAAATATTAAAGACATCTCGAGCGCACCAACCGCTCTCTCTCTCTCTCTCTAGAGTTACAAAATTCACAAGCATCAATCCATAACGATAACCACCAAACACACACACACCCACCCACCCACACCCACATAATTAATGGGAAAGCCTCGGCGCATCCACCCGTCGCCGTCTCCGTCGCCGGCACAAGTTTCTGCTGTACTTCCTGTAGCGGTAGCGGCACTTGCGACAGCACTTTCACCTCAGGAGAAAGACGTTCTTTTTTACCTCCTTTTCGCTGCCTCTGGAGAGCCCTCCAATCTCCGGCGATCGCCTGACCACTCACCGGACTTGGGTTGTGGCTGCTTCAGTTGTTACAAGGTAACACATGCATGCATATTATACTGATATATACTATTCTTGCCATTTATTGCCTATAATTAGCAGCCCCAATTAATTAATTTCTACCAACAAAAATAACCTTAATTTGTCTAATTAATTTCTTATACTCCTTCAAATAATAATAATAATAATAATAATATATTTCTAAGTGAAATTTCAGACAAGGCATTTCAATTGAGTGTTTGACTAGCAAACCTAGGCTAGGCTGCTTGTTAAAACCAATATAATTCCTTAATTAATTATGTCTTTGAGTTTGATTCCTACCAGTTCCCATTCAATTCAAATTAGTACCTTCTGGATCCATCTGGCTTGCATTAGTGGATTTATGTACTTGTCTCTATTTTATTTTTAATTTACCTTTTTCCTACTTGTCTCTTAATTATATGCTTTTTTTGAGAAAGTTGTCTCTTATATGTTATATGTTATATTAACTATTCCATTTTAGTAATTAATTATGAAGCTAGCTAGGCCTCTAAAAATTGCATGCGCGTATTCTCTGTAGGTCTTCTGGGAGCAATGGGATGCTTCGCCAAACCGGCAAGTTATTCACGAGATAATAGAGAAAGTGGAGGCAAATGAAGAAGGAAAAGGTGGCCGTAGGTCTCGTCGCAAGAGATCAGGTAAAGACCGCAAGAGATCAACAGATGATCAATTCAATGAGCTGGATGACAAAACAAAGAAAGAGGAGGAGATCATGCTTGTCGAGGATGCGAATCATGATGATGGATGCACTGCGCATGAGCATGATCATGATCATTTCACTGATGCTGGTAAGAGTAGCGTCCTTGGAAGATTTGTTAGGTTTATCGGCGAAAAGATTCTTTGGAATAACTGAAAGATTTAGATTTTAATTAGATTTTTAATTAATTTTTCACCTGCTTTCAGTCCTAATTTACATTTGACAACTGAAATTAGTTGTTGTCGTACTTTCACTGTAAGATAGAGAGCAAAAATGAAGAAAAAGTAGACTTGTACAATATTTTTCTAGTTTTTCTTCTTGCTATTAATTGCCTCTGTGAAAAGCTATTTATTAATTAATTGATGCCTCAAATTAAGTTATATATTTAATTTGTTGTTGTTTGGACTAAACTTGTTGTAAATTATGGTTGAAAAGCATGCTTGCTTGATTCTTTTAAATAGAAGCTCGATCTGTTGATTTGATGATTAAAAATCGACATGCTTCAACCTCTATTGGATCAAACGACCAACCATAGTTGTAACTGTTTTTGTTAAATTCAATGTGACAAAGTTGTAGATTGATGTGTGCGAGTCGGTCCATAACTTCAAAACAGCATTAGCAGTCTCACACGGATCTTTAAAGCGGATCGGATCGGACGGTTCTGGAATACATCGATCGGAGCCAAAAGTCCGTTCTCCATAAACCATTCTATCCGGCCCAGATATTAATTCCATGATATTATTAATTTCGTGCAGCCATTAAACTAATAATAATACTCCACAACCAGAAGAATGAAACCATTATTCCTTGCACCTCTGATTTTAACATCTTAGGATCTAGTTGTTATCTCCAAAATTTTGAAGAACCATACTTGTAGTAGGCAATACTTAGTCTAAATTAATAGGCGTAGCCAATACTTTTGTAGTTTGATATCTCACAATGGCATACATTGAGGTTCATGAAAAATTGCTTCACTTATAGTTTAGTTATCAATGTTATTAAAAAATAAAAATAAAAATCAATTAAGTTCAGCTGAAGCAGAAGTACTTCGCCAGCAAACAAGCTCAGCCAAAAACATCAGAAAACTTTTTAATCCATACAAATTACATGCATAACCTAAAAACAAACAAGCTGGTCTTTCAGTGCATTTCTTAAGAACACTTCAAGAGGAGCTTTTCAGTTGACTCTTGATCCATGATTTAAGCGAATTTATTTCATCACTTGTAATTGTATGACCAAGATCTGGATATGCCTGTAAATTCATTGTTTAATCAGTTATCAACTTTGTTTAATTACTTCTCAGATTTGGTAATGCAGCAAAGGCAGATTTATTTGTAACAGTACTCCACATCCAATTCCATTTATTGTTATGACTGGTTCAGAATTGAACCAACATTCCATCAAACAAATTTATCGATCGCCATAATTTCTCTCTATTTATTCTTTCTTTTGTTTTGTTGTCATTCTTTTGTTGGTGTCTACTATGAGTGAATTTCTCTCTCACAAGTCATAACAGACTTGCTGTCCCTGTACGAAAAAAAACAAACTAAAAACAGTGGGCTCTTATGCAAATATAAAATTATTACCTTGAATTCACAAGTCATGCCAGCCTGCTGTAAAAATGGTGGGCCAGCTTGGCCAGCTTCAAATAACACAGTGGTATCAGCCATACCATGGGACCACAAGATCGGTGTCTGGAAACAATTTAAACCAACTATTAGCATTCCTTAGCCAGGCACAAATAGTATACAAAATTGCATAAACTTTCATGCTAAATCTCAGAATAATGTCATGCATACTCCCACAAACAATAGAAATATCACACTTATCTTACCAAACAAAAAAGGAAAAATCTCTCTTTCGCCCTCACTTTCATGCACAAACAAACCCTCCATTGTATATCTCTCCATGGACCAGGAGGGTAGTTTGGCATCCAATACAAAGTAAATTATAGAACATAGAGGATCGATAGTAAAGAAACTTTTGCTTTACTGGAGCATTGATGGAATTCCAGAATCATTAAGGGCATCCAACAGATCCCAATATATATATAAAAAAAAAAAATAGTGGAAAGCTAGAAAACCTTTTTTGCCTTTGGAGAGATTTTCTCAATAATTGTTGAATTAAAAGGTACCCAGCCACTAAAAACAGCACCACCACCTAAGGTCTCGGGATAGAGCAGTACACTAGCCAAGGTCAGCGCACCTGACATGCATGCCATGGTAAAAATTGATACTGGTAATTAGCTTTTAGTAAAAGTTTCAATTATTTAAACAGAGGAGCACTGACAAAGTAGATATACTGGGATCATAGAAACGGGCATAGAATAAGAATATATACCTCCTTGGCTAAATCCACAAACAAAAATATTATGAGGACTTATTCCATTTTGCACCTCCTTGTCTATGATTGCATGCACCTTTTGCACAGCTTGAGTTATTTCCTTTTCATTTTTTGGGGAAGCCTAATTAAGAAGAAGATTAGATTTTGAATGCAATAAGGTAAATAGGTAAGGTAGCAGAATAGAATAGGTGAGGATTGAAAAAAGAGAGCTTACTGAGGAAATAGGTATCTCATGAATATCAAACCAAGAGGGCATGATGGCACCAAAATTGCAAGAGACAGGTGAATTAGGCGCAGAAGGGAAGGCCCATTTGGTAAGGTTAAACGCAGCGTCAGAAGAGAAGAAGCTTCTGATTGGTTCGTTTGCTGGGCCCGAATCGCCCAGCCCGTGAAGCCACAGAACGAAGCTCCTTGCCATCCGATCCGTCGACGGCGCAGAATCAGATTCGAAGGCGAGGAGGAACAAGGAGAGGCCGGCGGCGACAAGGAGAAGGAGAGAGACTGAGACTGAGACTGAGACCGAGAGGGTTTGTTGTGTTCGTAGGAAGCTGCGCACCGGGTTTCTCATGTCGTCATCACAATTGTTTGTGTTTCAGGCTTTCAGCTCAATTTTCTTTCCTTTTGCTTTCATTTTTTGTTTGTAATTTTGGTGTGCTTTAAATCACAAAAAAAAAAAAATTTAACGGTCTGATTTTGAATAACAGAGTCGTGCTCTTCTATTTGAAAAACAGCAGAGTCGGATCCTCAATATCATATGACGTCACTATTATTAGGTAGATTAGGTAGTCAGATTGGAAATTCAGGTTATTGTTATGTGATAAAAAAAAATTCCCTCAATAGTGCTACTGAAGACTGAGTACAATTAAATCGGACGGTTCATAATTACAATTTTCAACTTGGCACGAATTTCAAAGCACAAATAATACTGCTCCTCCGGGTGTAAATGGATCGCATATTATCCGATTTCATTCGGATTCGAATCCGGAAAATTACCTAAATTATTCAATCTGTATCTGAAAAATTATAACAAATAAGAATACAGTAAGACTTTTAATTATTTATATCTTATCGTTTACATTTTTAAACCACAACTAATGTACTATATATTCTTAAATTAATTTATTTTATTGAGAGACTTAAATTGATTTATTAAATTGCATATTGTACCAATGATTTATTAAATTGCATAAAAATATATATTTTGATGAACAATATAGCACTATGACATAATTAGTGACTAAATTTTTTTAATAATATAATAGATATTTTGTAACCAACAAGCTAATTATGAAAAATATCTGTATCCGTCCGATATCTAATTCATATCTGTATCCGAGAGTATCTATATCCGTATTCGAAAAATTATAACGGATAAGAATATGATAAGACTACCATCCGATCCATACCTTACCGTTTACACCTCTAACTGCTCTCTGCGCCATCCCGAGTAGGAACCAGATGAGATTAAATCTGGACTGTCCGTTTCAATTGTGTTGAGTCAATTACCTATTGTGTTGAATTACGGTTGGTTACTTATTTTGTAATCAGATTAAAAAATTATTAGAGCATCTACATCCCTAAAACTTAAAAGGATTTCTAAATAACTGTTAACTACTTTTTAAAAAGAGGAGGGCTCAAATGCCTCCATGTTTTTGTGCCTCCATCTCTCTCCATCATTTTCAAAGTTCAAACAGTCGATCCGAACCGCTCAACCTAACCTCCATACTAAAATATGTTTGGAGACCAAATTTTATATTTTTAGGAATTTTTTTTACTATTTTTTTAGATAGGTACAAAATCAGTAAATCTGAACCATCTAAAAACAATATTTTTGTACCTATCTAAAAAAATAGTAAAAAAATTCCTAAAAATATAAAATTTGGTCTCCAAACATATTTTAGTATGGAGGTTAGGTTGAGCGGTTCGGATCGACTGTTTGAACTGTGAAAATGATGAAGAGAGATGGAGGCATTTGAACCCTCCTCTTTTAAAAATTATGGTATTCAAAGTTTCTAACTCTCACATCCCTGAAACTCATTTTAGAGTTTCTATTAAGCCACGCCAGCAACAAATTAAAAAGGAAAAACAATTTGAGCCAATCATTTGGCCAACATAGAATTTATAAACAGTTTCTTAACAAGAAACTTTCCTGCATAGTTTCTAAATAAGAAACTCTCCCACATTCCTGAAGCTGGATTAGAAACTGCCACGTCAGATTAGAATCTCTAATAGTTTTAGAGATGTAGATGCTTTTATATTAGGATGGGAAAAATTTGGTGAAAATGGTGAATTTTGGGCTAACTGTAATTTTTTTTCTCCTGGGCCAATTCGGCCGAAATTTTTATTAATAACATTAAAACTAAATAAATTAAAAAAAATGACATAACTACTTGAGAAAATTTAAATATGACATTTCCGTTGTTAGGCGTTGGAACATATACAAATTCCAACCAAAACGAGAGATTTGAAACTAAGAACAGAATTTGTTGAAGAGAGCACAACTGGAGAAATATGATTTTTTGTTGGATCTCTGCAGTTGATGTTTGAGCCATGCCTCCAAGCATTCCAATTCCATTTCATCCAATGAATGCCCAAGACCAGGATACTCCTGAAATCATTTTTTTTTTTAAACCCAAGATGAGAAAAAAAAAAACATATATATATTATTTGGTAGATCTAAATATTTCCAATGGTTACTATTATGAAAATCATTTAATTAATCATAGTTGAGTACCTTGAATTTACAAGTCATGCCAAGTTTGTGCAAGAAGTGTTTCCCATCTTCCCCAGCTTGAAATGGCACAAGCGTATCAAGCTTTCCATGGCACCACAAAATTGGTGTCTATAATATTTAAGATTTCAAATTGTCATAGATTGATTGAACAGTTGTATACTTGTTCTCTCTTTCTTCATGTGTTTCTTTCTTTGGTGTTTTATTCAAGTTGTTAATTTGTCTGTTTTAATTATGTTAATTTGTACATGTTTAAAAAGCTGAAGAAAGAATAGTACTAGCTAGTACCTTCTTTGCTTGAGGAGAAATGCGATCTTCAATCGAGGAATTGAAGGGAAGGAAACCACTGAATACAGCACCTCCTCCTAGAGTGTTTGGGTAGAGAAGAACACTTGCTATGGCCATGGCACCTAACCATTAATTGCTTAATTTCTTAATGCATGCTTAAATTACAGTCTTTCGAAGAATATATTGTCAAACAATTTGTCAAATTGTGCTCTACTATGAACAATCTCTGGATTATATGCAATAAAATAGTTCTTCACTCTTCAGAATTGATTTAGAGCATCTTTTAATAAATGAATAATATCAGAATAATCACATTCAAAATTCTATTTAGGATGATACCTCCTTGGCTAAGTCCAGAAATGAAAATGTTTTTAGGGTTTGTTCCATCTGATATTTCCTTGTCGACAATTGCATGAACTTTTTGCACTGATTCAAGCACATCGTCCAAGCCTCTCACAGATTTCTAGTAAAAATCAAATTCCTTTTGCGTTTAGAACAAAACCAATAGCAGTACTCATATAGCACATTTTTTACCATGTCCAATAATAATATCGTAACAAAGTTAATCCCAAAATCACAGTGAAATCTGTAACAGCGGTGCAGTATGTCTGGTACCACAAGTGGTTGGTAGTGAAAATTTAGAATTAAAACATGCTTAAATGATATGATTAGTGAGTAAATATGACTTACGGAGGTGATTGGTGTATCACAGATGTCAAACCAAGAATTCATGATGGCACCATCTGAATAAAAATTGAACAACAATTAATATCCAAAAGATACGATCCTTGTACCTGACTGTACCATTCATGTCCTAACCAGAAAAGAGAAATACAATAGAAGAAAAGCAAATTTTATCTTAATCTATTTATTGTGCCAATATCAATCAGTATTAAAGTGAAGTGTAATCTAGGTGTATGGAAAAGGAGAAAGAGAGTGAAATTA
This sequence comes from Carex rostrata, assembly GCA_964058875.1. Lineage (NCBI taxonomy): Eukaryota > Viridiplantae > Streptophyta > Magnoliopsida > Poales > Cyperaceae > Carex > Carex rostrata. The sequence goes on from CAXKVT010000135.1 coordinate 2,102,870, forward strand.
AATACTGTTGCATGTGACTGGAGCGGAGGGTGCCGTAGGAAATGCCCACTTGGTACCGGCCAACGCTGGTGCCGTGAACTGGTCTTTAATAGGCTCATTGGCTGTACCAGAGTCGCCAAGACCATGCAACCAAAGCACAAAACTTCTTTCATTAGATGCCATGGACTGGTTTGAAGAGAAAACCAGAATGAATTGCAATAGGGTTGGGTTGGTTAGAGTCTTAGAGACTTGATTTTGGTAGGGTTGACTCTGCAAATTTGAACAGAGCTAGTCTACGATCTACTGACAGCTTCAATGGCAACTGGTTTAGTTTCTAAATTTTTAAAGGTGAGAATTGAGATAGATAGATTGTTGACTTTTTTTACATGAGGAAACTGCTTAGAAGTTGTCCATTGACTTCCTTCTACTATAATGGACTGGGCCCATTTAATTTTAGTTTCACTTTACTTGAGGTTGTAGTTATCTTATCTAGAGCATTAATTGACTCGTTTCATTTTCTTGACTAAAGATTGCAGGAACATTGATATTTGATATTTGGATGGAAGAAGAGGCATGCTATCATTCTATAATTGAAATTAATTAATACAAAATGTGGCCTTGGCCACACTGACACCATGCTACATATCAACTTAGAACTTCAACATCTTGACTAATAACAGAATGTGTAGTGTTCTGTTGATGCTATGTTATATCCTAACTTTTTTTTCTAAAACAGGATCAAGTCAAATTCAAAGAAACAACTGGCACCTTAATTTTGAACCACAGTCCACAGATTAATATTCATTACCTAAAAATAAAAAAGCTAGCTAGCTCTATTTAACCCCCTCTTGAGCCTCTAACCTCAACTGTAAGCATTTTGAAATAATAATAATAAAATAAAAAAAAAACATGGCATCTTTCCGCGCATTGTTCATCGTTGCAATCCTGGTTGTAGTTCTAGTGTTGAAGCCAGCAGATGTTATTGCCGAGATAGCACCTGCTGGTCATAAACCAAAGTGTCAGTTGAATGACAAGACGTGCCGCCCGGCTGACCGGCAGGCACCAGAGGATCAAGAGGAGGAGGCCAACGCAGTCAATGTAAAAGCTGCCCCACCTCCCGCTTCGAAAACCCCTACTAGTAATGATGATATGTCAGATGAATTGAACGAGTACAACAGGGAGAAAGTTGTTCTCGGACACTAATTAAGAGAAATCTGCTTAAAGCTTAGAGATGATATGTTAATTATAATTAGTAGAGGATCAATCATCTATTATATTTTTGAGTTTCAAGTATCTGAATATTAATTTTACCTTCTCTCTTTTTTTATATGCTGATATGTACTAATTTTCTCTTCATTTTTTTTGCCATGTGTGTTTGCTCTTAGATTCTTAAGTATAAAGTTTATGCTATCAGCATAAATGCATAATGTTTATGTTGTACAACAATTTCAACCTTCCATTCCAATAAACAGATTGACGTTTTGCCTCTATAGCAATTAAATTGCATACAAGTAACAGAAAGAAGGTTGTTTCTTATTCAAGGTCAAATAGCATGCATGGCCAAAAACCACAAGAAGTACCTGCTTACGTACATCCAAATGCAATATAATTCAAATTTGCAGTTACTATTATTCGAATTTGCAGTTACAATTATTCGAATTTGAGATCCATACTAGAATACATCGCTCACTTTATTGATCGCTTCCTTCCTTAATTGCTGAGATAACTTGGCCAATGGTATCAAATTTCCGCCTTTCCTCGAGCAACAACTTTGCAACATTGAGAGCCCTTCTTTCGCAGCTTGCTCGCCTCGACTCATCTTTAATTGATTCAAAATCCTCAACATGTGCTATCCCGACAATCCTCCTGTTCATACAAAATACCCAAACTGCCCCTCCTTAGTGTTTCTCTAAATAAGAAATTTAAAAGGGAGTACTTTGAAGTATTCGTTCGCTGTACAAAAACTCTTGGAAAAAAAAAAATGGGACAGAAAGAACAACTTAGTATGCGTCTGTAGTATCTATAAAGTTAACAAATTAGTTACCTAATCATTTTGGCTGCACCAAAACCAAGCGAATCATGAAACAAATTATTCATGTACTTTTTCTGTGCCGTACGCAAAAGCTCTGCATTGTTGTATATATCTGGGGGATACACCTCTCCATTTCCATTTTTATGTAGATCCCAAAGAGAGCAAAACTTTTTCTCAAACAGCCTCCAAGTTTCTTCTATTGTGTTCAAGATCCATTCTTTGTAGGCCTGAAATGTTTTTAAATCAGTTTTAGAAATTTCAAAATTTTATTGTCTGTAACTGAGGTATATACCAGGTTACAAACCTGATGTCAATAATTAATCTTTTTAGTAATGTCAGTATATGTACTTGTAACCAATTCAAACATACACATACCTTACGATCATTTGTTTCAGTGGCATGGCCATCTTGTGAGAAATAGGCCAGGATCAAGTTTCCCAAAAATGCTCCTATATCAAAGCCCATCGGCGCATAGAACCCAAATTCTGGATCTATCACTTGGGTTGAGTCAGTCGTCACCATCACCGATCCCGTGTGGAGATCACCATGTATCAAAGCCTGTGCTCTCTCACAGAACCTATACATAAAAAAGCAAAATCGTATAACTCAGTATTTTGTTTATACAAATTTCCATTACAGTTAAGATTACTGCTTGAATTGTATCTGCCAGTTCAACCACATTTTAGCTTCTTTGTTCCTTCTACTTGTTTATTATTATTTGTTCTTTTTATTCTTTCATGTCTTGCTCTGTATTTGATTGGAAAAAACTGAGTTACATTAAGATTCTATTGTGAGGCTCAATAGTACAACTTGAGAAATTAACTATTTAAATTAAACAATTTCCCCTTAGTACGAGAATAGTGGAGCACAAAACAAAGAAAATTTTCATATTCCATTTTGTAGTGGAAAATTAGAATTTTACATGGATTTGAGCTCAGCAATTTGTAATTTTAGTTCATCGTCCTCTCGAACTGACTTAGCATCCTGATCAAGGTATGGCGTGGTCCAGCGGTTTATGTCAGAAACCCTGTACGGGTCTGTGAAAACCACTTGCTCAGTAAGTCTACACATCTCCACATTTCCACAAAACTCTGCAACTGTATTTTAGAATAGACAAGGATTCTATGAGAGTTAATTATTAACCCATCTGGCCATCCTATTCTTATGCTTAGAATTTTGACAAGAAAGCATAAAAAAGAGAGATATAGAGGAATACCCACTGCCAGGTACCACACCAGTCATGTCAGTACTGGTACAGCATGACAATAATGCCACATTCATCATTTTACATTTGGGCATGACAATAATCAAAAGACCAAACACATGTGGTAGTGTACCAGTCCTGTCATTACCCATACAATCCAACACCAGGTGCCGGTACCAGTTCCAATTAGTCAAAGGAGAGAATTAAAAAAGGCTAACTAACATAAGAACATTTTATTTCTTTATGTTACCAGCTTTCTTGTGATCAGATGTGGTATGGTATAAGAGAGAAGTAAAAAAGAGTGTCTTGGCAATGTAATCCGACATGTGTTGTGCCAGCAATGGATACTGAATTCCAGCAATGAGCCCTTTCCTTAAAATAATATGAGGCGGTTCCAGGTATCGCATGCCGATGAGAGACATTGACCTATCAAAGTGGTAGACCTCTGGTACATTCTCTGGGCAGAGGCGACCATGCTCTTGTAGAGTCCGTGCCTCAAAATATGCACGCTCTCTTGTCATTGGCCATGAGTCACCAATGCATCTTATATATGGCAGAGCCTATATATGTTGGTATAGAATAAGGAAAAAGGTAAAGACCTCAAAATATTACAGCAGTGTAGTATGAAGACCTGACTGGTACAAATGAAATGAACACATCCAATCAAAACTGAGGTGGCTCTGGCACCCAGCCAGTAAGAGTACCTTTACCAGACTTATTTGTCAGAATGAGATAGTTGAAATTTTTGTTTATCTTTTGTTTGATCCGTATTTGTTTAGATCTGTCTTGCTGAATTAGAAATGATTACTGTGAATGAAGGAAGACCTGTTTGGCAACGAAAGATCCTTTGGGGGAGGTGACGATGTAGACGAAGTTGAGGTTGCCATCGCCGACCTCTTTGATGGTGAGGTGGTCGAGCTCCGCCTGGCCTCCTAGGCGAGTGAACAGTGGCGGCGTGGACTTGATGTACTCGACAAGAGATTTCTCGTCAAGCGGGTGGAAACCTCCATTGTCCGCCGATTCCATGGATTGTGTCATATTAGAAAGAGACAGAGTTGAGAGTCCTGACTCCTGAGACAGAGAGATAGAGGAGATGGGGTTTATGATGGTGGTAGAGACTAGAGACTAGAGACTAGAGAGAGAGACCGACGGAGGGGACTGGAGCTGGAAATCATTTCACCTAAAGTAACTCAAATTTTGAGTATAAATTCTGACCGTCAGATCTGTTTTAGCACGAATATTGAAGAAGATGGATTCTGATCGGACGGTCTGAATATAAAGTCAAAATTTGAGTTGCTTGGATCCGGAGTCGTGAAGTTGTGCGTGGCGAGAAAGCGAATGTGTTGGGTTCATCGAACCTGGACTCTGATTCTGTTGAGAGTTGAAACTTCAACAAATACACAATTCCAGATTGATTCCTAGTGTCGTTTTCCAACAAGATAAAACAGTAAAACCCCCTCTTTTCTTGTCGTTATCTGATGCTCCGAGATCTGTGCTACATAAATTATTATTGAATTACCCAAATCCTAATCCTAATGCATTATTTATTGTTTTTTTCAACATAAATAATAATATCATTATCAGGTGTCGCGCCTCTTTCTAAGAACAGCACAATTCATGCTTCTTCTTCTTCTTCTTTTTCTTTTATGAGAGAAAGACCCCGTGGGCATTAGGCAGGTTAAAGATTTTAACAGAGTAGTTTTAGCTTCATGCAGCGCACAGACTAAAGAATCAAAACAGCGCTGCAGCCGCTGCTTATGGTTCATACGCTGCATGAAGCCAAAGCTACTCTGTTAAAATCTTTACCTCATTAGGCACAGCTCAATTCATGATGTCAAGACAGTCAAGTTGTCAAGTTACCTGCTGATGCCTCTGATGAATTGATGATGGAAGTTAATGGTATTACATTTTATCTTATCTATAACTTGTATATTGCATGCTGGTATGTAGGAGGCGAAGTCAGACTTTTAGACTATAGGGATCAATTTTACAATATCATGTCGTTTTATTCTAAATTATATAGAAAACTATACATAAATATAAAGAAAAAATTAAAAAAAATGAAGATCAATTGACCTCCATTCTTACTTTCTTCCTCTGCCTCTGCTGGTATGATATATTTCTGATCCCAAATCAAAACATGGCTGGGATACAAATTCCAAATTATGCAAAAGAATCTTCAAATTCACACCATAATTGCTTCATAGTTGACATCCTCTCTGGATTTTGAAATTATATACAGGATATTAAGGTCCACAAAATTTTGCCTCATAAAACAAATTATTTGTAATTAATAACTTATTCATTTTATAAAAGCTCACTATTAAATATATATACCTGCTACTGGCTATCTTTCTTTTTATTGGAAAATGCAGTTACAGACTATATACATAATATATCTCTTTTCTTATATTAAGTACGTAGATGTTCTGATCCACCAATAACTTTGATTTAAATATCAAATTTCATATTGAATTTCATCCCTTCAATTAAATATTTTGATTTTATGCATCTTTTTTATGTTTATTTACATGTAAAAGTCTAAATTTATTTAGATAAATACTCACCACACGTACTTGCTGAATGCAAATTGTATTATCTTTTTTATTAATCCTAATTCCTTTTCATATTTTAAATGTCATTTAAGGAACTTTTGAATTGATTGATGATTGATATCATGTCTTTATTTTATTTTTCTATTTTTTATATCGTTTAAGAAATATTATTTGTCATTTAATATGTCACTTTGTATGATTGTTTATGAAAATATGTCAAAAAGATAAAAGAAATTATATATGTCAGAATGTTATTTACGTATATATGTCACTTAGGAAAAAATGAGGCTATGGTAATATGTATATTATATATCGTTTGTGCTATGGATCTATTTTTCTAATTTCAAAGTTCAAACAATCAATTCAAAACATTAAACATGATCTCCATATGAAAAGATGCATATACATCAAATTGTACATTCATTAGAATTCATTTTAGTAATATTTAGATAGATGGAAAATCAGTGCTTTTGGATGGTTCAGAAATCTTAAATCTATCTATCTAAAAAAATCAGTAAATAAATTCTAAAAAAAATATAAAATTTGAGCTACAAGTACAATCATGTTAAAGATGTCAGATTGGTTGATACGAGTCCATAGTGCATACTGATGTGTAATTTATCATTTAGTCTAATTTTTTTTTTATGAAAATATATTGTTTTGTTATAATATATCTCCGTTACAATTAGGGCTGCATATGAGCTGAGTTTGAGCGAGTTACTCCCAACTCATGCTCAACTCATTTAGTAAATGAGCGAGTCAACTCGAGTTGGGATATCCATAACTGAGCTGTAAAGCCAACTCGAGTTGACTTACAACTTATTTATAACTCATTTGACCAGTCAATTTTATTAGTTATAATTATATACTAGTAAGAGTTTCTCTAACCCAAACAATTCAAATGATTTAATAAAAATTTATCTAAATATAAACAATTCAAAAATAATTAACAAGACAATTAACAAAACAAAAAAACCAAACATTATCTTAGAAGTCATTTAGAAGAGCATGAGATTTATTGTGACGAATTTTGTATAACTCGAGTTGTTAATGAGCAAGTTGAAGTATGCTCAAACTCAGCTCAATTATTAAATGAGTCAGCCAACTTGAATTGAAATTGACTCAAGTTGTAAATGAGAGAGTTAAAGCGAGCAGTTAGCGAGCGAGTTATGAATTTGAGCGATTTTGTACCACCCTAGTTACAACTCATAGATACGATACTAGTTGTGATATATGCAAAGAAACTATGAATAAATGCGCGTCTTAGTTGATTAGGAAGCCTGGGTAATTAGTAATCAGAATTGAATGAAAGAGGCCGACGGACTTGCTTCCCAATTGAGATAACAGAAAATTGGAGAAATTTTCCCAATTGGATTAATGGACATCTCCAGTCTCGGAAGGCGGAGCAGTTGAGACTTGAGAATTGTAAATTCGAGGAGAGAGCAAAGATCCATCCACAAGATTTATCTTTCTCCTCTTCGCAAAATTTACCAACCCCTTTCTTTCTTTCTTTCTTTAAACTACCCCCAACTATGGCTACCTCTGGCGCCGACGTCACATCTCGCCGATCCGTACACCGATCCCTTGGAGGCGGCGCAGGTTCTCTCTCTCTCTCTCTCTCTTTCTGGTTTGATGGATATAGATCATCAATTCAATTCGTTGTTTGATTGGGTAATGCATCTATATTCTATATTCTATACACAGTGGCTGATGTTCTCCTGTGGCGTCGGAGGAATGTTGCTGTGGCTGCTGCTGTGGGGTCGACCGCAGTGTGGGTGTTGTTCGAGCGGGCTGGATACAACTTCCTTTCTGTCATGGCTAATGCTTTCCTTCTCCTTGTCTCTATTCTCTTCTTCTGGGCCAAATCTGCTTCTCTCCTCAATCGACCATTGCCTCCTCTCCCAAATATGGAGGTCTCAGATGCTTTTGTGGAGAAAGCTGCCAGCAAGGCAAATGTGTGGGTCAATCGCCTCTTGGCCATAGCTCATGACATTGCCATTAAGAGAGACAGAAACCTCTTTCTCCAGGTAACTCTCTAATGGAACTAGGTAGGAAATATGTGAAAATTTCCATCTCTTATGGGGATTGGGGAATATCAGATGTTATCTTCTACTTCTTTTGATCTAAAGTTCCATAATTTCAGATTGTGCCCTATTGTGTAATTGATTCTTATTTTTACTTCTCTGACATGTAACATGCCTCTTATAAGTTTTGTTTATAATTTCTCATTTTTTTTTTGGAAAGGTGATTGTGGTACTATGGCTAGTGGCATATGTTGGCAGCTTCTTCAACTTTCTCACTCTTCTTTACATTGGTATGTATTTAGCAGAGATTTATTACCATTATCTGATTATTGTTTCTATATCTGCTTCCAATTTACTAATTAACAAGCGGTCGCAATGAGTCTGAGGTACCAATCAAGCTCCAATTGAAATATGCCACATTCTATGGAGTTAAGAATTAGATGAAGTGAATGTAATACAAAGAAGTTTATTTTAAACACCAATGCCACATTCTCTTGTTGTCTATTGATACAGGTACAGCAGTGTTGCTAGTTCTACCAGCCATTTACGACAAGCACCAGGACAAGGTCGATGAAAAAGTAATGATTGCACACAGACAATTGTCACGCCATTTTGACAGCTTTGTTGCCACAACTAGACAGCCCCAAAAGGAGAAGAAAACCGAGTAGCCATTTTGCACATTTTGATATTCATTTTAGGTACTAAATTCAAAATCTCTGTTTTAAAAAAGGATGATTTTGACATCTTTGTATAAATGAAGAATTACTTGACCAATAGTAATACCTGTCTGTTCTGGTACTAGTAGTCGCTGGCCAATGCGATACCTGTACCGGGTTGGACCTTTTATGAAGACCTTTTGATAATATTTTTTTTTTCTTATTTTCCTGTTTCATGTATAGTTTGAAGGTTATTGCATTGAGGCAATACTTTTAAGGGTTGTTTAGGAAAAAAATGGGTTGTCTTGGCTTAAACTGTACAAATTAATGCGTGATATGGGGTTCTATGGACTTGCAATCAAATGTTGGGAGACCAAGTATATGCCAGTTCGCCCTGTTACTGTCAATTTGGCATCAACCAGCTTAAATTTCAGTCCATATGGCTATGTGATCCGTGATTTTTTTTTTTTTTTTTTGCTTACAAAGACATGCAAAGTTTTCTTTTATCAACTGTAAAATTATTTCAAATTTTCTCAACCACGAATGTTGTTTATATTTTCAGGGCTTGATGCAAGACCTCACTCAGTCTCAAGATCTCTCTGTGGATGGACGCATACAAAATTTATATCTTAATGATACTTGGCAATTTATGCATATTTGCCCAGTACAGTTTTATTTGTACTCGTGCATTATGGTGTTATTCTGCGGTTAAGAAGTGAATATGATCTTGAGAACTTGAAGATTGTTAGCTGTGCTTTACTTTTGGTACTTTTAAGATATCCATCTGTGTAAACGTTTCACTACCATTTGTAGTACTTGAGCATCTATTGTGCAACCTTTCTGTACGTCAAACAACTCTTTGCATTGATGCCATCATTTGTCTAAATTTTAATGGTCTAAATATTAATTCATGTTAAAGAGAAGAGAAACCATGAAAACCATTTCATTTTGTGTATTTATAACCAACCTAGATGATCACTCAATGGAAAAAAAAAAATCCAAGGAGACTATATATCATATAATTCTGCCGTTACAAAACTAACAATAGATCAAACTGGTACCATATAAGCATCCTGTTTTCTATTGACTCAAATTGATCTTATTGATCTTACAAAAGCAGTATCTAGAAAGAAAGACAAGCACAGTAACTGCAGTTGGAAAAAAAACTAATCTTAGCAGTAGCAGCATTCACCTCTCCAAAGATGTATACTTATCCTGAAATTACAAACACAGCCATCTAAAAAGTCAAAATTTATTCATTGGAGGAATATACAACAAAAAAATAAATTAATGCTCAAACATGTGCTAATTTGACAAGATCAGTAGGAAACTAATCACAAAGGATCCAATTAAGAGACCTTTGTGCAATATCCATTAACACGAGGGCATTTTGCAAATGTCTCATTAGTAAACATTAATTTTAGTTTCTCAGAAATAAATCATTTATACCAGTAAGATACCGTATGAGGGAGGCTTTCCACCTATAGTAGGTTATCAGATCTACCTAGGCATACTACTAAGATAACCCAACTTAATCATACAATTAATAGATAAATGGAATACTCATATTTTACCTACCAATATCTCCAGGATAAAATTCTACATAAGATGGTAAGAAAACAAGCACTACATCAAATGCAAAGGGCTCCCATGTCTGGTAATGATCTAGTAGTGGCAGCAGGTGCCCTTTCGAGTTGATCTCGTATCTTATTCTGCTTTTGTCCTTTCTTCTCTTTTCCCCTACTACCACCTTTGCTTTTACTATAAGACAATTAAAATTAAAAAACTAGAAATCTCAATTCTCATTTTCTTTTTTAAAAGGATACATAACTACCAGGAAACTTTTCTGAGAGTAAAATATCATGTTTAGCCCAACAAATCGCAAATTATATCTATACCTCGATCCATCATTTTCTACAAAGATGACATAACTACCCTTCATCGGTATCTCTCTAAGTAAGAACCAAAGGTAGTTTAGGCATTTTCTCAAAAATCTTAGAGAGCACATGAATAGGTGATGTTTCTCAAAAATCTCAGAGAAGAATGTTGTGTTCCAAGGTACACAAGACATTTCAAAGTTTGGTAGAGGCCCGAAATGATTAACTCATAAAGTTCATCTTTCTAAAACACATTAATGAATTCAAAATAGGAGTCAAGAAGAGACAGATTTATACATTACTAGAGCAGCTGCCCTTCGTTGCTTTGCCGATCCATGCTGCAATTCCTTATCTCTTGCTGATTTCTACAGACAAAAGACCCGACAAAAATTGAAACAAAGTAAATAGACATCTATGCACTATACCATACAAAATATCAGTATACCCCAGTTTTTACCATTATACTGGTATGCTTACAGCTAGATGCAGCACACACCTACATAGATAAGGAATTTGATCTTCGTTTTGGTGCATTATTAGAAAGATACCTTATCTTTTAGCTGGTTCTCTTTGTTTGGTCTCTGAGAATTGCTCGGCGAACAGCTACCACTACCCACGTCTTCTGGAGTTATATGTCAAAAAATATCATAACATGACAAAAATTTCTAAAAAAAAATTGCATGATAAAATAAAGCATAAGTTCATTATAGCCATATACCATTGGTATCAGAAAAGGAACTTTCTTCAATGCAAATTGAATCGGCCGACTCTTTCTCTGCAATTATGTACTCTATTGCTGCATCGACATCACCTGCCACCTCTCGAAGAACCTAAATTGTCATGCCAGCAATATAATGCTAAATTCATAAAAATATAGGTGAATGACTCATATGAAAAGAAACATAACAAATATGGAGGTAGTAATTAGTAATAAAGCCAACCTTTTGAATTTTATCGGTATTATAGCACCTGGTTGCATCCATGACTGTCTTAACTTGAGTAGACTCTTTTGAATCACTAGTTGTTGCTTTAGAACTATCGCTTGTTCTAGAAATATTGGCATCCAGCTGTACAGATAGAACAAGAGAGAATTATGGTACTTCAAACTTATTTTAGCGCTGACCTATTGCTGTGCAACTAAGCCTCAAATTAATCATCAACTTGAGAAGATTTAGATAGAATTGAAACTAGAAAACTAATTATTACCCAAAGACAATACCCTGATTTATATATATGAATTACGACACATTCTTATAGAAGACTATCTACTACCATAATATAATTTCTGTATTCTGTGTAATACAAAATACAAACTTTCCAAGATAGATGTGCCACAGAGAGAAAGTAGAGATGTGCTAGGTAGAGAGAGACATCTTTAAGAGAAACATTCCAAACTGAGATGCATATCAGAATTTCAAAGAAAGCACAAAATCCTAATTCACATTTTGACACAACTGAAGCAAAACAACCCAAATTTACCATCAATTGTGCAACTGTGTTTAACTAAGGTTCAATCCTTAACAATATATCAATAACCAAATTATCCTCATCTTACCCAAAGTCATGCAACTAGGCTCCATTACTCCTATACAAAGCATAGAGAGAGAGAGAGACCTTGATGAAGATAGGCTTAGCAGGACCCTCACAAGGATCTTCCCTTAACCTAACGCTGTTATAGTGTTCTCCATGGTGATATGACCTGCCAAAAATTTAGAGACTCCCCATTTAATGCAAATATATGTTGGTAATATGTTCTAATTTTATCATAAGATTAGTATAATTTGATTATTTTGAGGAGGGCATCAATGAAGGTGTTTCCGGAATTAGAGTATACTCAGTTGTATCAGAAGCTTTGAGGAAGAGATTTACAAATGAATCATGTTGACTTCATCCGTAGCAAAATTGCTTATGTACCACCTCGGTGAGTTAAGCTGCACAAAGAGATAACAAAAAAAAAATGATAAATAGAATAGCACATCCAAGTCCAAGTATGCAATATATCAATTTTATTATTTTATTCTCAAAATTAGAGGTAAAAAATAACAGTCTGTTGTAAGGGGTGGTAACTGGTAAGAGTACCTGATGGATGCAAATGTTGGTACGGGTGACAAGAGAGGCAGCTTGTAACTCCATGTGACCAGCCCAGGTACCATCCTCCTCCATTGATTTGCAATAATCATCAAATTGTACTTCATCCTCTATAAACGGCTCAAAATCCTCCCTATGGTTCTACTATAACAAAAATACCACAATATGATATGAAGGATAAGATTGTTAGTAAATAAAAGATTCAAATTGAGGTAATATATATGAATAAAGGTATACTTACCCTAATATATTGTACCACCATGGCACGGTACCTGGCATGGTCTTCTTCATTTCCCTCGAGCTGATCAGCTAAAGATCTAAAAGTAATATAGATATATGAATAAGAAGGGTTAAATTAAAAGTGGAAGCAATTAGTATGCAGAATAGGAAGCAGATAGAGAGGAAGTAAAAAAGAAGGATAAAGAAAAGAACCTGAAAAAACAGTTGCCATCAGCTACAACTTCAATTATTTTTAAACCCAACAAATCAAGTTGAGATCGAAGTTCAGATAAATTGACCTTCTTTCCATGCTTCTTCACCTATATATATATTGCATGAAATCAATTATTGTTCTTGGTTGCTTCATTTATTTAATTCAAATAACAACCCTTTCTTTCTTGATCCCTATTCCTATTCCCTCCTTATGAATTGGAATTGAGATTACCGATAACTTAACTGAACTATATATGCCGCCTAAGTAATTATTCTATATTGAGAAGAGAAGAGAAGAGAAGAGAAGAGAATTAGGGGAAAGTATAGAAATAAATAAATAAAATTACGGAATTTCGGGGCAGCCTCTGGAGCTTAGCAGCAGCCTTCCTGTTCTTCGCCATTTGTTTGTTCTTTTTTCTTTGAAAGAGGAAGAGGAAGAGCAAAAGTTGTCAGATGAGATGTATTAGCAGCAGTCTTAAGTCTTAAGGTCAGGCTTGGGCTTGGGCTTGGGCTTAATCTAAAAGCCACAGGCTGCCTGTTGGGCTTTATTTTGCGATTTGGTCTCCGACTTAAGAGTCTCTTTTGGTTTGGGCTTAATCTAAAAGCCACAGTCCAGCTTTGTCCCTTTCTTTGGGCCTCCATACTCCACCTTTCTTCCTCTTTTCTTTACTTCCGAGAGCCAATTCAGGAGATTTTGACCCAATTACCATACCATCGATGTTGCTCACTTGATCTATCTTCATCTAAAGGGTAAAGTAAAGTAAAACGTTACTGTTGTGTTGTGTTGTGTTGTGTTGTGTTGTGGTTACCCTACTATTACATAGTTGCCTTGGGGTTAAATAGTGCAAAGCATTCTGAGCCCAGAAGTCAAATTGAAAGCATTTGTGCATTCAAGTTATATGAATGAATAGTCAAGGCCCAAGGCCCAGTAATAGAGGAGATATTTTCGCTCCTTAAAACATTTACTGTGCATATTTTGGCAATTTTAAAGAGAAGCACCACATGAGACGAGATTCAGTCATGTTTTCTGACTATATGAATATTTGCTAGCTATTTATTTATTTTATTTTGTAACTATACAAATTACTTAGCTGCGGCTTCTACTCCTAACCGAAAAGGTAGTTCATTTTTTTTTTCCATGTACATTTAGATAGTCTTTTACTCTTTTCTAAATAGTAAATACAAAAAGTTTTTTTTTTTTTTGTTTAAAAGGCAATCCGTTTTGGAGAGAATGGCGACAACTAACCTCTCTTTTTTTTCTTTTTAAATTCAAGTAGTAGTATTAATTTGCATTTTTTTTTGGAAAAATGTTATATATATTCAGTTGATTTCATATTTTGTGAAAAAAAAAATTTATTCCGATTTCCATACATGAATTTGTCATTATTTTTGGAGAGAATTCTATTGTATGTACTCAATTTGGCCTCCATATTTTATGACTAAATTTTTCATTTCAATTCCCATACTTATACAATAACATATAATATTATTGAATTTCTAATTATATGGTTCTTAATTAATTTATTGTTGAACCATTAAAAAATAATGGGTTTAAAATAGCAAATCAGTATTGCATAAAATTGAAGTGCCAATAATTTATTTAAAAAAAGGAGCGTAGCATAGAGGGCATCTGTTCAACAGCTCAATATTTGAGTTTTCGAAATTCTAATAGTCGATCCGAACCGTTCAACATATTCTCTATATGAATATGTACTTGCAAACCAAATTTTACATTTTTTTTAATTTTTGTACTATTTTTTTAGATATGTAGAAAATCACTAGATCTTAATGGTGCAGAATTTTCAGATCAAGTGATTTTCTAAAATAGTAAAAAAATTCTAAAAAATGTGAAATTTGGTTTGCAAGTACATATTCATATGGAGATCATGTGGAACGGTTCGGATTGACCGTTAGAATTTTGAAAACTCAAATATTGAGCCGTTGCATGAAAATTGTCTGTGCTACGCATAGCATATTAGCATTTTTCTTAAAAAAAATGATGATGATGAGAGCTGACTCTTGCTGACATATGCAAAAGAAGTATGAACAGAGAGGACTTGTCAATTATCGTGTGTGTGTGAACACAAAACCAGTGGCTATGGCTTATGGGCTTATGGGCTAATGGGCTAATGGCTATGCATGTTTAGGTGCTCATCATGCTCCAGTCCAGTGCATAATGTTGAGCCAAACTCTCTCTCAATCTCTCTATACTCTCTATACTCTCTATATATAATATAGTGAGTCCAAACAATTATTTGGATCCCTACCTACTTTCCGTCTATAAAGCTAGCTAGCTAACCATTAATTATAATTAGTTTGTCCTTTTTAGTGATGTATATTATATGAGTAAAGCTAGGGCGTGACATGCTCACCAAAAAAGTTTGGTGAGCATAACTCCAAAAGTATATCGGATCGACATCAAATGTCAAATTCAAACCGTTGAAATCCATGTACTTCATGAGCGATGCATATACATGCAAAATTTTGAAAGTTTCGAGTTTATTTACTACACGGTCAAGTGGTTAAATAAATAATAAAAATTGAATATATAAAATAACTTATAATAAAATGTTCGTTTCTTTGACCACTTGACCGTGTAGCAAATAAACTCGAAACTTTTAAAATTTTGCATGTATATGCATCACTCATGAAGTACATGGATTTCAACGGTTTGGATTCGGCATTTGACGTCGATCCGATATACTTTTGGAGTTATGCTCACCAAATTTTTACTCATGTAATAATGTATATGTCTTTGTAATAATGTATAATATATTTATAGTAGGCAAAAGACATATAAATTGTTATAGAGGACTAGCTACAGTCGATTGGTGCTGAGTTTTTCTTATTTAACTTTCAAATTATTTCAGATTTTCTTATGGAACTATATATATATATATATATATAATATGAGTAAAGTTAGGGTGTGACATGCTCACCAATAAAATTTGGTGAGCATAACTCCAAAAGTATATCGGATCGACGTCAAATGCCGAATCCAAACCGTTGAAATTTGGTGAGCATAACTCTTATTACATTCCACTTAATTATATTATACAATGAAGGTTAGAATGACTTTAAGCCGGCCCTGATGGTTGTATGAAAGGTATACCAGTACTATAATGTTAAATAAAAGAAAATGGAGTTTAAAGAGGAAGTGAGGAGAAGAAATTAAATGAATTATGTGTTAGGAGACCAGATCAGAGGAACTTGTGAACTGCCTTTTTATCTTCTTTTTTCTTTTCTTTTTTTATCTAAAATGGCGGATTGGTGCGCCATGATTGTTAAAACTCCACTACATGCACCATTGTAATGCCTTACAAGGACCATATCATCATCATATGTATGCCAATAAACTAAACAAAACAAGGACAAAACTATTACTATTAATTATTTTGTTTATCACTATTACCATCATTCTTATTATATATTATTGTCGTTGTGATTTAGACTAAGTTATTACGCGTAGTCGAATTCAAACCGTTGAAACTGATTTACTTCATCTCGTGAGTGACATGCTTAATTATATGCAAATTTTCATTCTATTTGTGCTTAATTAGTGTGCTACGTACATCATTAATTTCCAACATGATAAAAAGGTTGTGACCATTATACATACATATATAGGGCTGTCAAAAAAGCTCATGGCTCGCTCGTGGCTTGATACGTCCAAATGGTATGGTAAAAAGCTTCAGTACAATTAGATGTACCTTTTAAACCCTAAATACGCTTTTGGTTCAGATTGCAAGTATACAATCCTATCAAAGTAGTATATTGTCGGGTATCGATCCACAGGGAGTAGGATAAATACTTAGTTTAAACTTTACTAATTAATTTCAGAAAATAAAAGGAAAGTAAAATGCAATAAAAGTAAATTGGGGGGTTTTGTTCTAATTAATCCTAAGTTTGGGTTCAATACCTAAAGAGAGGAATTAAAAACAACTAAAGTAAATAAAGGAAAGAAAGATTGGTTTGCTTTCAAGTAAAGGAGATCTAGGGGCATTCGGTCTACAATCCCTTGCTAACTCTATCTATTCAGTATTTGTTTAAGTTCATGTATGATTTGATGAGGTTTCTAACCTAATATGTTATTAAGGGTCACTTTCGTGAATTAATAACGTGTCCAAGGTAACTCGAACTTCTCGATGAAGTCCCCCACCCTAGTTACCTAGAACCATTGAGCTCTTGTTAGTCTCTCATCTCCTCAAATATTGATGCTTCACGATTAAGTCCTTCATACCAATACCCGATTCGATTTGAGATGTCCTAATTAGGGTTTGCCTTCACGGTTAGGTTCTTCACCAAATTCCTAACCTTAATTTCTATAGTTCCGGCTTAGATTACAAATTAGTTACAATCCTAATCTAAACCTAGGGTATTTGCATTCATAATTTGGTACTCTCCTCTCGTCCTAACTTCTTTGGATCATTTGACAAAGAGATACCAAAGCGGGACTACTGCGATTTCAAGTACTAATTATGTAATTAACACAAATGATAAATCACAAAAATTAACATCAAATCCCATAAAACAATCATAACAAAGACAAATAACCGAATAAGATACAATTAAACAAGTTCATGCATTGACCTAAACCCCTAGAGAGAGAACTACTCTCTCATGGAGAGATCCATTACAAAAATTGGCAAAGTAAGAAGAAATGAAATAAAGAAATGATTACACCCTTTATTTGATCAAACCCCTCAATCTTGCCGACTTCTTGCTCAGGAAACCCTTATTCTCCTTGCTTGAAAGCTTTCCTTTTCTCCAGAATTTATCGCTAAGTATTGTGTGTGTGGAGAGAGAGATGAGATAATGGATGGATAGAGATGATTATAGATGGATAGAGATGATTATGGATGGATGATCTTTGCGAAGAGATGCCTTCAATGGAGAATGAACCCCATATTTTATAACTAAAGACCATGTCCAATTTAGAGGCTAGGAAGTGGAGTTAGTGGGTGCTATATTTGGATTGTTTTCCAGGATTGCATTGTCCACATTTGGCTGTAAAAACGTGTCCTTTGTGCGCCAAAAATAGAAACCGTGTTGAAAACGTGTAATTTTGGCTGTCTGCGAGTTTAGTGCGTCCTACTGACTCCAAATTTCCTTTTTTAGTTTCTCATGTTATAGATCTTCTTCCTAGCTTTCCAAAAAGTGGTCGTAATCCTAAATCGGAGTTACGAGTCAAAAGTTATGGCTATTTTAAGATCAGGCTCTAGTTATGCATTCTGCTACAGTACCATCCGCACTGGGTCTTCACCACCCGCACTGCGGCTGCATCGAGATCCGCACTAGGCTCGGACTTTCCCTGTGCGGCTGCATCGAGATCCGTGCGTCCGCATCGATATCCGTGCATCAGCACGGATTTTTGATGTATAGCTTATTATATCTTTTTAAAATTGGCGCGCATCCAGAAATCCATCTAAGTACTTATTTTGGCCATATCACAAACTGTGTGTCTGCAATGAGCAGTTTCCTTCGGTTTTCTTCATTTTTCTTCATTTCCTACAAATTAAAACCAAACAAATGCAGTAACTTGATCCAAGGTGTATTATATTCACTTTATATTCAAAATACAAGATATTTGGTGTTATTTTGTGATAAAAATCAGATTGAATATGTATATAATTTAGGCCTATCATGGCTCGCCTCTAGCTCGCTCGGTAGTGGACCGAGCTGTTAACGAGCCAGCTCGGCTCAGGCTCGGGCCAAAATAAACGAGCTGAGCCAGGGGTCAGCTCGGCTCGTTAAGCTATAGTGAATTTAGGGTTTAGTCTCGTATAATTTTAAGTCCAGTTCTATTTTTAAAGGCGCAATTATGCAAAATTGATGTATTTTCGGTTTGGGAAAAAAGGATATGGCTTTAGTTGTTTGAAGATGTGCCTGCTAGACAATTTCTTAAATTTTTTGAATGAGATTTTTTATTTTTTTATTTTTGAATTTGTATAATAACAGCTCAATAAAGCCCAGCGAGCCAACTCGTCAGCTCGCGAGCTAGCTCGGGCTGGCTTGTCACAAGCTGAGCCAGGGATTTTGGCTCAGATGACCTAGGTCTAGCTCGCTCGGTCCAGGCTCGGGCCAAAATAAACGAGCTGAGCTAAGGCCCAGCTCGGCCCGAGCCAGGTCGTTTACAGCCCTATACATATATACATACATGTACTTTAACAAATTAAGGTAAGGTGCCTCCACTCAGAAATTGAAATTAATTTTGTTTGATGAAGACTGTCTAACCAATATATCCACTACTTCCTCCGCATTGCCATTTGCACTCACCCGGCCGGCCCCAACACACATATATATATATCATTTGCCTTATATTATATATATATATAAGAGGAGGATACAACTCTCTCTCTCTCTATATATATCTATATATATATCACCTTAATTATCTTCATTCAACACCAACATAAAAAAGAATAGTACAATTTATGATACTAATGTCACCTTTAAAGCTCCTTGCCATTACTCTCTTCATTTTCTCCTTCTCCGCCGGCCAACTAAAAGCTCAATCCAATGACTCGGCTCCACCCCCTTATACCAGCCTAATAAAAGCTCAATCCACTGACTCGGATCAAGCCCCTTGTCCCAGCCCGCCATTGAACCCATCCTACTTCCCAAACATCAAACAATACCAAGCATACCTTGTCATCCAAGCCTTCAAGCTCACTATAACAGATGATCCCCTACACATCACCAAAACATGGGTCGGTACTCAAATTTGCGACAATGATGACATCAACACGTATAGAGGATTCTTTTGTGACACCCCGCCGGGTACCGAGGACCTCACAATTGCTTCCATTGACTTCAACGGCTTTCACCTCGCTGCACCGACAATCGATGGTTTTATAAATAGTTTCCCTGACCTTGCGCTTTTCCATGCCAACTCAAACAACTTCTCAGGCACCGTCCCCAACCTTTTAGGATTGCCGTACTTCTATGAACTCGATCTTAGTAACAACAAGTTTTACGGTGCATTTCCAAACAATGTAGTGCCGTTAAGCGGCCTTGCATTCCTCGACCTTCGTTTTAACTACTTTCAAGGACCCGTCCCTTCTCCCATTTTCCTAATTGGCTATGAGGCGCTATTTCTCAATAATAACTTCTTCTACTCGAGCATTCCATCAAACCTTGGTAGTTCACCGGTTGAGTACCTAACATTGGCCAACAACCGCTTCACTGGTCCCATCCCGGTCTCGATATGCAACACATCAAGAACACTTCTTGAAGTGCTCTTTTTAAATAATCAACTGTCAGGTTGTTTACCTTATGAGATTGGATACTTGAGAGATATTGATGTGTTTGATGCCGGAACGAATAGGTTAACCGGCCCCATCCCACTATCTTTTGGTTGCCTAAGTAATGTTCAGCAGCTAAACCTTGCACAAAATTACTTATATGGATGTGTACCAGATGTAGTATGCCAGTTGGCCAAAACAGGAAATCTGGTAAACTTATCGCTGTCTGACAACTACTTCACAGCACTTGGAGCCAGTTGCTGGGATCTATTGCACACCAATGTGCTCGATGTACGTAGGAATTGCATAGTGGGATTGCCACATCAAAGGCCATCCAAAGAATGTGCTTGGTTCTCAACTCTTCCCAAGTTATGCCCCTTGGTGCCATACATGCCATGTGAAGCACATCCGGGTCGACATAACAGTAAAACTTGTTACAATGATTGGTTTTCGCATTTTGACCATAACCCTCCAATGTCTTTCCTGCCTCACTATGCAACCTTAAACCAACCTGGAAAGGGGAAAGGCGGAAATTGATACAAATTGCCTAAGATCGATATAGCATCTATCATTTGTAAACAAACTGTTTGTATGGATCAAGGCTTTTTGGGTCTAATCCACGTACACTTTCTATTTCATTATATATATGATGTATAAGTAGCTCCTGTACGTGTTTGCCATAATATATGCATCTCTCTAAGGTTATATGAAATAATTCTAAAATATAATAATCATCTTCAATTTATATATGCTACCGTTAACTTGAAAGATAATAGTTACTCTTTTCTTTAATTTCAATCATTTTCGGGGAAATTATACATCTATACTTTGTGGTTTTGTACTTTCAATTTGGGTAACTAATTAGAGCTTCATAAAATCTAATCGTCATGCATTCCCAAAAAATCAACACATCATTTTCCAAAATAAAGCAGAAGACAAATTCATTTCATATCAAATTGAAGATACAATATTGATCATTGATACATTAGAGAAGTTGTATGTACAAGAGCATTCCATCAATCGTAACGTGGTGCTACAATAATCGACTCTGTAAATCGGAATCCAAATAGAGGCTGATGCGCGCAGCTATAGCCTATAAATCATTCCACAGCAATGCTCTGCTCAGACCTGGTGATTGAAAAATGGTAATTTGCCGGGGTGCGACGGAGTGCCTTGATTCCCATTTTATTTCCCTTGCTCTGCATTCAATTTTTATTATATATAAATTAGTATCTAAAATTTTGGAGAAATTAGAGAGCATATACATAGCCAAGGATCAAGGTTGCAAAACTAAAGATTTTGACCCACAGATTACTTAATACCAGTTGTACCAGATTTAAGTACCAATCAGGTAAAGTAATCCCATATTTCTTTCCAAGGAAACAAAAAAGGAGAGAAAATAACATACTATCAAGCAGGTATTTTCCTTGGCATTGCAAACAGGGTAGTCACTCGGGCAGCAGCTAGTGCGGTCAGCGCAGCAAACAGCACTTTCCATCGGGCAGCATCCCCACCCAAAGCATTTGCGGCCCCACTGGTACATGCAGCAGCATGTGCTTCCGGCCGGGCAAGTAGTGTACTTGCTACACTTGACAGGCTCGGAAGGGGAAGGGGAGGGTTGCTTCCTTTCTTAATAGGATATGAGGCCATGGAAGCGATACCACACTTGCCGGCAGAGGCAGCAGAACCCACGTTGCGTTGCATCCTGATATAGCCATTCTCGCCCCAGTGTGGGCCCCACGAGTTGCGAACAATCCAGTAGTCAACCCCATTCTCAGTGCCATAGCCCACTGCCACCACACCATGATCTAGGTCAGTTCCACAACGACCAGTGAATACACCCTGACAGATTTACAAAAAAAAATATATATATATAATTAAGGATGGGTACTGCTAGAAGTGCTTCAAAATTTTGGAAGGAAATGAAATAAAAAGATCAATATTAAGTATTAAATAAAGCCTCACAGAGCTGTAGAGCTGGAATTGGCGACCACCAGCCTCAATTGCTACACTGACAGGCTGTTGGGCCACTGCTTTCTTTAGCGCCTTCTCATCATTCTGTGGCACATCTTTGTAGCCGTCTATCGACACCACCTTGGAATTTTTCTGCCGAGATGAATTACACAATTAATGTTAATACCAACAGAGATCGATTGAAAACAAAAGAAGAGTAAATTGCAATGTCAAATTCATCATAAGTACCCTGAGTATGTCGCACTTGCCGTCACGTGCAGAATAGGGATAGTCCTTCTCAGTGTCAATGCCACCATTCTTGACAATGAAGTCAAAGGCGTCGTCCATCAAGCCACCGTTGCAGCCCTGGTTACTGGTGCTGTCACAGTCGACAAGCTCCTGTTCTGACAGCGAGATCAGCTCTCCTGTCACTATCTTGTTTATCCCCTCCACAGCTGCTATTGTGGAAAATGCCCAGCAGCTCCCTGCATTTACCCAAAAATATATTAATTTCCTGTGTGAGCAGATATATTTTTTTTACAGTCACTTGGATTACACGAGAGGTGCTTTTGATAAATATATTTGTTCTTTTTGCCAGCAATTATTAAGATAATTATTGCCATTTAAAATTATGAGTCTGTGATATATTCTATGCTACCATTCAAACAACTAACAGTCTCAGCGACGTGTCATATTTAAGTATTAATTATTATAACAGAAGGTACAACAGCAATTAAAAAATTATAATGATTGCTTTCGTAACATATTGTCAAAGAAAATGGACTTAGCACGAATCTCAATGCATCTTCCGGCATCCGTCCAATACGAGATAAGGACAGGACAGGACAGGACAGGAGTCGTCGTCAGTTCCAACAGCGCCTTAACAAATCTTTTCGAGTTCAACCAAATCACGCGCGGTGCCAATTAAGTCAAGTATATTCCTTTTTTAGCACTATCTCTTTTCTCCATTCATACCGAAACGGAGACGAAGGAAACCCCTATGTTCCGTTCTGTTCTAACGTTTATCCAAAAATGGACATGTACAGTTTACGGATACCGGTGAGCGAAAAAAGTTAAAAAGGGCCGAAAAACAAATGACCGAAAGACTCCCGATAAAGACGAGGGAGGGACTTTTCTATTTCTCTTTTGCGTGTAGACTCCGGTGTAGGGAGTCCGAAAACTACCAAAAATTCAACCGCCACACCGAATTAATATCAGTACGATACCTTCAAATCCATAACTTGTGCCACACCACCTTTGTCCTTGCTTCGAGCGTAAGAAAGGTAATGAACGCAAATATAACTTGCGAGGGATAATTGCATAATAAACCTCAATATTATTTTTGTTTTTTTAAGGAGTTCAATTAAAACTATATTCATATTACAACAGCGCAAAAAATATATTGCTGTGCAACTAAGCCTGACCTATTGCTGTGCAACTAAGCCTCAAATTATTTAGGGTACTTCAAACTTATTTTAGCGCTGACCTATTGCTGTGCAACTAAGCCTCAAATTAATCATCAACTTGAGAAGATTTAGATAGAATTGAAACTAGAAAACTAATTATTACCCAAAGACAATACCCTGATTTATATATATGAATTACAACACATTCTTATAGAAGAATTATCTACTACCATAATATAATTTCTGTATTCTGTGTAATACAAAATACAAACTTTCCAAGATAGATGTGCCACAGAGAGAAAGTAGAGATGTGCTAGGTAGAGAGAGACATCTTTAAGAGAAACATTCCAAACTGAGATGCATATCAGAATTTCAAAGAAAGCACAAAATCCTAATTCACATTTTGACACAACTGAAGCAAAACAACCCAAATTTACCATCAATTGTGCAACTGTGTTTAACTAAGGTTCAATCCTCAACAATATATCAATAACCAAATTACCCTCATCTTACCCAAAGTCATGCAACTAAGCTCCATTACTCCTATACAAAGCATAGAGAGAGAGAGAGAGACCTTGATGAAGATAGGCTTAGCAGGACCCTCACAAGGATCTTCCCTTAACCTAACGCTGTTATAGTGTTCTCCATGGTGATATGACCTGCCAAAAATTTAGAGACTCCCCATTTAATGCAAATATATGTTGGTAATATGTTCTAATTTTATCATAAGATTAGTATAATTTGATTATTTTGAGGAGGGCATCAATGAAGGTGTTTCCGGAATTAGAGTATACTCAGTTGTATCATA
Organism: Carex rostrata; assembly: GCA_964058875.1. Lineage (NCBI taxonomy): Eukaryota > Viridiplantae > Streptophyta > Magnoliopsida > Poales > Cyperaceae > Carex > Carex rostrata. The sequence goes on from CAXKVT010000135.1 coordinate 2,127,128, forward strand.
AGCTTTGAGGAAGAGATTTACAAATGAATCATGTTGACTTCATCCGTAGCAAAATTGCTTATGTACCACCTCGGTGAGTTAAGCTGCACAAAGAGATAACAAAAAATAAATGATAAATAGAATAGCACATCCAAGTCCAAGTATGCAATATATCAATTTTATTATTTTATTCTCAAAATTAGAGGTAAATAACAGTCTGTTGTAAGGGGTGGTAACTGGTAGGAGTACCTGATGGATGCAAATGTTGGTACGGGTGGCAAGAGAGGCAGCTTGTAACTCCATGTGACCAGCCCAGGTACCATCCTCCTCCATTGATTTGCAATAATCATCAAATTGTACTTCATCCTCTATAAACGGCTCAAAATCCTCCCTATGGTTCTACTATAACAAAAATACCACAATATGATATGAAGGATAAGATTGTTAGTAAATAAAAGATTCAAATTGAGGTAATATATATGAATAAAGGTATACTTACCCTAATATATTGTACCACCATGGCACGGTACCTGGCATGGTCTTCTTCATTTCCCTCGAGCTGATCAGCTAAAGATCTAAAAGTAATATAGATAAATGAATAAGAAGGTTAAATTAAAAGTGGAAGCAATTAGTATGCAGAATAGGAAGCAGATAGGGAGGAAGTAAAAAAAGAAGGATAAAGAAAAGAACCTGAAAAAACAGTTGCCATCAGCTACAACTTCAATTATTTTTAAACCCAACAAATCAAGTTGAGATCGAAGTTCAGATAAATTGACCTTCTTTCCATGCTTCTTCACCTATATATGTATATGCACAAGTTGCATGAAATCAATTATTGTTCTTGGTTGCTTCATTTATTTAATTCAAATAACAACCCTTTCTTTCTTGATCCCTATTCATATTCCCTCCTTATGAATTGGAATTGAGATTACCGATAACTTAACTGAACTATATATGCCGCCTAAGTAATTATTCTATATTGAGAAGAGAAGAGAAGAGGAGAAGAGAATTAGGGGAAAGTATAGAAAGAAAGAAATAAAATTACGGAATTTCGGGGCAGCCTCTGGAGCTTAGCAGTAGCCTTCCTGTTCTTCGCCATTTCTTTGTTCTTTTTTCTTTGAAAGAGGAAGAGAGTCTTAAGTCTTAAGGTCAGGCTTGGGCTTGGGATTGGGCTTAATCTAAAAGCCACAGGCTGCCTGTTGGGCTTTATTTTGCGATTTGGTCTCCGACTTAAGAGTCTCTTTTGGTTTGGGCTTAATCTAAAAGCCACAGTCCAGCTTTGTCCCTTTCTTTGGGCCTCCATACTCCACCTTTCTTCCTCTTTTCTTTACTTCCGAGAGCCAATTCAGGAGATTTTGACCCAATTACCATACCATCGATGTTGCTCACTTGATCTATCTTCATCTAAAGGGTAAAGTAAAGTAAAACATTACTGTTGTGTTGTGTTGTGTTGTGTTGTGTTGTGGTTACCCTACTATTACATAGTTGCCTTGGGGTTAAATAGTGCAAAGCATTCTGAGCCCAAACCAAAAGAAGTCAAATTGAAAGCATTTGTGCATTCAAGTTATATGAATAAATAGCCAAGGCCCAAGGCCCAGTAATAGAGGAGATATTTTCGCTCCTTAAAACATTTACTGTGCATATTTTTGGCATTTTTAAAGAGAAGCACCACATGAGACGAGATTCAGTCATGTTTTCTGACTATATGAATATTTGCTAGCTATTTATTTATTTTATTTTGTAACTATACAAATTACTTAGCTGCGGCTTCTACTCCTAACCGAAAAGGTAGTTCATTTTTTTTTTTCCATGTACATTTAGATAGTCTTTTACTCTTTTCTAAATACAAAAAGTTTTTTCTTTTTTCTTTTTGTTTAAAAGGCAATCCGTTTTGGAGAGAATGGCGACAACTAACCTCTTTTCTTTTTTTTTTAAATTCAAGTAGTAGTATTAATTTGCATTTTTTTTTTTGGGAAAAATGTTATATATATTCAGTTGATTTCATATTTTGTGAAAAAAAATTGTATTCCGATTTCCAAACATGGATTTGTCATTATTTTTGGAGAGAATTTTATTGTATGTACTCAATTTGGCCTCCATATTTTATGACTAAATTTTTCATTTCAATTCCCATACTTATACAATAACATATAATATTATTGAATTTCTAATTATATGGTTCTTAATTAATTTATTGTTGAACCATGAAAAAACAATGGGTTTAAAATAGCAAATCAGTATTGCATAAAATTGAAGTACCGATAATTTATTTAAAAAAAGGAGTTGGCTACGGTGTTATGCATAGCATAGAGGGCATCTGTTCAACAGCTCAATATTTGAGTTTTCGAAATCCTAACAGTCGATCCAAACCGTTCAACATGTTCTCCATATGAATATGTACTTGCAAACCAAATTTTACATTTTTTTGAGAATTTTTTTACTATTTTTTTAGATATGTAGAAAATCACTAGATCTTAATGGTGTAGAATTTTCAGATCAAGTAATTTTCTAAATTAGTAAAAAAAAATTCTAAAAAATGTAAAATTTGGTTTGCAAGTACATATTCATATGTAGATCATGTTGAACAGTTCGAATTGACCGTTATAATTTTGAAAACTCAAATATTGAGCCGTTGCACCCTTTTATGCTATGCATAACATATTAGCATTTTCCTTTTAAAAAAAATGATGATGATGAGAGCTGACTCTTGCTGACATATGCAAAAGAAGTATGAACAGAGAGCACTTGTCAATTATCGTGTGTGAGTGTGAACACAAAACCAGTGGCTATGGCTTATGGGCTTACGGGCTTATGGGCTTATGGCTAATGGCTAATGGCTATGCATGTTTAGGTGCTCATCATGCTCCAGTGCATAATGTTGAGCCGAACTCTCTCTCAATCTCTCTATACTCTCTCTATATATACTATAGTGAGTCAAAACAATTAATTAGTTTGTCCTTTTTAGTGATATATGTATATATATTTATAAAGTTCCATAAGAAAATCTGAAATAATTAGAAAGTTAAATAAGAAAACTCAGCACCAATCGACTGTAGCTAGCCCTGATGGTTGTATGAAAGGTATACCAGTACTATATATAATGTTAAATAAAAGAAAATGGAGTTTAAAGAGGAAGTGAGGAGAAGAAATTAAATGAATTATGTGTTAGGAGACCAGATCAGAGGAACTTGTGAGTTGCCTTTTTATCTTTCTTTTTTCTTTTCTTTTTTTCTAAAATGGCGGATTGGTGCGCCATGATTGTTAAAACTCCACTACGTATACATGCACCATTGTAATGCCTTACAAGGACCATATCATCATCATATCATATGTATGCCAATAAACTAAACAAAACAAGGACAAAACTATTACTATTATTTTGTTTAATTATCACTATTACCATCATTCTTATTATATATTATTGTTGTTGTGATTTAGACTAAGTTATTACGCGTAGTCGAATTCAAATTGTTGAAACTGATTTACTTAATTTCATGAGTGACGTGCTTAATTATATATGCAAATTTTCATTCTATTTGTGCTTAATTGGTGTGCTACGTACATCATTAATTTCCAACATGATAAAAAGGCCGTGACCATTATATTTTAGCATATATAATTAAAGGACTCGGAACTAATTCTTGGACAATACATATATTATAAACATACATACTTATACTTTAACAAATTAAGGTAAGGTGCCTCCACTCAGAAATTGAAATTAATTTTGTTTGATGAAGACTGTCTAACCAATATATCCACTACTTCCTCCGCATTGCCATTTGCACTCTCTCTCTCTCTCTCTATATATATATATATCACCTTAATTATCTTCATTCAACACCAACATAAAAAAGAATAGTACAATTTATGATACTAATGTCACCTTTAAAGCTCCTTGCCATTACTCTCTTCATTTTCTCCTTCTCCGCCGGCCAACTAAAAGCTCAATCCTATGACTCGGCTCCACCCCCTTGTACCAGCCTAATAAAAGCTCAATCCAATGACTCGGATCAAGCCCCTTGTCCCAGCCTGCCAATGAACCGATACGACTTCCCAAACTTCAAACAATACCAAGCATACCTTGTCATCCAAGCCTTCAAGCTCACTATAACAGATGATCCCCTAAACATCACCAAAACATGGGTCGGTGCTACAATTTGTGACAATGATGACATCAACACGTATAGAGGATTCTTTTGTGACACCCCACCGGGTGCCGATGGCCTCACAATTGCTTCCATTGACTTCAACGGCTTTCACCTCGCCGCACCGACAATCGATGGTTTTATAAATGGTTTCCCTGACCTTGCGCTTTTCCATGCCAACTCAAACAACTTCTCAGGCACCGTCCCCAACCTTTTAGGATTGCCGTACTTCTATGAACTCGATCTTAGTAACAACAACTTTTCCGGTGCATTTCCAAACAATGTAGTGCCGTTAAGCGGCCTTGCATTCCTCGACCTTCGTTTTAACTACTTGCAAGGACCCGTTCCTTCTCCCATTTTCCTAATTGGCTATGAGGCGCTATTTCTCAATAATAACTTCTTCGACTCGAGCATTCCATCAAACCTTGGTAGTTCACCGGTTGAGTACCTAACATTGGCCAACAACCGCTTCACTGGTCCCATCCCGGTCTCGATATGCAACACATCAAGAACACTTCTTGAAGTGCTCTTTTTAAATAATCAACTGTCAGGTTGTTTACCTTATGAGATTGGATACTTGAGAGATATTGATGTGTTTGATGCCGGAACGAATAGGTTAACCGGCCCCATCCCACTATCTTTTGGTTGCCTAAGTAATGTTCAGCAGCTAAACCTTGCACAAAATTACTTATATGGATATGTACCAGATGTAGTATGCCAGTTGGCCAAAACAGGAAATCTGGTAAACTTATCGCTGTCTGACAACTACTTCACAGCACTTGGAGCCAGTTGCTGGGATCTATTGCACACCAATGTGCTCGATGTACGTAGGAATTGCATAGTGGGATTGCCACATCAAAGGCCATTCAAAGAATGTGCTTGGTTCTCAACTCTTCCCAAGTTATGCCCCTTCGTGCCATACATGCCATGTGAAGCACATCCGGGTCGACATAACAGTACAACTTGTTACAATGATTGGTTTTCGCATTTTGACCATAACCCTCCAATGCCTTTCCTGCCTCACTATGCAACCTTAAACCAACCTGGAAAGGGGAAAGGCGGAAATTGATACAAAACTGCCTAAGATCGATATAGCATCTATCATTTGTAAACTGACTGTATGGATCAAGGCTTTTTGGGTCTAATCCACGTACACTCTCTATTTCATTATATATATGATGTATAAGTAGCTCCTGTACGTGTTTGCCATAATATATGCATCTCTCTAAGGTTATATGAAATAATTCTAAAATATAATAATCAACTTCAATTTATATATGCTATCGTTAACTTGAAAGATTTTTGTACTTTCAATTTGGGTAACTAATTAGAGCTTCATAAAATCTAATCGTCATGCATTCCCAAAAAATCAACACATCATTTCCCAAAATAAAGCAGAAGACAAATTCATTTCATATCAAATTGAAGATACAATATTGATCATTGATACTGTTAAGATTACACTCGGTTCCAGCATAACTTAGAGATCAAGCCGAATCCTTTAGAAGATCTATATCTACTCAAAAGAAGAAAATAATAAATTGAAGGATATCAATCATATCTAGTGAAATAGGCAATAAATAGTATTTGATTATTTGTCATTAATTCTAAGGATTGGTTTCCATGTTTAGCATAATATACAAAATATTTTTGAATTGATAAATAGGCATGTAAGAGCTGTGTAATTCAATTAAGAAAGAAAAGAAATAAAAAATAAGGGAGGGAAGGGAGATTCATGGGAGTCTTGTGTTCTTGAGTTGTTTTATTATTTTTTGACAATTCTATTATTATTATTTTTGACATGGTATCAGAGCGTGGTTGCCTGGTGGTATAGCTTGAGAAATTGTTGTCCTTCTTGTCTTTAACTTCAATTTCTTGTGCTATACTACTCTAAGGAGCGATCCATACTTGGTAGAACAATGTCAGAAGCTGAATCCCAAGAATCGACCACCATTGCTGCACTGATTAAGCAGATGATGAGAATGATGACTCAAATGATAGCTATGCAAACTGCTGTCATAAACAATCCTCAACCGGCGACACAAATCATACCTCAACCTGTTGCCATGACTGAGGTCAGTCTGGTGACCAGCAAGCAGCAACCGACATTTGTAAAAGGAGCAGCAGCTGGATCTAAACCAGAGCCAAGACAACAGCCAGGACCGAACCAATCTGGTCAGCAGATAGCAGTCAAAACTGAGTCACAAACAAAAAGGAGAAGATCATTGTGAAGGTAAAAATGGTATTTTCAAAACTAGCACGGGTAAGTGCAATATCTCAAATTTGAGCCAAAATAGGAAAAATGTGTTAGTTTGTAATAATCTAGAAGTCAATAATACGATAAATTAATCATAAAGCTTTGTTCATGAATTGAATGTTTATTTATATATCATTTTGTTGCCTTTAGTATTATTGTATTTATGGATCATTTCGAGTTCATGACTGAAATTGTGAAACTCCATAATATAGATGATATACACTCTTAAAAGGTCACTAACCAAGGTAATTAGCAGGAACACTAATTACCGCTATAAGGTTAGTATGTGGATTAAAAGATGGTTAAGTTTTACAAACCACCTGACACGAGATGTCATTTTAATCACATAGATACATGTTCTAGGTGTTAGTGTAATAATCTAGAAGTCAATAATACGATAATTTATCATAAAGCTTTGTTCATGAATTGGATGATTAATATCATTTTGTTGCCTTGAGTATTATTGAATTTATGAATCATTTTGAGTTCATGACTGAAATTGTGAAACTCCATAATATAGATAATATATACTCTTAAAAGGTCACTGACCAAGGTAATTAGCAGGAACACTAATTACCGCGATAAGGTTAGTATGTGGATTAAAAGATGGTTAAGTTTTACAAACCACCTGACACGAGATGTCATTTTAATCACATAGATACATGTTCTAGGAACATGGTATTTGACAGACCCCGAATGAAACATTAAATAGAATTGTGTTCGTGTCATTTATGTTTTCATTCAGTGTCACGTTCTACAGTATGAGGTATTTATCGTTCCCACTGAGAAATATGTATGTGTGATTGTTATCCACCGCTGTCCGTAAAAAGCAGTCATAACGGTAGCTTTTCCATATGTATAGCTTAGCTGAGGAAGTGATAGTTTACCAAGAATACTATTTGTCCCTCGTATCTCTATACGAGCTATAGCATCACTGGGCCCCTTGATAGAGTTAGATTATCTGCTAGCGGTATAATTACAAGAGTAATTATATTTGATAATCTGCTCAAGATCAAGAAAAGATTCAGTTAGCAAGGATGACACACATCTACCTTGAAACTGATCTGATAGCTATGAGACAGAAGAACAGACACAAGTAAATTGTTTACTGCATCGTGATATTGTACAATACAGCATCATCTGTGTAATTGGATGGTCATGATGTGTTGCCAGATGTCACCCATGATTATAGAAGTTAAAACAGTTTTAACTCTATTTACCAACATAACACAGATCCTATTGGGTCACACTATATAGGAGTTAATCGGAGAATCTTATTGTTATTGATTATAAATTGGTTATGATCAATAGTAATATGGTTATAATTAATTATACGTGTTATAATTAAATTATAAATGTTATGTAAAAATAACAAGCAAAAACATTGGTTAATTTATAAACGTGTGTGACACGTTGTATAAAAGTTAACCGGTTAATTTATAAATGTGCAGGACACATTGTATAAATTATCGAAACAACAACCGCAAGAAAAATATATATAATTATTCAGAATAATTATACGAATATTATTTGTGTTCGGGCCGAGGGCATTCGGGTCTTTTCATATTCGTCCTTATCCGCATGACATGTCATCGATCCTATCCAGATGACACGTCATCGATACCGAAACAAACAACCGAAGAAAAATATATATATAATTGTTCAGAATAATTATACGAATATTATTTGTATTCGGGCCGAGGGCATTCGGGTCTTTTCAGATTCGTGCTTATCCGCATGACATGTCATCGATCCTATCCAGATGACACGTCATCGATCTTATCCACATGACACCTCACCCCCTAGGTGGCATGCCTTGTCATAGGGGTATTTTGGTCTTTTCACACCATTTTAGAGGCTATAAATAGAGGAGTGCATGAAAGGATTAAATAGCTAATTCATTCGTACCGGTTTCGTGTCGAAACGGATCGGTATTCTCTCTTTCTCGGTTTCTCTCCCAAATAGTGTTTCGGTTGAGAAAAGAAAGTTATACGTACTTGACGTATAATCTTGCGGGTTGTTGTGGAGTATATTTACGGGATCGATGAATAGTGTTTTACCGAATTTAGCGGTATGTCAGTTTTGCATATTGATGAAACTGAGCAACCGAAAATTCGTGTTTACGGGTTTTCATCTTTTTCCCTGTGAATAGTGTTTTTGCAGAATTCCGCAGTTTACGGTATTTCTGGCAGAAGAAATAAACCGCTCTCCGGTTAGTCCTGGTGGATAACCAATAGAGGCATCAGACGTCTGATGCTCCGAGTCGATTCCTTCCCTGGTGAGGCTCTACTCGCTCGGTCTGCATTCCAACTGTGATTTGGAGACAAGGTATAAATATGTTATATTAATCTATTTAATTTGTAAGTAGATTAAAGTTTTAGAAATCAATCATGGAGTAGATCTGTAAAAGGATTAAATTGGGTTTTGATGCCAAAGGAATACTGAAGGTGGACCGCCTTGGAAAGTTTCCTGACATACCCCGTTTAATCCTGAGCTTAAGTTGGCCGTAGAAATTTTTGTTCTACGGTCATTCCGCAACTTAAGCCTAAACGAGTTTTTGGTTATAGCACACCGTAAACCCCAACAGTGGTATCAGAGCACAAGGCTCTCCCGCTGATTGATTTTCTAAAAGTTATAACTTATGCAAATTAGATGCATATACCGCATATCAGTTTAATTCTTACATTTGCAGCTTAAGTCCAAAACCGATTAGAAATGAGATTTTCTTGGATCGGTTCTACCGACTAAGAAAGTTAAATTAGATTTAAGCTTTCTTTATGCTTTCTTATGAAATGTAAACTTTTACATTTCTTGGATCGGTTTTCCGACCGAGAAAGATAAAATAGGATTTTATGCTTTCTTTATGTTTTCGTTTTCAAAACTTTCAACTGCGTTTGAGTATATCTAAGAATGTGATGAAGCAATAAAGTACCTGAGTAAGAGTTGTTAATCTCCACCCGTAAAAGACAAGGTTAATGACAAGAAAAGTCTTGGCTTTTCGTCTAACCCTCTTTTACGTGTCCTGATAGCTGGCCCAAAGGGGACTTTGTCACGTTACCAAATTGCTTTAACGCTTTTGAAATGGCAAAATTTAGTGTAACTCTTTTGCCTTTTCGAAAACCTTCGGATAAGTAAAGTTCATCGAAGAATGTGATGAAGCAATAAAGTACCTGAGTAAGAGCTGTCATTTCCACACAAGAAAGAGATGGTTCTGTCTAGGAAAGATTGAGTCTAAGCGGTCCTCGTGACCCCAATCTTTCCTGGGAGCCCCTTTCACGTGTCCTAATGGCTGGCCCAAAAGGAACTTTGTCACGTTACCAAATTGTTTTATGGACCGAAAAGAATATCTGATTTTAAAACATATAAATTGTTTATGTGCTTTAAATGATATAAATAAGAACTGAGCATAGCTGCAAAATAAAGAATTGGTAACTGATAGATTATATACCCGACTTGGTCCCGTATATAAGTAAATTAGATTTACAGCTTAGAGTAAATTAGATTTACTGCTTTAAAATGAAAATGGGTAAAACTAGATTTACCGTCTTTCCAAGGAACCGTGAAAGAAAACTTTCTTTGAAGAAAAATATGAATGTGAGATCACATTTGACATTGTTTCTTTCTGACTTCCTTTCCACGACTGCTTGCTGAAGCATATGAAAGAGGTCTTTTAGGAAAATGTAAATGGGATCATATTCACTATTCTTTCTGTCTGACTTCCTTTCCACGATTGCTTAGTGAAGCATATGAAAGAGGTCTTTGAGGAAGATAGGAATTGGATCACAATCGATATTTTTCTGACAAGCAACTTTCACGTGTCCGTAACGCTGACCAAGGTCAACATTACGAACTGAAAGAAATATACGTGACTCGGTCACATATATAGGTAAATCAGATTTACTGCTATCATATAAAAACGTATAGATTAGATTTACCGTTTTTATAAGAATCCATATAAACTACCTCTACAAGATAGACGGTAGCTAAAGTCAGTTACAAGAACTGACTGCTTAACAAAGCTAAGCGTATCAAAGAGGTACTGATAAGAATATAAACTAATGGAGATCACATTTTGTATTCAAGACTTCCTTTCCACGACTGCTTAATGAAGCATATGAAAGAGGTCGTTATAAAGATACGAATAGAATCACATTTAGTCATTCTTACATATGCTAAGAAAAGAAAGTAATGGGGATCACATTCGATATTTTAGACTTCCTTTCCACGACTGCTTAATGAAGCATATGAAAGAGGTCGCTATAAAGATACGAATAGAATCACATTAATCGTTATTTCTAACATAAGATAAGAAAAGAAATGGAGATCACATTCAGTATTCAAGACTTCCTTTCCATAATTGCTTAATGAAGCATATGAAAGAAGTCGCTATAAAGATACGAATAGAATCACATTAGTCGTTCTTTCTCACATACCCCTTTGGAGATTGCTGGCACTGTTAAGCATAAACACCAACCCATTAAATATTAAGTAGTATGCCCTTCCCACTCTATCCTCCTCAAACCATTGTTCATTGGTTGTTGATTAAACTACTCAGTAGACATCGCCTTTTACCTTTGGTGGTCGAGGGTTATGTGAGACATAACAAAACAAAATAGAGTGAGGTTACTTACCGATGATTTCTAAAAGAGTTTTAGGCTCGGGGCAAAGTCTTCGTTAAATACACATGATGTTTTAACGAAACTAAGAATCACAAAGAGATGTGATTAGCAAGATTGCTTACCTAAGATAACTGATAGCCATGATATGCATACACTGCCTTGGTTATTGGTGAAAATATGGATCTTGGTCCTACTGCAAACGGGAATAGAACAAATTTGCAGTGGGAGTTTTATTATTGAATAAAACATTACATGAACAAAGCTAAAAATCTTTACTTTAAACGTTGTAGAAATATGGCTAAAGAAACGTCTTTCTCTTTACGCTACCTACTCGAAAAGGTAGACATACGTGAGAAAAATGAATATATCCTAAATACACCGGTCCCTGCTTAAATAGTAGAGAGCAGCTCTGTCAGTACTCACACGCTTCGTATGACAAGTGATGATGAGAAACTGGAGAAGCTTAACTGTCCGTTGAGCCACGAGTTGGCCACGAAAGTTATCCTGAACTTATTTCCTCCCAGCTATTCGGAGTTCATTGTGAACTCCCATAAGCAAGAGTTGGATAAGAGCTTGCAGGAGCCCCAAGGGATGTTGAGGATCACTGATAAAGACATCGAGAATACCTCTCATGTCCTCATGATCCAAGAAGGTGGAGGAAGATCAAGAAAGCAAAAGGGAAAAACGGCTATTAAGTACAAAGGCAAAGGGAAGTTGGTTCCGGGAACGAACTCTCCCAAGATAAAGGTTTCTGCTAACTCTGACTGCTATTTTAGCAATAGCAAAGGTCACTGGAAGAGAAACTGCCCGGAGTATCTTGGAGATATGAAGTTTGAGAATGTCTCAAAAGTCTCAGTCTCAAGTATTTATGTTATTGAAATTAATGTTGCGACCTCTCTTAATGATTCGGTACTGGATACCGGATCATGTGCTCATATTTGCACGAATATGCACGCACTAAAAGAAAGTTACGCAATAAGGAAGTACAACTCCGAGTTGGAAACGGAGCACAAGTTGCAGCCGTTACAGTCGGTAGGATAGAATTGTACTTGCCTAGCGGGTTTATTCTGGAACTAGACAATGTCTATTTTGTTCCTACCATTTCTAGAAATATCATATCAATCTCGTGTTAAGAGATGAATGATTTCTCGTTTGTTATAAAGGACAATAGATGTTTTGTTTATAAAAATGAGACATATTATGGATCATCTTACTTGTTAAATGGTCTTTATATGCTAGAAATGGAAAACCCCGTGTTTAACATCAATAACAAAAGACTCAAAATGTTTCATGAAAGTATTGACTTACATGAGACATAAGTCTGAATCCTTTGACGAGTTCAAGGAATTTAAGACTAAAGTAGAAAATCAACTGAACAAAAGTATTAAGGCATTACGGTAGGACCGTGGAGGTGAATACTTGAGTTATGGTTTTCAAAACGTACTTAAAGGAATGTGAGATAGTCTCACAACTCACACCTCTAGGAACACCGCAATGTTACAGTGTTGCCAAGAAAATGAAACAAACCATGTTGGACATGATTCGTTCCATGATGAGTGACGCCACCCTTCCGAAATCATTTTGGGGACACGCACTAGATACTGCCGCACTAACGATAAATATGGTTCCATCCAAGTCAGTTGAAAAGACTCCATACGAGTTATGGTTTGGGAAATCCCAAATATGTCTTATCTTAAAAATGAGGTTGTGAAGTATTTGTCAAACGCTAGACGTCTGACAAACTTGATCCCAAATCTGACAAGTGCTTTTTCGTAGGGTATCCTAAGGAAACGAAAGGATATTACTTCTATTACCAGTCCGAGAACAAATTAGTTGTTGCTCGTCATGGTATACTTTTGGAGAACGAGTTTCTTGCAAAAGGAAGTAGTGGGAGTAATGTAATACTTGAAGAAATTCAAGATACATCACACAATACAATATCTTAACTAGATCAGATTAACCCACCTCTTGATTTTTTGGCTGATGAGCATCTGGAAGTACCAAGTCCACAAGTAGTTGTGGATGAGGTTCTAGTCTCGAGCTCAAGTGCTTCAATGCAAGTTGAAGTAGAACTGGATCCGCAGACAGTTGTGGATCAAGTTCGACAGCCTGAAGAACAAGTGCTACGTAGGTCAATGAGAACAGTCCATGCACCCGAGAGGTACTTGGGACTGCACGAGGTCTCAGTTTTTGACACTGAAGATCCTCTGACCTATGCGGAAGCAATGGATAGGCCTGACTCTGATAAATGGCTGGAGGCCATGAGATCCGAAATACAGTCCATGTATGACAACACGGTCTGGAACCTAATTGTACCACTTGATGGGGTGAAACCCATAGCTAACAAGTGGGTTTTCAAAAGGAAAACAGACATGGATGACAATATGACTATTTACAAAGCACGGCTAGTAGCGAAAAGATTTCAAACAAATTCTGGGAATTGATGAAACTTTTTCACCCGTGGCTATGTTTAAGTCAATTCGGATACTCCTAGCAATTGCTGCATTTCATGATGATGAAATATGGCAAATGGATGTCAAAACCGCCTTCTTAAAAAGAAATTTAAGAAGAGGATGTGTATATGACACAGCCTTCGGGTTTTGAAGATCCAGAGAATGCTGGGAAGGTATGCAAGCTTCTTGAATCCATTTATGGATTGAAGCATGCATCACGGAGTTGGAATCTTCGATTTGGCAAAGAAGTCAAAAAGCTTGACTTCGTCAAATGCGAAGAAGAATCTTATGTGTACAGAAAAACTAGTGGGAGTGCCATCGCCTTTCTTAATCTTATATGTAGATGACATACTCTTAATAGGAAACGATATTCCTCTATTTGCAATTAGCCAAGTCTTCATTAAAGAAAAGTTTTCTCGATGAAGGACTTGGGCGAGGATGTCTATATACTAGGCATAAAGATCTACCGAGGTAGATCAAAGAGACTTATAGGATTAAGTCAAAGCACGTACATTGACAAAGTGCTGAATCGGTTCAGCATGCAGGATTCTAAGAGAGGATTCCTGCCAATGAATCATGGTACACAGCTTAGCAAGACTCAGTGTCTTTCGACAACTGATGAGCAAAGCACTATGAGTAGAGTACCATACGCTTCGGCTATTGGCTCTATCATTAACGTCATGTTGTGCACTCGCCCTGATGTCTCGTACGCTTTGAGTGTGACGAGTAGATATCAGGCTAATCCAGGCATAAGGCACTGGAATGCTGTAAAGAATATCCTTAAGTTCTTGAGGAGAACTAAGGATATGTTTCTCGTCTACAACGTTATCACCTAATACGAGATATCGTAAACATCATAAGATGCTAATAATTAATTATAAAATATATAATTAATATAAAGGTGATGTAAAGATATGTAGAGTTGACACAGTCAGCAACACAGCTGATCCACTCACAAAATCTCTTCCTCAAGCCAAGCACGAGATGCTTAATGCTTCTATGAGTCTGGAACACATAGAAGATTGGCTGTGAGATTTTCTCAGGATCTACGAGATCTTAGAGAATATAGAGTTTTGTATATAAGTAGGGCCTATGATGATTGGCTCCTAGCTTAAGTGGGAGATTGTTAGTGTAATAATCTAGAAGTCAATAATACGATAATTTATCATAAAGCTTTGTTCATGAATTGGATGATTAATATCATTTTGTTGCCTTGAGTATTATTGAATTTATGAATCATTTTGAGTTCATGACTGAAATTGTGAAACTCCATAATATAGATAATATATACTCTTAAAAGGTCACTGACCAAGGTAATTAGCAGGAACACTAATTACCGCGATAAGGTTAGTATGTGGATTAAAAGATGGTTAAGTTTTACAAACCACCTGACACGAGATGTCATTTTAATCACATAGATACATGTTCTAGGAACATGGTATTTGACAGACCCCGAATGAAACATTAAATAGAATTGTGTTCGTGTCATTTATGTTTTCATTCAGTGTCACGTTCTACAGTATGAGGTATTTATCGTTCCTACTGAGAAATATGTATGTGTGATTGTTATCCACCGCTGTCCGTAAAAAGCAGTCATAACGGTAGCTTTTCCATATGTATAGCTTAGCTGAGGAAGTGATAGTTTACCAAGAATACTATTTGTCCCTCGTATCTCTATACGAGCTATAGCATCACTGGGCCCCTTGATAGAGTTAGATTATCTGCTAGCGGTATAATTACAAGAGTAATTATATTTGATAATCTGCTCAAGATCAAGAAAAGATTCAGTTAGCAAGGATGACACACATCTACCTTGAAACTGATATGATAGCTATGAGACAGAAGAACAGACACAAGTAAATTGTTTACTGCATCGTGATATTGTACAATACAGCATCATCTGTGTAATTGGATGGTCATGATGTGTTGCCAGATGTCACCCATGATTATAGAAGTTAAAACAGTTTTAACTCTATTTACCAACATAACACAGATCCTATTGGGTCACACTATATAGGAGTTAATCGGAGAATCTTATTGTTATTGATTATAAATTGGTTATGATCAATAGTAAGATGGTTATAATTAATTATACGTGTTATAATTAAATTATAAATGTTATGTAAAAATAACAAGCAAAAACATTGGTTAATTTATAAACGTGTGTGACACGTTGTATAAAAGTTAACCGGTTAATTTATAAATGTGCAGGACACATTGTATAAATTATCGAAACAACAACCGCAAGAAAAATATATATAATTATTCAGAATAATTATACGAATATTATTTGTGTTCGGGCCGAGGGCATTCGGGTCTTTTCAGATTCGTCCTTATCCGCATGACATGTCATCGATCCTATCCAGATGACACGTCATCGATACCGAAACAAACAACCGAAGAAAAATATATATATAATTGTTCAGAATAATTATACGAATATTATTTGTATTCGGGCCGAGGGCATTCGGGTCTTTTCAGATTCGTGCTTATCCGCATGACATGTCATCGATCCTATCCAGATGACACGTCATCGATCTTATCCACATGACACCTCACCCCCTAGGTGGCATGCCTTGTCATAGGGGTATTTTGGTCTTTTCACACCATTTTAGAGGCTATAAATAGAGGAGTGCATGAAAGGATTAAATAGCTAATTCATTCGTACCGGTTTCGTGTCGAAACGGATCGGTATTCTCTCTCTTTCTCGGTTTCTCTCCCAAATAGTGTTTCGGTTGAGAAAAGAAAGTTATACGTACTTGACGTATAATCTTGCGGGTTGTTGTGGAGTATATTTACGGGATCGATGAATAGTGTTTTATCGAATTTAGCGGTATGTCAGTTTTGCATATTGATGAAACTGAGCAACCGAAAATTCGTGTTTACGGGTTTTCGTCTTTTTCCCCGTGAATAGTGTTTTTGCAGAATTCCGCAGTTTACGGTATTTCTGGCAGAAGAAATAAACCGCTCTCCGGTTAGTCCTGGTGGATAACCAATAGAAGAATCAGACGTCTGATGCTCCGAGTCGATTCCTTCCCTGGTGAGGCTCTACTCGCTCGGTCTGCATTCCAACTGTGATTTGGAAACAAGGTATAAATATGTTATATTAATCTATTTAATTTGTAAGTAGATTAAAGTTTTAGAAATCAATCATGGAGTAGATCTGTAAAAGGATTAAATTGGGTTTTGATGCCAAAGGAATACTGAAGGTGGACCGCCTTGGAAAGTTTCCTGACATACCCCGTTTAATCCTGAGCTTAAGTTGGCCGTAGAAATTTTTGTTCTACGGTCATTCCGCAACTTAAGCCTAAACGAGTTTTTGGTTATAGCACACCGTAAACCCCAACACTAGGAACATGGTATTTGACAGACCCCGAATGAAACATTAAATAGAATTGTGTTCGTGTCATTAATGTTTTCATTCAGTGTCAAAGTTCTACAGTATGAGGTATTTATCGTTCCCACTAAGAAATATATATGAGTAAGTGTTATCTAACGCTGTTCGTAAAAAGCAGCCATAACGGTAGCATTTCCATATGTATAGCTTAGGTGAGGAAGTGATAGTCTGCCAAGAATACTATTTGTCCCTCGTATCTCTATACGAGCTATAGCATCACTGGGCCCCTTGATAGAGTTAGATTATCTGCATGCGGTATAATTACAAGAGTAATTATATTTGATAATCTACTCAAGATCAAGAAAAGATACAGTTACCAAGGATGACACACATCTACCTTCAAACTGATCTGATAGCTATGAGACAGAAGAACTGACACAAGTAAATTGTTTACTGGATCGTGATATTGTACAGTACAGCATCATCTGTGTAATTGGATGGTCATGATGTGTTGCCAGATGCCACCCATGACTAACAGAAGTTAAAACAGTTTTAACTCTGTTTACCAACATAACACAGATCCTATTGGGTCACACCATATAGGAGCTACTCGGAGAATCTTACTGATTAATTATAAATTGATTATAATTAATATTAAGATGGTTATAATTAATTATACGTGATATAATTAAATTATAAATGTCATTCAGAATGACAAGCAGAAACAACGGTTAATTTATAAACGTACACGTTACGTTGTATAAAAGTTACCGAACAATAACCGAAAAGAAATATAATTGTACATGACAATTATATATATATGATTTGGAATTTTAATTGTTAATTATGGATTTGAATTATGGGTTTAAAAGCCCAAAATAATCAAAGCCTTAATTAAAATTAAAGGCCCAAAGTCAAAGCCCAAAATCAAAGCCTTTTACTATTCATGCCTTAATGGGCCAAGGGCAAAATGGTCATTTCACACCTATGCCACCTTGCATGACACCTTAGGGGTGTAGAAACATGGAGAAGAGTGTGGAAGGGTGTGGAAGGGGTATTTTGGTCTTTTCACATATTAAAAGATGAAGTGTCAAGGACTTTTGGTAAATAGATTTGTTTTGAGGGGTATTTTGGTCTTTTGCGAACCTCCTCAAAACACTATAAATAGAGGGGTGAGGGTAGAGAGAAAATTTGCTAATTCACATGTTAATCTGATTACTTCGTTAATCGGTTTTTCCTCTCTTCCCTGATTTCGGTTATTACGAGATTCGGAAAAATATATTTTTGCAAACTCTGTGGTATTTCGTGTTTTTCTTTATTAGTAAAACGGAATAACTTGCATTCTTAAATATATTTAAATTGTCCCTTTTTCGGTGAATAGTGTTTCTGCAGAATTCCGCGGTTTACGGTATTTCTGGCAGAAGAAATAAATCGCTCTCCGGTTAGTCCTGGTGGATAACCAATAGAGGTATCACACGTGTGATACTGCGAGTCGATTCCATCCCTGGTGAGGCTCTACTCGCTCGGTCTGCATTCCAACTGAGATTTGGAATCAAGGTATAAATTGTTATATTAATCTATTTAATTTGTAAATAGATTTAATGCTTTAGGAAATCAATTATGGAGTAGATCTGTAAATAGGATTAAACGAATCTTCTTGATTCATTTAATCCGTAGCTTAAGTTAGATGTAAAATTTTTGTTTTACTCTTTCCGCAGCTTAAGCTAATTAAATGAGTTTGAACCGTTCCTCGAAACCCAACAAAATGAAGGTTGGGTCATTGACTCAGGTGCAACCAACCACATGACACATGAAAAAACTGAATTAGAAATCATGTGCACTTCACATAAAACTGGAATCATTAATGCAAATGGGGAAGTTTATCCTGTAGAAGGTGCAGGAGAAATTGTATTACCAAATCAAATAAGGTTGAAAAATACACTTGTGGTTCCTTCCCTTGCAACAAAACTGATATCTGTTAGCCAACTTACAAAGGATCAAAATTGTGTTGTGCTTATGTTCCCTGACCACTGTGTAATCCAGGATATTCTCACGAAAAGGATCATTGGCCATGGTACTAAACGGGATGGGTTGTATTACTTGGATGAAGTCAAAACTGGTAACAATTATATAGTAAGGGGAGATCATATATCTACTAAGAATAAAATTTGGATATGGCATAAAAGACTAGGTCACCCGTCTTTTGGATACATGAAAAAACTTTTACCTGATTTATTTTTGCATTTAGATCCTAAAGATTTTCTTTGTGAAACTTGTATCCAATCTAAGAGTCATAGAACAACTTATTATAGCAGTCAAAATAAATGTAAGAATCCTTTTGATTTGATACATACAGATGTATGGGGACCATCCTCTATAATTTCCAAATCTGGTTGTAGATGGTATGTTTCCTTTATTGATGATTGCTCCAGAATGACTTGGCTCTATTTACTTAAAACAAAAGATGAGGTTTTCAAAGTTATTCAAGATTTTCATAAATTGGTAAAAACTCAATTTGGGAAAGAAATAAAAACCATAAGGAGCGATAATGGGACATAATACTTGAACCAGAGGGTACAAATTTTTTTTAGAGAAAATGGGATTATTCATGAGACAACATGTGTAGGAACACCTCAGCAAAATGGCATTGTCGAACGAAAAAACAGACATCTCCTTGAAATGACCCGATCACTACTACTTGAAAATAAAGTACCTCCTATGTTTTGGGATAATGCCCTTTCATTTGTTGTATACCTCTCAAATCGTACACCCACAAGTGCAAATGATTATAAAACCCCCATCCAAGTCCTATCATCTCATGTGACCATACCATCTGTCTTAAATTTGCCTCCAAAAATATTTGGGTGTGTTGCTTATATCCATATACAAAAACCATTTCGCACAAAGTTAGAACCTAGGGCTGAAAAATGTGTTTTTCTGGGAATGGGAGCAAATCAGAAAGGTTATAAATGCTATAATCCAAGTACTAGAAAATTCTATACTACCATGGATGTTACTTTTTTAGAAAATGAGTCATTTTTTAACAAAATCCAAGATCCGATTCAGGAGGGCAGCAGTCATGATGAACCGGACTTTGATCTAACTTTTTTATCTGATCCACTAGTAGCTGATTTAGGTCCAGGCCTAGCAGCTGATTCGGGTCCAGGCCCAGCAAATGATTCGGGTCCAGTAGCAGTGGATTCAGGTATAGGCCCAGCAGTTGATTCGGGTTCGAAAAATGATGAAGGTTCTGAGCAACAAAATTCAGCAAAAACAGGTCAGTCGGGTCATTCACCAAATGAAATTAAGCAATGGATAGATCTCACTGAGGCAATACCACGAGAGGATAACAACGAGGTATGTTCTTCTGAAACCCAGCCTAGATATCCTGCACGTGTTAATCGTGGAAAACCACCAAAAAGATACATCCCGGAAGATGGGACGAGTAAAGAGATAACATATCCAATTGCAAACTACACCTCAACTCAAAAATTGCCACAACCATTAAAGAATTTTGCAGACCAACTATCTTCTATCGCCATACCCGAAAAAGTTGAGGATGCCCTTAAAAATAAAGAATGGACTAGAGCAATGACTATAGAAATGGAAGCCCTAGAAAAAAATTGTACATGGAAAATAGTTGATTTACCACCAGGAAAAAGAACAGTTGGTTGTAAATGGGTGTATACAATCAAGTACAATGCAGAGGGAAAAATTGAAAGATATAAAGCTAGGCTAGTGGCAAAAGGGTATACACAAACCTATGGGGTTGATTTCCAGGAAACTTTTTCTCCGGTTGCAAAATTAAATTCGGTTCGAGTTTTATTGTCCCTTGCAGCTAACTTTGACTGGCCATTACATCAATTTGATGTCAAAAATGCATTTCTTCATGGAGACTTGGAAGAAGAAATTTACATGGAGCTGCCTCCCGGTTACAACCATATTGGATCAGAAAACAAAGTGTGTAAATTAGAAAAGGCATTGTATGGTTTGAAACAGTCACCAAGAGCATGGTTCGGGAGGTTCTGCAAAGCTATGAAAAACTATGGGTACAATCAAGGAGATTCTGATCACACCATGTTCTTTAAAAGGACTGAAGGTAAAATTGCAATTCTCATTATCTATGTAGATGATATGATTATAACAGGTGATGACAAAGTTGAAATTGAGAAGCTTCAAATGAAGCTGTCAAAAGAATTTGAAATGAAAAATTTGGGAGGTCTAAAATACTTTCTAGGGATTGAAGTATCACGATAAAAAAAATGTATATTTCTCTCTCAAAGAAAATATGTTCTTGATCTCTTGGCCGAAACTGGAATGTTAGATTGTAAACCGGTTAGTACCCCAATGGAACAAAATGTGAAGTTTGAGATTTGTCCTGACCAATGTCCTACGAACAAAGAAAAATACCAAAAGTTAGTTGGAAAATTAATATATCTGTCACATACTAGACCTGACATAGCTTATGCAGTGGGAGTAGTAAGTCAATTCATGCATAATCCAAGTGAAGATCACATGGGAGCTGTCACACGTATCTTACGATATCTGAAGGGAACACCCGGTAAAGGAATCAAATTTGAGAAGAATGGACATACAAAGATTGAAGGTTATACAGATGCAGATTGGGCAGGAAATATCATGGATAGAAAATCAACATCGGGTTACTTTACTTTCGTTGGGGGAAACTTGGTAACATGGAGAAGTAAAAAACAGAATGTGGTTGCCTTATCTAGTGCTGAAACCGAATTTAGAGGCATGGTGAAAGGGATCTGTGAACTATTATGGCTACGAAAATTGATCAATGAATTAGAACTGGGAACAAGAAATGAGATGAAGTTGTATTGTGACAATAAGGCTGCAATTGATATTTCACATAATCCAGTGCAACATGACAGGACAAAACATATAGAGGTAGACAGACACTTTATTAAAGAAAAACTTGATTCTCACGTTATTTCTCTTCCCTTTGTTAGATCAACAGAACAGGTGGCTGATGTTTTAACCAAGGCGGTAGCAACTAAACCATTTGAAGAAATGCTGGAGAAGATCAGAATGGTAGACATTTACGTACCCTCGTGAGGGGGAGTGTTAAGATTACACTCGGTTCCAGCATAACTTGGAGATCAAGCCGAATCCTTTAGAAGATCTATATCTACTCAAAAGAAGGAAATAATAAATTGAAGGATATCAATCATATCTAGTGAAATAGGCAATAAATAGTATTTGATTATTTGTCATTAATTCTAAGGATTGGTTTCCATGTTTAGCATGATATACAAAATATTTTTGAATTGATAAATAGGCATGTAAGAGTTGTGTAATTCAATTAAGAAATAAAAGAAATAAAAAATAAGGGAGGGAAGGGAGATTCATGAGAGTCTTGTGTTCTTGAGTTGTTTTATTATTTTTTGACAGTTCTATTATTATTATTTTTGACAGATACATTAGAGAAGTTGTATGTACAAGAGCATTCCATCAATCGTAACGTGGTGCTACAATAATCGACTCTGTAAATCGGAATCCAAATAGAGGCTGATGCGCGCAGCTATAGCCTAGAAATCATTCCACAGCAATGCTCTGCTCAGACCTGGTCATTGAAAAATGGTAATTTGCCGGGGTGCGACGGAGTGCCTTGATTCCCATTTTATTTCCCTTGCTCTGCATTCAATTTTTATTATATATAAATTAGTATCTAAAATTTTGGAGAAATTAGAGAGCATATACATAGCCAAGGACCAAGGTTGCAAATAAGCCTGCTAATGGGCCGACCGTTTGTTGAAACCATGACCTGTCCGAACTAAATGGAGGAGGAGATGTCCAGGCCCGGACCAAACCGAATTAATTTTAATAAGCCCGGACCTTGTCCGTTTCTTCAAAGACTTGCCCGTTTCAACAAAAGGCCCGGGCCCTGCTCAATTATGTCCGAACAAAATGTTCGGTCACAATGTGAAAGACCAATGAAACGGTTCAATTATGTCCGAACAAAATATTCCTTGACTTTGACCCTTTCTCCCTTCGTTCCCACCTTTGACAACCAGATTTATCAGTATTATTTTTGTTCACAGCATTATTTTTGTTCACAGCGTTCACACCTTTATCAAAGCAAGTATTATTATATTAAAAAATCAAACATGAACAACTTGTATTAAATATCAAGCATGAGGAACTTAGTATAAAAAATTACCAATTTAACAACCAAATTTACCAATTTAACAATTTAATAACCAAATTTAAAAACCAAATTGATAAAATTCAAGCATGAGCAACTCGTTATAAATCAAGCAGTGAACAACTTGTTCAAAAATTACCAATTTAACAACCAAATTTATATTAAAATCAAGCATGAGCAACTTGTTATAAAGCATCTAAATGCTGTGTTTAACACAACAGCATAGTTTACAAAATTCAATAGCCAGATATAAAAAACCATCCAAATCCAATTGAGCATTCCCCAAATTTCAAAACCTTGAGAATTGAGTACAAGCTCCATCTAAACAACTTCATACCAGTCCCAGCTCCAGCTCCAATATAGCAAGTGTTCACCACTTAGAGAAAAACATCCCAGCCCTATCAAAATAAAACATACTCTAATAAGCCTTCTCACAAACTTTTAGGCTCTAGCTGCAAATTAAGCAATTAAACATTAACTAGGAATTGAGTACAAGCTCGGTTTTGTCTGATTTTCTATCCATGTTTTTTTTTTTTTCTCCTTTACTTTGGTAAGAGCTCATATACAGAGGCAAAAATCTCTATTGTTTAACATCCCTATCATTACAGGTTCAAAAAAAGAAAATCAGCTTGTAACATTTGAAAAGCAAATACAATTACGTTCAAATTCTAGTGCACATATTTACTTAATTATGGCTGTATGATAGTTTTTTATGTGTAGTCTCATTGTACTTGGTAAATTGATAGAGTAAGGCTACCTACCTGTAAGTTGAATATTCTCTAAAAATTGAGGATATGGTACTATGCATAGCGCATAATGGTCCATAATATGGATCAACACCACTATTTTCAAAGTTCAAATATTAAAATAATGCAAATTAAGAAGGCAAGAGTATAGAAGAAACTAACTTCTTTTGAGATTTAAACTGCTCTCGAGCTGAAGGGACAGAGCTTGATAAAGTTTCTCTGCAAAATTCAAGACAGAAAATAAGTTGTACAACACGCCAGTAAGAAAATGTATTTTACTAGTAGAGGTGGCACATGTCAAAATTTATAACTGATAAGCCTAACATGGTGATGCTTCCTTAAAGCTTAAATGGTAGCAAATTGCAAAGTTTATTTTAAAACTGAGATATTTAAACAAGTTTATTTCATTTAGTCTTTATCAATCAAGAATATTTACCTCTAAAATTAAGGACGCTGCATGAATGGGCGAAAATTATCTAAGTTGAAGGTACCATCAAAGGAGGCAAACCAATCATTTGTGCAAACAAGAGCTTCGAGTGTATCCGAATTCATCGAACTCCGCAGATTATCCGTCAATCGACCCGCTGCACTAAAAGCGGACTCTGATGCAACGGTTGATATCGGAACGGCCAAAAAGTCTCTTGCCATTCTTGCTAAAGTCGGCCACTTCTCAGAGTTTCTTTTCCAATATTGCAAAACATCGAAATCTTCTTCATCGGACACCACCAAGACGGGTTCTTCAAGATAATTATCCAACTCGATTTTGTTTCGTTGCACGGCACGGTTTTTATCATTAAATCGAGAGAATCTCTCATCTAACTTTCTTTTGACAAGTATTCTACTTTCCACTTGTGGAGATCCACTAGTTGACACCCGTTCCATATTTCCATTTGTTCTTTCATACTCGTCATAGAATTTTCTAAATAAAGAGTCCACATCTCTCACTCTTTCATTGTACTCATCAGAATTTTCTCCATAAGCATCTTCGAAACAAAACTCCACAAAACGAAACTTTCTCCTAGGATCAAAAACACATGCTAGTGTTAGAATTGGATTCGGATTTTTCCAATATTTGTCAAATTTCTTTTGCATTTCCTTCAATAAGTTTTGCATAGTCATATTGGAACTCGCAAGTTCGTCCAACAATGCACTCCGAATAGAAAACACCTCCTTCATATATTGATTTGACGATGGTCGTCTCACGATTGAGAAAATTTTTGTTGCGTCTAAAAATAACTCCAAAAACCTCGCCATCTCTTCCGCCTCCTCCCACTTCTCTGGAGTAGGAACAACCTCTCTGCAATCATTGCCAAACCTTGATAAAGCCTCTTTGTATTTCAACGCTTCATTAACCATCTCGTAAGTTGAGTTCCACCTTGTTGGACAATCTAGAATCATACCCCTTTTAGATGGCAAGTTAAGATCTTTTAGGATTTCATTAAACATTTGGAGTTTTCTACCACTCGCACAAATATTCCGTATTAAACCTCTAATTGTAACCAAATACGGCTCAATAATTTTCATCCCATCTTGCACCATGATATTTAAGATGTGTGCCGCACATCTCATATGCATGTGCTTCCCTTCAACAATGCTCCTATTCTTAAATTCCCTCTCTATATCTCCAATTGCATTATCGTTTACTGTACAATTGTCTAGTGTAATTGTGAAGATTTTACCGTCTAATTTCCACTCCATTAAAATATCTTTCATTAACCCCGCAACATTTGCACCTGAATGCGGATACGGGATTTGCTTGAAGGAGATAATTTTCTTTCGAAAATTAAAATCCTTATCTATGTAATGCGCCGTTAGGCACAAATAACCCAGATGCACGCTTGACGTCCATATGTCACTCGTGAAACACACACGAGAATTCAATCCTTCAAACTCCTGCAATGCTAACTCCCTTCCCGTCTGAAATACTCTCACGCAATCGTTTCTCAACGTTTGTCGCCCAATGGATCTGTATTCCGGTCTCAAAGACCTCATAGCCGGTTCCCAAAACTGATTTTCAATAACGTTAAATGGAATCTCTGCGTCGATGAAAAGCAAAGTCATTAAATTTCGGGTCAATTCGGGATTAAAACTATAACTAGATCCAAATAAATCACCATCTTTGCCCAATTTAAACCTCTCCCTTTCTTCTTCATCAATTTTTGAACATCCACCTTTGATATGTCGACGCAAGTGAGTTGTTCCATTATTGCCACCAGTAGCAAACTTCTTGGAACAGTGCCTACACGCAGCCCATTTAACTCCTTCTTCTTCATCGTCTACTATCTCAAAATGTAATCACACTAGTGATCTTTTTCGTGAAGCGGTCGATCCGGTCTCGGACTCGCCACCAAGACTTGTCTGGAATTGTGACATACCTATACAAGTATTTAATTAGTCATAATAAAATTTACAAATTAACATTACTTAAAATAAATTACAAATCAACGAAAACCAGAAAGGTCTTATATAATGCCCATGCTAGCTGCCACTAAATTAGTAAATAGTGCAGCTACCAAATAAGTGTATAAAAGCTTAAAAATTTGTAACTTTAATATAATGGAAAATTTTAGGCTTACAATTCCTCAAGATACAACTTCAAAATTTTACAACTATAGAAGAGAACTTACTGCTCTAGCACCCTCCTTGTATTTATCTATTTCTTTTGAGCAAGCTTTGATAGCTTTTGTCAGAACAGTGATCCATTATATTAAAGTCAAGGTATGGAAAATCAGAAATATCATATGGACCAATCATTACTCATTAGATTCTACAACCGATACTGATACAATGAGTCAATGACAGTAACTTTTTCTAAAGACCATAGTTTGAATTCGTAAAAAATAAATTCTTTTTGAAAAATTAAAAAGTCTAGAATTGACATAGGATTTTACATCCATCATATTACTGATCAGTCTAATACCAATATAATTGACTAGATCTTATACAGACCTACAAGTTTAACTATCCTGAATAATAAATTTTATTTAGATCTTTGAAACAGAATTCATAGAGAAAAGGTGGTCATAAGTGACACTTTAAGATTATAGCAAATTCATTCTACTAAATGGAAGTAGAAGAAGTACCCTTTGGTAGATCTCGTCCTGCCAATCTCCTAGATGCCCTGTCTGAGTTGTGGAATCAATTGATGCAGCTGAAGATTAACAGGAAGCACAATTTTGCCTTATGGTACCAGTATGATTGACATGTAACAAAATACTTTTCATTTTACCATTTTTTTTTACTTTACCCTAACTCTAGGTATACTGGTCAGTCATGACTAATACAGTGTTAAGTAGCTTAGGGTCAATTTAAATGTGCCAAGTGTTGAACTATGTATTTTCTTAACTGGCAGTGTTGACCAGAAGGTCAATAATTTGTTCACCTTTCCTATTCTAATATAAACAAAATTATGGTAAAGTAAAGAGAAGCCATACAGAAATGAGATTGAGGAAAATAATGTGATTCTCAGGTACTCCTTTGCGAATGAGTATATCTATAGCCTGATTTGTGCAGTTCCCTAAGATGAAAGAGAGAGATTTAAATTTTGATTTAATTGTCGAGGTCTCAATTTAAGAATCAAATCAACGAACTAAAGAAAAAGCAGAACTACTGATCAATTTGTATACAACTAGTATGGACCAAAATTTTGGCTGAGCGGTGCCCATAGTGACATGACCAAAAGTCTATATTAAAAGAGACCATGATCCTAATTTCATCTAACTTCCTAGCAAAAATGAGGATCCAGCTGATAGAATTATCAGAAACTCCAGGGACAATTTATGACACTAACCAATCCAAGTTCAAGTACCAGTATTGGATTTTGCCTTATGGTACCAGTATCTTACAAGAATAAAAATCCTTTACTGGTACATATTTGCCAGAACAGTAGGAATAAATGTAGCATTTCAAATGAGATAAAGGAAATAAAAAATCCTTAAAACAAAATTAATGATATATACAAAAAAATATTCATTAAAAAATCAATTGAATTACTGAGAATTCTTCTCATTTTCAGTGAGACACAATAATCTATCTTAGCAGAGAGGTTCACAAACCTGATATTCAGTGAGACACAATAAAAAAAAATCAGTGGAAATAAAGAACAAACCCGATTCTGATCAATGATATCGATGATGACGATGAGGCAGCCCTACTCCTTACTAGTGAAGGTTGGATCTATATTACAAAAGACTAACATTGAGTAATGAAAATTCTCAATTTGACCATTGTCAGGCCACAGAAAAGAGAGAGACGAGAAGAGAAGAGAAGATAACTAATTGAGAGAAATTGAGTGTAACCAACCTTTTAGAAGAAGGGGTCAAAGAGAAAACTGAGAGAGACTAAGTGAGTTTTGCAGGGAAACAACCAACTTGCAAGAATTCCTTCCTCAGCGACTCCAGTTCATTGGCCTGAAATTTCAATGGCAGTACTTGAGGGAAAAGAGAGAGACGAGAAGAGAAGAGAACAAATTGAGGGAAGTTGAGTGTAACCAACCTCGTAGAAGAAGAGGCGCGGTGGAAAAAAGGGGCGGCGTGGTGGAGGAGAGGGGCGGCGCGGTGGAGGAGAGGGGTGGCACCATGGAGTGTGACTGTGTGAGAGGACTAGAGGAGGCGCTGTGACTGAGTTGGTGTTTGGTTCGATTGTTCGAACAGGAATCGATAGGTTTTGAGTTTGAACTGTTAAACGGGTTGTCCAAAGGCCCTTTAAGCTCGGCCCGGTTCAATTGATTCGAACTGAACTTCGGGACTTATTGATTTCATCCGGTTAGCAAGCGATTAAACTGTTCAAATAATATACTGTTCAACTATTGTTCAATTTTGTTCGGCCCGTTTGTCCATGGACAAATCTGTCCAATTAGCAGGCCTACTTGCAAAACTAAAGAGTTAACCCACAGATTACTTAATACCAGTTGTACCAGATTTAAGTACCAATCAGGTAAAGTAATCCCATATTTCTTTCCAAGGAAACAAAAAAGGAGAGAAAATAACATACTATCAAGCAGGTATTTTCCTTGGCATTGCAAACAGGGTAGTCACTCGGGCAGCAGCTAGTGCGGTCAGCGCAGCAAACAGCACTTTCCATCGGGCAGCATCCCCACCCAAAGCATTTGCGGCCCCACTGGTACATGCAGCAGCATGTGCTTCCGGCCGGGCAAGTAGTGTACTTGCTACACTTGACAGGCTCGGAAGGGGAAGGGGAAGGTGGGGCATTTCCAGGAGTCGGGGGAGGGTTGCTTCCTTTCTTAATAGGATATGAGGCCATGGAAGCGATACCACACTTGCCGGCAGAGGAAGCAGAACCCACGTTGCGTTGCATCCTGATATAGCCATTCTCGCCCCAGTGTGGGCCCCACGAGTTGCGAACAATCCAGTAGTCAACCCCATTCTCAGTGCCATAGCCCACTGCCACCACACCATGATCTAGGTCAGTTCCACAACGACCAGTGAATACACCCTGACAGATTTACAAAAAAAATATATATATATATAATTAAGGATGGGTACTGCTAGAAGTGCTTCAAAATTTTGGAAGGAAATGAAATAAAAAGATCAATATTAAGTATTAAATAAAGCCTCACAGAGCTGTAGAGCTGGAACTGGCGACCACCAGCCTCAATTGCTACACTGACAGGCTGTTGGGCCACTGCTTTCTTTAGCGCCTTCTCATCATTCTGTGGCACATCTTTGTAGCCGTCTGTCGACACCACCTTGGAATTTTTCTGCCCAGATCATGAATGACACAATGTTAATACCAACAGAATCGATTGAAGACAAAAGAAGAGTAAATTGCAATGTCAAATTCATCATAAGTACCCTGAGTATGTCGCACTTGCCGTCACGCGCAGAATAGGGATAGTCCTTCTCAGTGGCCAAAGAAACGAACATTTTATTATAAGTTATTTTATATATTCAATTTTTATTATTTCTTTAACCACTTGACCGTGTAGTAAATAAACTCGAAACTTTCAAAATTTTGCATGTATATGCATCGCTCATGAAGTACATGGATTTCAACGGTTTGGATTTGGCATTTGATGTCGATCCGATATACTTTTGGAGTTATGCTCACCAAACTTTTTTGGTGAGCATGTCACACTCTAGCTTTACTCTTATTACATTCCACTTAATTATATTATACAATGAAGGTTAGAATGACTTTAAGCCGGCCCTGATGGTTGTATGAAAGGTATACCAGTACTATAATGTTAAATAAAAGAAAATGGAGTTTAAAGAGGAAGTGAGGAGAAGAAATTAAATGAATTATGTGTTAGGAGACCAGATCAGAGGAACTTGTGAACTGCCTTTTTATCTTCTTTTTTCTTTTCCTTTTTTTTTCTAAAATGGCGGATTGGTGCGCCATGATTGTTAAAACTCCACTACATGCACCATTGTAATGCCTTACAAGGACCATATCATCATCATATGTATGCCAATAAACTAAACAAAACAAGGACAAAACTATTACTATTAATTATTTTGTTTATCACTATTACCATCATTCTTATTATATATTATTGTCGTTGTGATTTAGACTAAGTTATTACGCGTAGTCGAATTCAAACCGTTGAAACTGATTTACTTCATCTCGTGAGTGACATGCTTAATTATATGCAAATTTTCATTCTATTTGTGCTTAATTAGTGTGCTACGTACATCATTAATTTCCAACATGATAAAAAGGTTGTGACCATTATACATACATATATAGGGCTGTCAAAAAAGCTCATGGCTCGCTCGTGGCTCACCTCTAGCTCGCTCGCTAACAGCTCGCTCGGTAGTGGACCGAGCTGTTAACGAGCCAGCTCGGCTCAGGCTCGGGTCAAAATAAACGAGCTGAGCCAGGGGTCAGCTCGGCTCGTTAAGCTACAGTGAATTTAGGGTTTAGTCCCGTATAATTTTAAGTCCAGTTCCATTTTTAAAGGCGCAATTATGCAAAATTAATGTATTTTCGGTTTGGGAAAAAAGGATATGGCTTTAGTTGTTTGAAGATATGCCTGCTAGACAATTTCTTAAATTTTTTGAATGAGATTTTTTATTTTTTTATTTTTGAATTTGTATAATAACAGCTCAATAAAGCCCAGCGAGCTAACTCGGGCTGGCTTGTCACAAGCTGAGCCAGGGATTTTGGCTCAGATGACCTAGGTCTAGCTCGCTCGGTCCAGGTTCGGGCCAAAATAAACGAGCTGAGCTAAGGCCCAGCTCAGCCCGAGCCAGGTCGTTTACAGCCCTATACATATATACGTACATACTTGTACTTTAACAAATTAAGGTAAGGTGCCCCCACTCAGAAATTGAAATTAATTTTGTTTGATGAAGACTGTCTAACCAATATATCCACTACTTCCTCCGCATTGCCATTTGCACTCACTCGGCCGGCCCCAACATATATATATATATATAAGAGGAGGATACAACTCTCTCTCTCTCTCTATATATCTATATATATATCACCTTAATTATCTTCATTCAACACCAACATAAAAAAGAATAGTACAATTTATGATACTAATGTCACCTTTAAAGCTCCTTGCCATTACTCTCTTCATTTTCTCCTTCTCCGCCGGCCAACTAAAAGCTCAATCCAATGACTCGGCTCCACCCCCTTATACCAGCCTAATAAAAGCTCAATCCACTGACTCGGATCAAGCCCCTTGTCCCAGCCCGCCATTGAACCCATCCTACTTCCCAAACATCAAAC
Source organism: Carex rostrata (assembly GCA_964058875.1). Taxonomy (NCBI): domain Eukaryota; kingdom Viridiplantae; phylum Streptophyta; class Magnoliopsida; order Poales; family Cyperaceae; genus Carex; species Carex rostrata. The sequence continues at coordinate 2,158,534 of CAXKVT010000135.1, forward strand.
AATACCAAGCATACCTTGTCATCCAAGCCTTCAAGCTCACTATAACAGATGATCCCCTACACATCACCAAAACATGGGTCGGTCCTCAAATTTGCGACAATGATGACATCAACACGTATAGAGGATTCTTTTGTGACACCCCGCCGGGTACCGAGGACCTCACAATTGCTTCCATTGACTTCAACGGCTTTCACCTCGCTGCACCGACAATCGATGGTTTTATAAATAGTTTCCCTGACCTTGCGCTTTTCCATGCCAACTCAAACAAATTCTCAGGCACCGTCCCCAACCTTTTAGGATTGCCGTACTTCTATGAACTCGATCTTAGTAACAACAAGTTTTACGGTGCATTTCCAAACAATGTAGTGCCGTTAAGCGGCCTTGCATTCCTCGACCTTCGTTTTAACTACTTTCAAGGACCCGTCCCTTCTCCCATTTTCCTAATTGGCTATGAGGCGCTATTTCTCAATAATAACTTCTTCTACTCGAGCATTCCATCAAACCTTGGTAGTTCACCGGTTGAGTACCTAACATTGGCCAACAACCGCTTCACTGGTCCCATCCCGGTCTCGATATGCAACACATCAAGAACACTTCTTGAAGTGCTCTTTTTAAATAATCAACTGTCAGGTTGTTTACCTTATGAGATTGGATACTTGAGAGATATTGATGTGTTTGATGCCGGAACGAATAGGTTAACCGGCCCCATCCCACTATCTTTTGGTTGCCTAAGTAATGTTCAGCAGCTAAACCTTGCACAAAATTACTTATATGGATGTGTACCAGATGTAGTATGCCAGTTGGCCAAAACAGGAAATCTGGTAAACTTATCGCTGTCTGACAACTACTTCACAGCACTTGGAGCCAGTTGCTGGGATCTATTGCACACCAATGTGCTCGATGTACGTAGGAATTGCATAGTGGGATTGCCACATCAAAGGCCATCCAAAGAATGTGCTTGGTTCTCAACTCTTCCCAAGTTATGCCCCTTGGTGCCATACATGCCATGTGAAGCACATCCGGGTCGACATAACAGTAAAACTTGTTACAATGATTGGTTTTCGCATTTTGACCATAACCCTCCAATGCCTTTCCTGCCTCACTATGCAACCTTAAACCAACCTGGAAAGGGGAAAGGCGGAAATTGATACAAAACTGCCTAAGATCGATATAGCATCTATCATTTGTAAACTGTCTGTATGGATCAAGGCTTTTTGGGTCTAATCCACGTACACTTTCTATTTCATTATATATATGATGTATAAGTAGCTCCTGTACGTGTTTGCCATAATATATGCATCTCTCTAAGGTTATATGAAATAATTCTAAAATATAATAATCATCTTCAATTTATATATGCTACCGTTAACTTGAAAGATTTTTGTACTTTCAATTTGGGTAACTAATTAGAGCTTCATAAAATCTAATCGTCATGCATTCCCAAAAATTCAACACATCATTTCCCAAAATAAAGCAGAAGACAAATTCATTTCTTATCAAATTGAAGATACAATATTGATCATTGATACATTAGACAAGTTGTATGTACAAGAGCATTCCATCAAAATAGTAACGTGGTGCTACAATAATCGACTCTGTAAATCGGAATCCAAATAGAGGCTGATGCGCGCAGCTATAGCCTAGAAATCATTCCACAGCAATGCTCTGCTCAGACCTGGTCATTGAAAAATGGTAATTTGCCGGGGTGCGACGGAGTGCCTTGATTCCCATTTTATTTCCCTTGCTCTGCATTCAATTTTTATTATATATAAATTAGTATCTAAAATTTTGGAGAAATTAGAGAGCATATACATAGCCAAGGATCAAGGTTGCAAAACTAAAGAGTTAACCCACAGATTACTTAATACCAGTTGTACCAGATTTAAGTACCAATCAGGTAAAGTAATCCCATATTTCTTTCCAAGGAAACAAAAAAGGAGAGAAAATAACATACTATCAAGCAGGTATTTTCCTTGGCATTGCAAACAGGGTAGTCACTCGGGCAGCAGCTAGTGCGGTCAGCGCAGCAAACAGCACTTTCCATCGGGCAGCATCCCCACCCAAAGCATTTGCGGCCCCACTGGTACATGCAGCAGCATGTGCTTCCGGCCGGGCAAGTAGTGTACTTGCTACACTTGACAGGCTCGGAAGGGGAAGGGGAAGGTGGGGCATTGCCAGGAGTCGGGGGAGGGTTGCTTCCTTTCTTAATAGGATATGAGGCCATGGAAGCGATACCACACTTGCCGGCAGAGGCAGCAGAACCCACGTTGCGTTGCATCCTGATATAGCCATTCTCGCCCCAGTGTGGGCCCCACGAGTTGCGAACAATCCAGTAGTCAACCCCATTCTCAGTGCCATAGCCCACTGCCACCACACCATGATCTAGGTCAGTTCCACAACGACCAGTGAATACACCCTGACAGATTTACAAAAAAAATATATATTTATATATAATTAAGGATGGGTACTGCTCGAAGTGCTTCAAAATTTTGGAAGGAAATGAAATAAAAAGATCAATATTAATTATTAAATAAAGCCTCACAGAGCTGTAGAGCTGGAACTGGCGACCACCAGCCTCAATTGCTACACTGACAGGCTGTTGGGCCACTGCTTTCTTTAGCGCCTTCTCATCATTCTGTGGCACATCTTTGTAGCCGTCTATCGACACCACCTTGGAATTTTTCTGCCCAGATGAATGACACAATTAATGTTAATACCGACAGAGATCGATTGAAAACAAAAGAAGAGTAAATTGCAATGTCAAATTCATCACAAGTACCCTGAGTATGTCGCACTTGCCGTCACGTGCAGAATAGGGATAGTCCTTCTCAGTGTCAATGCCACCATTCTTGACAATGAAGTCAAAGGCGTCGTCCATCAAGCCACCGTTGCAGCCCTGGTTACTGGTGCTGTCACAGTCGACAAGCTCCTGTTCTGACAGCGAGATCAGCTCTCCTGTCACTATCTTGTTTATCCCCTCCACAGCTGCTATTGTGGAAAATGCCCAGCAGCTCCCTGCATTTACCCAAAAATATATTAATTTCCTGTGTGAGCAGATATATTTTTTTTACAGTCACTTGGATTACACGAGAGGTGCTTTTGATAAATATATTTGTTCTTTTTGCCAGCAATTATTAAGATAATTATTGCCATTTAAAATTATGAGTCTGTGATATATTCTATGCTACCATTCAAACAACTAACAGTCTCAGCGACGTGTCATATTTAAGTATTAATTATTTAACAGAAGGTACAACAGCATTTAAAAATTATAATGATTGCTTTTGTCAAAGAAAATGGACTTAGCACGAATCTCAATGCATCTTCCGGCATCCGTCCAATACGAGATAAGGACAGGACAGGACAGGAGTCGTCGTCAGTTCCAACGGCGCCTTCGAGTTCAACCAAATCACGCGCGGTGCCAATTAAGTCAAGTATATTCCTTTTTTAGCACTATCTCTTTTCTCCATTCATTCCGAAACGGAGACGAAGGAAACCCCTATGTTCCGTTCTGTTCTAACGTTTATCCAAAAATGGACATGTACAGTTTATGGATACCGGTGAGCGAAAAAAGTTAAAAAGGGCCGAAAAACAAATGACCGAAAGAGTCCCGATAAAGACGAGGGAGGGACTTTTCTATTTCTCTTTTGCGTGTAGACTCCGGTGTAGGGAGTCCGCAAACTACCAAAAATTCAACCGCCACACCGAATTAATATCAGTAGGATACCTTCAAATCCATAACTTGTGCCACACCACCTTTGTCCTTGCTTCGAGCGTAAGAAAGGTAATGAACGCAAATATAACTTGCGAGGGATAATTGCATAATAAACCTCAATATTATTTTTGTTTTTTTAAGGAGTTCAATTAAAACTATATTCATATTACAACAGCGCAAAAAATATATTTATTGATAAATAAAAGGACGTATGTGCAACAATTAAAAAAGAGAGAGAAAACGTACCACAACTTCCTTGATCTTTGACAGCAGCAACAGCGCCATGATCCCTCCAATCGATGGAATCAGGTAAAGCAGCAACACCTTCATGAGTTGCCTCTCCATTTGCTGCATGGTTCTTCCTCTCGAGCGCAGCACCACTTCTCAGACCAAGATGGCGCCTGAACTCCTCGTTGGTCATGTCAGCGAACCGGTTCAGCCCAAGTTGGTACGTGTGGTTGGGATTGGAATTGTGTGCATCGATGAACATCAAATTGTCTTTGAATATTGAAAAGCGTCTCTCTTTCTCTCCCAATGCGTTGTATGATTTTTGGTGGCCGGAAAGCCATAAATGGAACAGTTCGCGCACTTCGGATTCAGCGCGGATTATTGGGTTATGATTTATGATGGAGAAATCGTGAGAGAGAGCGGTAGAAAGGGATATGAAGAGGAGGAATGGCAATGCCATGGATAGGGTTAGAGAATTCATTTTTCTTTGCTATTTTGGCTTTGATGGTGAGCGAGTTGGGACATGAATCAAGGGACGGTTTAAATAAGATTTGAAAGGGTGTGGGGGGTCGTTACAATGTTTAATATAACTTTTGGGGGGATTGTGTAAAGTTACAATCGTTCAACCTTTTTTATTCGTTACCAATAGGCAATAGGAATATGCCGTTTAACACAGTTCTGTTAAAACATTTTTCTTTGCTCTTTATAGTTTTTTTTAGAAAAAGAAAGAAATTGATTTAATTAGCCATGCATGTAATTAAAATGCGAATAAATATATAAATATATATATATACAAGTTCGTTCTTATATTAGAAGTTAATTAGTTGACAGGCGTAGGCGTACGTATTTTGTGTTTGGTGAGAATATATATATGAACCTGGAACAGAAAGAGAAAGCGGTGCACATGCATGTCACCATGTGCAATTGTGCATTAATCAAAAGGGAATGTAACGAACGGGTTCTCACTTTTCGGCAATGTGAAATGGATTGAATAATGAGTGAATCTGTTATCTTCTTTCTGCACAGAAGAGAAAGTTACGACGTCGGTTACATCACGTACTGTAGACTAGAGACTAGAGTATGGTATTTAAACGGTGCGTTTGCTTTTCCAATACTTTATTATTAATATATAGAGGAGTGTTCAAATGCCTCTATTTTTTGTGCCTCAATCATACTTCTATTTTTTAAAATTTTAATAACTCAAAATATAAAACTTAAAAGTCAAAATAAAACCATTAGATGTCATCTATGTTATTTTCTCTATGTGCTCATAAAAAATTATCACATTTCAATTTTGTTTTAATGTGAATCAATAAGTTCAAAAATCAACGTCTAGAAATCATCCACATTAATGCATTTTTTACAAAACTCTTGATAACAATCAAAATAAAATTGAAATGCCATAATTTTTTACATGTGCATAAATAAAATGACATAGATCATATCCAACGGTTTTATTTTGACTTTTAAGTTTTAAATTTTTGAGTTATTAAAGTTTTAAAAAATGGAGGCGTAATGGAGGCATTTGAACCCTCCTCTAATATATATATCTATATCTATATCTATATCTATATCTATATATCTATCGACTATCGGCAATTCGGCATGATGATACATACGAAACGATCCCTCTTACCCAAAGCAACACTCTTAATTGCTGCCCAAGGGGCTAATTCTGAATTAGGAGTGAAAACGGTATTGATAATATTTGATTTATATTTTTAAAAATTAAATGTGGATATCTTATTTCTGAATATACGTGTAAATATGAATATGAATATGATTTTATATTTTAATTATCCATATTCAAATATTAGATATATATTATGAAAAAATTATGTTATTTAATATTATAAGGAGATAAATATTATGAACTTGGGTATTTTTTATATTGTTTTAATAAATATTCGATCAGATCCATATTTGTATCCATATCCAGTTAATATTCAATCTATATATGTATCCAAAAAAAAAAGATATAAATATGATTTTATCCCTTTTTCATCCCTACTTTAAATGAAAAAAAAAACTATTAATTGCACACTGTATAAATATAAAGAAAGAAAACTCTTATTATGTGCTTTTGTACATACAGAGAACAAATTATTTATTTATAATTAAAAACTCATATCTTCTCATAAAAAATTTATCTATTTATGTTCAATGAAGAGACGGCATTAGAAAATTGAAATAGAAAGAGTTAGATGAATAGATGTCATATAATTTCATTTTACAAGGAGAGACTAATAGTATTAATTTATGTAATAATTAAAAATTTTAATGGATAAAATAAAAACTTTCAATTCATAGAGATGGCTAAAATGAAGAAGGAGAATTTGATTAAGTTTGATCGATTAAAATAAAGGGTAAGTATGCGACATGCATACTTAGCAACCCAAAAACCTTTTTACTATTTGATTTTTCTCGAAACTAATCACCTTTCAAAATCTTCATACTTTGCAAATAAAACAAAATAATTTACCTTTCAAAATATTCATACTTTGTAAATAAAAAAAATTAATTTTTAAAAATATTATTAAATTTATACGATATTGTTCTGATATAACCGAATCAAAATTAGAGTTATTGAGTTGTGCAACGACGAATTGGGAGTCGAATAAAAAATGCACAGTTGCAAGAAGATCAGAGATTGGCGGTGGAAACTCCATTGCTTGGAAATTGGAATAAGAGCAACCCACATCTCACTTCTACGACTACTTACGGATTTTTACGGTTCAATCAGATGCGACGAGCTGACCAAGTATAAACAAAACCATTCAAGTCTAACAATTTTTAATTTTACTTTGCAGCAGTCTCGTTTCTTCGTGACCTTAATAAAAAAAAGAGGAGGGTTCCACTGCCTCAATTTTTCCTGCCTCAATTGTGCCTCCAAATCTTAACCGTTTATCAATCATTTTGATCAACGGATCGGATTAAAAACGCTTCAGCAAAAAAAATTGCCCAATTCAACTCCAGTTCACCTCCAATTCGTTCCCTCCCCACTCTCTCATCGCTCTTTCCCACCCCCCACCACATCCCGACCAGCGACTCCGCCTCCCGACACCCCCACATAGCAACCATCCTCTGTGCGGATCCCGTCTGAGCGTTCCCCTGCGCACTCCTTCTCGCGACCTCTGCATCTGTCCCAAACGCTCCTTCTCCCTGACCCCTCCACCGACTCTCCTACTCTTCCTGTGTTCTCTTCTTCGACCCCATTCAATCCCTCTCCTCCGCGTTGCCCATGTAAGTCTCTCTCTCCCTGTCTCTATGCTTGAGAATTTTCAAAATCGAAAATACATGTAACCCTAGAAATTCAGATCAAACAACTCTACTAGTTAGCATATCTCTTTCTCGTATGCCATGGCATGAGAAATTGCTTCAGTTTTTGTGAATTAGAGATGAAGCAATTTGAGGCTTTTAAGGGGATGATTTGAAAATTTTATTTGTATTTGACAACTTTTTTCTGTTAAATATGCTAAAAATTATCTAAATTTTCAAGGCCATGTGTCAGATTTTACTCTTATGCATAAAACATATCATTCAGATTTTATTGTATTATTTTTTCACATAATTGCAACTGAATTATACATGCTTAAGGGTAAATCGGTACTCCACCATTCAAACCAGTACCTATTGGTACCAGTTTGTAACAAGCAATGAAAGCTGGTATTTATCTCATTTTTTATTTATATATATTTCTAATTACATGTTTGGAAGGTTGCTAATCGCTTATCCAAGGAGCCTAACTTCAATGCCATATATTCCTCTGATCTAAAACGAGCAGCTGAGATTGTACAGATTATTGCAAACCAATGTGATTTGAAATAGGTAAATAACTTTGGATCATGATGTATATTTTAATTTCATAGTCACATTCTAATTCAAGAAAACTTTTACCTTTTCATAGTCACATCCATAGTTAAGCACAACCAAAATAAATTATTTTATCTTTTTTAGGATTTTGCTTGTATGGATGGTGGCAACCTTGTGAAGATGATCAGTGCTGAAGACACAACCCCGAAGAAGAATGATAACAAGCCCGAAGAAGAAAGCAGGCCAATGCAAAAACCCCATTGTAGTATAGGATGCCAAAATATTGTGTGTATTTTTGTGATTATTTTGATAGAAAATATAGTATGTTTTTTTGTTGCAGACTAAATAGATACTGATTTTTGTGATGTTACCGCTACTGTTTTTACCTTGTACATTTACTGCTATTTTAATATTGTACCGTTACTGCTGTTTTTGCATTGTGCTTGCTGGTTTATTGCTTGATTGTAAGTCTCTCTCTCCCTGTTGTCGGACCTCGTTACTGATGGAAGTTACTTATTTGTAATCGGGTTTTATTATGCTTTGTGGGGACTAATAAATTGCAAGGAGAAATTGTTTTTTCTGGTTAATAATTTTTGACATTTTTGTTTTGTGCCAATGAGCAATGTAGTTGTCTTTCTTTTCTTTTTTTCTTTACACAATATACGTGAAATATAGCTTAGAAAGTTATAATTCAGTTAAATGATTTAAGATTCAGTTTATTGAATGATTATAATGAAATGATTCAGTTCAATTGTAACAACGAAGGTTAATCTCATGAAAACATAAACATGTTCTACTATATTAAGTTGAATTATGATATATACATACACAATTACAAATTTACATAACTCAATATCTCTTTTACATTATGCCACATTCACATACAAATATGAGAACAATACCCCAACTTAGTTGTAGTTATTGATATCAACTGTCTTTACAAAAAAGCATCATATTACCATCACGAAAGAAAAATCAATTGAATCAAACTAAGAAATAGAAAAATTAACTGCAAGCATCTTTTGTTGTACATGCTTTCAATGACGTCGCTTGAATAATTAAAACCACAATCAATTTACTTGCTTTTGAGCAACAAAGCAAACTCACCTCAAGTAAAATTCTATTACAACATATTACTATAACAAATACAACTTAAAAACAATCCAGGACCTTTACACCATAAAAAAAAATATCCACACAACTCAAATGTAGTACCAATTCCTCTGATTTTCCAGGCAAAGAGAAATAGAGATGCCATTAATCTAATCTAGCCAATTCAACAATCCACAAAGGTCTGGGGTCGGAAGGTTCAGGAGACGATTATTTTTATTGCATGAATACCAGCCATCCTTGCCAGCTCACCACCTAGGAGAAAATATACAACAAATTAGACAATTACATAATCAGTTCAGTACCATTTAATACTATCTCTTGACCAAATTTAAACATATATAAACTTAAGAATTCTCCTGTATATTTTAAAGTGAGAGTATTTGTGACTTATAGTATATTACTGAAACTAAATTCAACATTCCAGGAAAACCCCCAATTCATATGCATACTAGATTATAATTACAGGAAAAACCCCAATTCAACATTCCAGTACCAACTCAATATTTGTGCCTATACAAGAAACTAGCAATCTATAAGAACAGGCGGAGGGACTGAACAATAATTACTTTCACATGCATACTAGATTATAATTTGAATGTATCAAAGTTCTCATTTTTGGACTAAAACTATAGTTTCAAGAGGATTCACTGTCGTTACTTCTACTAATGCTTAGGTATCAATTGGTACAGTTGATACTTCAAGGAGTTAACTTAATCATGCAGTCAGGAATTAATTCAGCAAAAAAAGAAATTAACAAAAAAGTTACCTGTACAAATCTAAATCCGAGGTGAGAAGGGATCTTGAGAGAAAAATGAGACATTCCACCATTTTTCGTTCGCAAGGCAGAGGGATCGCTTCTTCTTCAAACGATCTGACAGTGCGCCTCTAAATTTCCTCTTCCGAATCTAGGGTTTCGTCAAGTGGCACGAGCGAGAGGAGGCTGGGGAGACGTTGTGCGAGAGAGAAATAGGGCGGCGAAGGGGGTTGCATTTTTCTGTCACATAAGGCGGTCGGGAGCGGGGTACGAAATAGAGCGAAACTGAGAGAGAGGAAGAGGACCGAATGCGACAGAGTGGGGGTGGAGCGAAACTGAGAGAGAGGAAGAGAACTGGAGAGGATTTGGACAAAAAATTTAGCTGAAGAGATTTTTAATCTGGTCTGTTGATTAAAATAATGATATACGGTATAGATTTGGAGGTTGAATGGAGGCACGAAGAATTGAGGCAGTGGAACCCTCCTCTAAAAAAAATATATATTTCCATTTACTTTTAAGAGTTTAATATAAAATAGTTGTAATATATCTAATATTTATGAACATCAATTTGATATTTAAAAAATATTATTTAAATTAGAAAATAAAATTGTTGAAACAAGTGTATCAAATTTGAATCTAATAAAATTTTAAATTGACGTAAATTTCGTCACTTATCTAAATAGTTGAGAGCATATAATTTTATTTTAAAAGAAAAAATATTTTATTTTAAAATTTTGATAAATATTAAATATAGGACTTGGCTACGGTGCTATGGGTAGCTAAGAGGCCTCCCGTGCTACGGCTCAATATTCGACTTTTCAAAATTCTAACGGTCGATCCGAACCGTTCATCTTGTTCTTCATATTAATATGTGTTTGGAGACCAAATTTTACATTTTTTTGAAATTTTTTACTATTTTTTTAGATTTATTGAAAATCGCTGTTTTTCAGACAAATCTGAACCATAAAAAACAGCGATATTCAATAAATCTAAAAAAATAGTAAAAAATTTTCAAAAAATATAAAATTTGGTCTCCAAACACATATTAATATGGAGAACAAGATGAACGGTTCGAATCGACCGTTAGGATTTTGAAAAGTCGAATATTGAGCCGTAACACGGGAGGCCTCTTAGCTACCTATAGCATATTGGCCAAATCCATTAAATATATATTTAAGTGAATCCAATGCTCTTAAGTAAAAAATGGTAGACATGAATAGTGAAGGAAGTAAATTTCTCACGGGAAAGCGTGCGGTTCGTCCAGCCGCCTCGGAACTAACAAACCCAGACTGGTCCTCAACTGGATTGAATTTGGATCATGTTATGTCATAGGGGCTCCTGATCCCCTACAGTAAACACATTTTGTGTTTATATCATAACCTTCCGATCAGAATCTACTTCAGTCCGATTATTTTCCGACCAGATCGGACGGTGATGATCGAAACTCAAAATATGAGTTACTTTAGGACCGATTTCGTCTGGCAAAGCAGCAAAACAGTATGCAGGGCCCACCCACGTGACTACTGCCTTGGGTGTTGAAGATGCAACAGCCAACAGCCAACGGCCAACGGAGAAATCTTAATTTTAACACTCATTCATTTAGATTTTAGACTGTTGTAAAAAAAGTCCGTTTAGTCGGTTGATTAGTAATTGACGATGATTATTTTTAGGGAGCACCTAGCTATCTCCCGTAACAATCCTCCATTTATCCCCCAGTCATTAATTACTTGAATAACTACTAACTATCTAGGGGGATCACTTACCATTTGATGACCATCTAATATTTAAAAGATTTTACAACTGACGCGCGCAAGTATTCATCTATAACACATCAAGTATTCATACATAAGATATCAAGTATTTAAAAAAAAAAATGGACACGTTTTTAGAGGTGGTTTTTTTTTCTCCGTTCAATGTAATCAATATTTCTTACGATCGGTGAGGAATTTTGCAAATCTAAAACCACGAATGTTTTATATATAATTTTATCTTTCAAATGAGATCCATGATGAAATACTTTCGAGTTGTCCGTTGTACAAGTATTCATTCTTATCGAGAAAGTATTCATCCTCACTGTGCAATTGCAAATAGAAAAACTTAACACATCACTCATCCATCTTTTACACGTTTTTAGAGGTGGTTTTTTTTCTCCGTTCAATCTAACCAATATTTCTGACGATCTGTGATGAATTTTGCAAATTTAAAACCACAAATATTTTTTACATAATTTTATCTTTCAAATGATATCCATGATGACATACTTTCGAGTTGTCCGTTGCACAAGTATTCATATCTCATCACGCAAATATTCATATCTCATCGTGAAAGTATTCATCCTCGTCGTGCAAGTATAAATACAAAAACTTGACACATCACTCATCCATATTTTACACGTTTTTAGATATAGTTTTTTCTTCTCTGATCAATTTAAACAATATTTCTGACGATCTGTGAGAAATTTTGTGTAGGGATTTCATGTGTATGCCTATGTGGTGAGAATTTAAAAATTTTCCTATCACCACTTGGCTCAATACACAAAGGACGTTATTTATATGACAATAGCAAACAAGAAACTTCTTAATAGTTTCATTAAGCGTCTAATGTGTACTAAATAAAAATAAATAAATTTATTCATTTCTTATACAAGAGGAGATAATAATTTATACCTAAAGAGATTGTCAAATCTCTTGATTAGAGGGAAGTCGATTTCCCTTCTAGATCTCTTGGAAACAACTTCAATTGAAGCGCCTCTTCACCTCTTGGTTCACCTTGAACCTAAACAACAAACTAGCACACCTCTTAGATAGATGGATGTGAAGTTTAGAGCTTAGATCCAACCACCTAGCAAGAAGAGATGAGAGATGAGAGCCTCACTTCAAAGTTTTGGCCAAAAGGAAAGGAAAAACGTGGCTGCTCAAAGGGGCTGATTTTGGCAAGTGTTATAGGCAGAAAATTAGCATATTTTTCTCCCAAATGAGCCCCCTTAAATAGGTAAGGGTTAGGGCAACCCTTTGTGTAAGGTTTGAATCAATTACACAAATGCCACTAGCCTTGTTTAGCCATCTCATGCTCTCTTTAATCTCATCTTATGGTTGGTTTAATAAATTAATTTATAAACAAATAATATTATTCATATTATTCAATTATACAATATTTATATTATTCTTATAATGTATTCAAACATTATACCAAATAATATTTGCATAACTTCATAAATTTATTTATGGTCTAAGCATGTCATATTATGACATTTTATTTTAGCACTTCATCACATGTATTTTATCTTATACATCATTGTGAAATGTAAAATACTTGTTGTTTCTCTTCAGTTGGTGTGACCGTATAGAGGATCTATGTCATCTTGGCAATAATATAAAATTTTATATTATTGACTATAAGAGGTTATATCATTACATTATAGTTATCCATGTTAGTTTGTAATAATCTAGAAGTCAATAATACGATAATTTATCATAAAGCTTTGTTCATGAATTGAATGTTTATCATTTTGTTGCCTTGAGTATTATTGCATTTATGGATCATTTCGAGTTCATGACTGAAATTGTGAAACTTCATAATATAGATGATATATACTCTTAAATAGTCACTGACCAAGGTAATTAGCAGGAACACTAATTACCGCGATAAGGTTAGTATGTGGATTAAAAGATGGTTAAGTTTTACAAACCACCTGACACGAGATGTCATTTTAATCACATAGATACTGTTGGGGTTTCGGGGTGGTATAACCAAAACCCCTTTTAGGCTTAAGTTGCGGAATGACCGTAGAACAAAAATTTCTACGGCCAACTTAAGCTCAGGATTAAACGGGGTATGTCAGGAAACTTTCCAAGGCGGTCCACCTTCAGTATTCCTTTGGCATCAAAACCCAATTTAATCCTTTTACAGATCTACTCCATGATTGATTTCTAAAACTTTAATCTACTTACAAATTAAATAGATTAATATAACATATTTATACCTTGTTTCCAAATCACAGTTGGAATGCAGACCGAGCGAGTAGAGCCTCACCAGGGAAGGAATCAACTCGGAGTATCACACGTGTGATACCTCTATCGGTTATCCACCAGGACTAACCGGAGAGCGGTTTATTTCTTCTGCCAGAAATACCGTAAACCGCGGAATTCTGCAAAAACACTATTCACGGGGAAAAGACGAAAACCCGTAAACACGAATTTTCGGTTGCTCAGTTTCATCAATATGCAAAACTGACATACCGCTAAATTCGGTAAAACACTATTCATAGATCCCGTAAATATTCTCCACAACAACCCGCAAGATTATACGTCAACTACGTATAACTTTCTTTTCTCAACCGAAACACTATTTGGGAGAGAAACCGAGAAAGAGAGAAAATACCGATTCGTTTCTGCACGAAAAGATACATGTGAATGTGCATATGTATATATGTGAATATATCTTTCTCTCTCTACCCCTCCACCCCTATTTATAGTGTTTAGATTCGGTTGCAAAAGACCAAAATGCCCTCCAAGTTCGGCCTATTTACAAGATATGCCATTGACACCTCATCCTTTTATATGTGAAATGACCAAAATACCCCTTCCACACCCTTCCACATTCTTCTCCATGCTTCTACACATGCAAGGTGGCATAGGTGTGAAATGACCATTTTGCCCTTGTGGATAGGATTGATGACATGTCATCTGGATAGGATCAATGACGTGTCATGCGGATAAGCACGAATCTGAAAAGACCCGAATGCCCTCGGCCCGAACACAAATAATATTCGTATAATTATTCTGAACAATTATATATATATTTTTCTTTCGGTTATTTGTTTCGGTATCGATGACGTGTCATCTGGATAGGATCGATGACGTGTCATGCGGATAAGGACGAATCTGAAAAGACTCGAATGCCCTCGGCCCGAACACAAATAATATTCGTATAATTATTCTGAATAATTATATATATTTTTCTTGCGGTTATTTGTTGTTTCGATAATTTATACAATGTGTCCTGCACATTTATAAATTAACCGGTTAACTTTTATACAACGTGTCATACACGTTTATAAATTAACCAATGTTTTTGCTTGTTATTTTTACATAACATTTATAATTTAATTATAACACGTATAATTAATTATAACCATCTTAATATTAATTATAATCAATTTATAATTAATCAGTAAGATTCTCCGAGTAGCTCCTATATGGTGTGACCCAATAGGATCTGTGTTATGTTGGTAAACAGAGTTAAAACTGTTTTAACTTCTGTTAGTCATGGGTGGCATCTGGCAACACATCATGACCATCCAATTACACAGATGATGCTGTACTGTACAATATCACGATCCAGTAAACAATTTACTTGTGTCTGTTCTTCTGTCTCATAGCTATCAGATTAGTTTCAAGGTAGATGTGTGTCATCCTTGCTAACTTAATCTTTTCTTGATCTTGAGCAGATTATCAAATATAATTACTCTTGTAATTATACCGCTAGCAGATAATCTTACTCTATCAAGGGGCCCAGTGATGCTATAGCTCGTATAGAGATACGAGGGACAAATAGTATTCTTGGTAAACTATCACTTCCTCAGCTAAGCTATACATATGGAAAAGCTACCGTTATGACTGCTTTTTACGGACAGCGGTGGATAACAATCACACATACATATTTCTCAGTGGGAACGATAAATACCTCATACTGTAGAACGTGACACTGAATGAAAACATAAATGACACGAACACAATTCTATTTAATGTTTCATTCGGGGTCTGTCAAATACCATGTTCCTAGAACATGTATCTATGTGATTAAAATGACATCTCGTGTCAGGTGGTTTGTAAAACTTAACCATCTTTTAATCCACATACTAACCTTATAGCGGTAATTAGTGTTCCTGCTAATTACCTTGGTCAGTGACCTTTTAAGAGTATATATCATCTATATTATGGAGTTTCACAATTTCAGTCATGAACTCGAAATGATCCATAAATTCAATAATACTCAAGGCAACAAAATGCTATATAAATAAACATTCAATTCATGAACAAAGCTTTATGATAAATTATCGTATTATTGACTTCTAGATTATTACAAACTAACAGATACATGTTCTAGGAACATGGTATTTGACAGACCCCGAATGAAACATTAAATAGAATTGTGTTCGTGTCATTTATGTTTTCATTCAGTGTCACGTTCTAAAGTATGAGGTATTTATCGTTCCCACTGAGAAATATGTATGTGTGATTGCTATCTACCGCTGTCCGTAAAAAGCAGTCATAACGGTAGCATTCCCATATGTATAGCTTAGCTGAGGAAGTGATAGTCTACCAAAAGTACTATTGTCCCTCGTATCTCTATACGAGCTATAGCATCACTGGGCCCCTTGGTAGAGTTAGATTATCTGCATGCGGTATAATTACAAGAGTAATTATATTTGATAATCTGCTCAAGATCAAGAAAAGATTAAGTTTGCAAGGATGACACACATCTACCTTGAAACTGATCTGATAGCTATGAGACAGAAGAACAGACACAAGTAAATAGTTTACTGGATCGTGATATTGTACAGTACAACATCATCTGTGTAATTGGATGGTCATGATGTGTTGCCAGACGCCACCCATGATTATAGAAGTTAAAACAGTTTTAACTCTGTTTACCAACATAACACAGATCCTATTGGGTCACACCATATAGGAGCTACTCGGAGAATCTTACTGATTAATTATAAATTGATTATAATTAATATTAAGATGGTTATAATTAATTATACGTGATATAATTAAATTATAAATGTCATTTAGAATGACAAGCAGAAACAACGGTTAATTTATAAACGTACACGTTACGTTGTATAAAAGTTACCGAACAACAACCGAAAAGAAATATAATTGTATATGACAATTATATATATTTGATTTGGATTTTAATTTGTTAATTATGGATTTGAATTATGGGTTTAAAAAGCCCAAAATAATCAAAGCCTTAATTAAAATTAAAAGCCCAAAGTCAAAGCCCAAAATCAAAGCCTTTTACTATTCATGCCTTAATGGGCCAAGGGCAAAATGGTCATTTCACACCTATGCCACCTTGCATGACACCTTAGGGTGTAGAAGCATGGAGAAGAGTGTGGAAGGGTGTGGAAGGGGTATTTTGGTCTTTTCACATATTAAAGGATGAGGTGTCAAGGATTTTTGGTAAATAGATTTGTTTTGAGGGATATTTTGGTCTTTTGCGAACCTCCTCAAAAAACTATAAATAGAGGGGTGAGGGTAGAGAGAAAACTTACTAATTCACATGTTAATCTGATTAATTCGTTAATCGGAATTTCTCTCTTCCCTGATTTCGGTTATTACGAGATTCAGAAAAATATATTTTTGCAAACTCTGCGGTATTTCTGTTTTGCTTTTTAAGTGAAACGGAATAACTTGGAGTCTTAAATATATTTAATCTGTCCCTTTTTCGGTGAATAGTGTTTCTGCAGAATTCCGCGGTTTACGGTATTTCTGGCAGAAGAAATAAACTGCTCTCTGGTTAGTCCTGGTGGATAACCGATAGAGGTATCACACGTGTGATACTCCGAGTCGATTCCTTCCCTGGTGTAGCTCTTCTCGCTCGGTCTGCATTCCAACTGTGATTTGGAAACAAGGTATAAATTGTTATATTAATCTATTTAATTGGTAAATAGATTTAAAGCTTTAGAAAATCAATTATGGAGTAGATCTGTAAATAGGATGAAATGGATCTTCTTGATTCATTTAATTCGTAGCTTAAGGTAGATGTAAAAATTTTTGTTTTACTCTTTCCGCACCTTAAGCTAAATCAATGGGTTTGAACCATCGAAAACCCAACAATCCAAACGACATAGTAATCATTTACTCAATCCACTAATTTTGTGTCTATCCTTCTCACATGATATTATGAATAATATGCAAAATAGGATCGTGTCATTTTTGCATTATATTCGTTTTCTTGGTCTCTCAAGTGAATTATAATTATAACTACATCAGTTATATTGCATGCGATATAATTCCACTTTACCAAGGGGCCCAGTAATACCATAACTCAAATTGAGGGACAATGATAATATTAACATATAGATTTCTCCCGCACAAGTTGTACACAACGAACTGCTATTTTATTCTTATCATAAGATAGTATTTAAATAGCAATCACATTATATGCTTCTCATGTGAAAAACCTACATATCTCATATCTAAGATTCTAAAGACACAATGGAAACATTAATGACACAAAACACAATCCATATAATGTTTCATTCATTTAGGTCATGTTCAATATATAAAATACACATTTTATATATTCATGTAATTAAATGATAATCCTTTATCAACATTTATAGAACTTCAATGTACTTTAATCTACATGACAATCTTCCTCGGTAATTAATGTTCCTCCTTAATTACCACGATTGTGAACTTATTTAGTGATTAAATGTTTCTCATTTTAGGAGTTCTATGATTCAAGACCAAGAGCATCTTCTTGAATACTTCCAAAGATATAACATATAAATCTCAAGGAACAAGAATAATAATATTCGTAATAAAATCATGAACAACACATAAATTATTATTAAAAGATAACTTTCAAAACACACATCCTTCATTTTGCAAATCTAAAATCACGAATGTTTTCTACACAATTTTATCTTTCAAATGAGATACATGATGATATACTTTCGAGTTATCCGTTGCACAAGTATTCATATATTGTCACGCAAATATTCATACCTAAGATATTAAGTATTCATTACGCATTGAAGTATTCATTCTAAGACATCAAGTATTCATTCGTATACATCTATTTTTTTTCAAAAAAAAATTTATATCATTTGTTAGTACACAGTAGCATAATTCATCATTAATAAAGCTTTATTCTTTGCAAATAACTCTCTACTTTATGAGGAAAGAGAACATAGACATGAAAGAGATTAATTTATTCACAGATACAAAAATATTTTGATACGGTCGACAGTGGTGGATCTGACCCGACAGAGGCGTGCTCAAGTATTCATTCATACATGTTGAAGTATTTATTCATACATGTTAAAGTATTCAATCCCGGCAGAGGCGTGCTTGATTGGGATGAAGTGATGGATGATCTCCGGCAGAACGTCCGTTGGAGCGGGAGCTGCAGGCATAGATGGAAAAAATGAAGGCGGAGGCGGAGGTTGAGGTATGAGAGGGAGGGAGCTTATCGTATTTACTATTTCGAGGTGGGAGAGGGAGAGGGAGAAGGAGAGGGAGAGAGCTTATCGATGGAAAAACGGAGGCGGAGGAGGAGACGGAGGTGGGAGAGGGAGGTAGAGGCGGAGGTGGGAGAGAGAGGCGGAGACATAGGTGGGAGAGGGAGGCGAAGGTGGAGGTGGGAGAAGAAGGTGGAGGTGAAAAAAGAAGATGAATGTGGAAGGGAAAGAGAAAAGAAATAAAGGTTGTTAAAAATGATAGTTATAGTTAAAATAGAAAGTTAGTTAGTTGGGGGATGAATGGGGGATGGATAGGTGGGGGATATTATAATTACCCTTATTTTTAATCACAAACCGTTATTTACAACACTTGTACTTATGCAGACTGAACAGAGAAATTATTATTATTATTATTATTTTTTTCATTTCTCCATAAAATTTAGCTCCATAGTTGCAGACAATTAGAAGGGTGCTTCTCTGGTGAAAGATGTGAGAGTAGAGCGAGACAAATGGTTATGACAAAGTATGTGGTCATTTGCAATTAGAATTGTTAAATTTTGACTAAATGATGAATGTTGAATAAATTAATTTAAATATAACTAATTGTGACAACATGATTAGTTTATCTTTCGACATTTTAATTACGACACAACACGATATGTGTATGTCAATTAATGGTCTCTAATATTGATATGAAAGTGTTATGGTGGTGGATAATAGTTAAATTTGGATATAATTTTAATTTTTATCCTCTATTAACACCTAGCAGTGATCTGTGATCCTGATCTGTAGACTCTACTTCTACTTGAGATGTGGTCCACCTGGACCGTAATTTAATTTAAATTCAATTTAACAATTTTTTTTGTTGAAAAGAAAGAGAGGAGAGAAAATTGCAAATGTCTAAAGGCTGCTAGTGCTACACCTACACCTCGGATGTTCATCGAAATTATTAATTATGAGAATAGTAACGTTCGAGGTGTAGGTGTAGCACTAGCAGCCTTTAGGCATTTGCAATTTTCTCTCCTCTCTTTCTTTTCAACAAAAAAAATTGTTAAATTGAATTTAAATTAAATTACGGTCCAGGTGGACCACATCTCAAGTAGAAGTAGAGTCTACAGATCAGGATCACAGATCACAAGAGCTCTATTTTGTTAACGAGAGAGAGGGGAAGAGTGAGTGAGTGAGTGAGTGAAGAGGAGAAGAATGGATTTGGTGGTGCCCCATTTCTCCTCTAATCTCTTTTCGAACACAACCATTTCTCCTCTAATCCCTTTTCATTTTAATCACCTCTCAATGTGTCGCTCTTCTGCTTTGCCCCACTTCGGTAGACCCGTTGTACGACTGCGCCACACGGCGGCTTTACAGGATGCGGCTGCCACCGTTGCAGTCACGGCTGGTGCTTACGTCCTCGTCTATACTTTCGACAACCTCACTCGGCGCCAATTCATCCAGCAGGTCTCAATCTCTCTCTCTCTCTCTCTCTCATCAGTCTTCTACTCAAATTGTTACTCATATTTTGTTAATTGAAAAGCAGAAATTGAGCAGAAAGATTGTACATATCTTATCTGGAGTTCTTTTCATGTCTTCTTGGCCTATATTTAGGTAAATTAAATTAAATTAAATTAATTAATTAATTGCAACTCACCTGGTAAATGCTGTATCATGACAGAAACATATTATATATTTGAGCGTCAATTGTATACAACATAGTTAAACAAACCTACTTGGCTAAATCATTTTTATTAATATATAACACTTCAAAAGAGGTTGTGCATTAATAGGTTTTGGCCTCAACCTGCCAGTACCATTACATTTGGTTACAAATTCTCAGATGACCATCTCAAACATTGTTGGTTCATAAACTGCAGTTCTTCTCCTGAAGCACGGTACTTTGCAGCTGTCGTACCTCTTTTGAATTGCGCAAGGCTCATCATTTACGGTACTCGCCTTTTTAAAGACGAGGCTCTTATCAAATCTGTTACCCGTGAAGGCAACCCTGAGTAAGCTTTATTTATTTCCCCTTTACATATTCACAAAAAGTTCCACAGAATATCTATATTCATGAACAAATTGTAGAAAGCACCTGTTATTCATATTTGCAATAGTGAAAAGTGAGGGGTTTCCATTCAACCTTATGTCGGGGCTTTCTGTTTGTTTTTATTTATCATTTATATTTGACAATGGATAATTCTAGTGTACATCCAAGCTACATCCAAAATCATAGCCATTGATTTTTAAAGGGTATATCCGTATATGAGTCATATTTTAAGTGAGTATTTTATTCAAGGAAAACAAAATTTAGATATCGGTAATTTTTTTTAAGCGTGCATTGATCATTTTTAAAGGATAAATCTTTGGTAAAATGCATTTATTGGTTCATGCCTCCTAAAATATACAACATGCATTTTTAGAATTTTTCATAGGAGGAGCTTAATTAGAGCTTTCACGGAAATCATCATAAGAGCTATTATGACCCGTCTACTTAATCTTCGTTCTGTATAACTTGAATCAGTATTCTTACAAATTTCCTTTTTCTTTTCTCAGATTCACACTTTTTTGTAATTCGCTCCATCTAATTAAGCTGCAAAACAAAAATAGAAACTGCGTATCTATTTTCGTTATGCAATTTAAACCATTGATTGTATTATAGAATTGGATGTACAGGAAGTTTTAAATGTGCACTAGAATCATCCTTGGACAATAATGCCTCTGCTTTTAACTTTTCAAAACAAGGCGCGAGTCATTTTTGTGTTATACTACCGTGACTAGGTGCCACAAAGACCTCTCGGTCCTTTTTTGTCTTCCTTTTCAATTTTTTTTTAATTTTGTAGCTTAACCGACATATAGGTAAGTTTCATTTTCTTTTTATTTTAATTCTTTAGGGAATTGTTGCGGGGCCCCTTGTATTATGTAATGGCGCTCTTGCTTTCTGTTTTGGTATTCTGGCGAGATTCTCCTGTTGGGATTATTTCTTTATCTATGATGACTGGTGGTGATGGTAAGTACCTTGTATCTTTTTATGTTAACTTGCCAACTGGTACGTACCACTTCAATCCTGATTGGTTACTTACCATACACATGCCACACTGGAATTGATTGCACAATTAAATTTCAAACAAAAACAAGCAAAGAAAAAAGCATGTCAGGTTGATTTTGCATCGATGATACCAGACCATTAGTACCTTACTGGAATAAGGCTTGCCAAGCAATATTGAACATTTAATTCTTGGACACCTTGTATCTGCAACTTTTTATTGGATTTATCATATTCAGAGATAATCTACTAAGACCATTAATATGATCATGGAGTGTTTTTCATTTTTCATTTTTTTATGATTTTTTTTTTTTTTGATAGCTGTCAAATACCACCAGCTTCAATGTAAAAATATCGGTCCTTGTTAATATATTTTGTTAAGTATTTTGAACTTTCATCTTGGAGAAGACAGGTCAGGTAATTTTTAGAAATACTACAAAACGATAATTTAATTGGGTCTACAGGAAAATTGACATCCATTTGATATGAAACTTTGTTACTTGTCATTTTCTAGGAGTTGCTGATATAATTGGAAGAACATATGGTTCAACAAAGCTTCCATACAATAGAAAGAAGAGCTGGATTGGGAGCGTTTCGATGTTTGTCTGTGGTTTTCTCTTGTCAATAGGGTATGTCTATTTTAAATACACACCAGTTATTATTGATCATATCCTTGTTTTTATTATTTAATCTACATGTACAACTTGTTATGATATCTCTTTAATATCCCAATGTCCAAATTAACCCTGTGACCACCTGCAACCTAAGTTTCTGCGATTTTGAATTAAGTTTAGGACTAAATTTGTGTACGATATATTGAAAGAAACTTCATGTTATTATTTCTTCCCTAGGATGTTATACTATTTCTCAATCCTTGGTTACCTCCATTTGGACTGGAATGAAGCAACTCTTAAAGTGGCCTTGATATCAGTTGTGGCTACATTGGTGGAATCTCTTCCGATAACAGACGTGTTAGATGATAATATTTCCGTCCCAATTGCAAGCATGTGCGCCGCTCTTGTTCTTTTTGGCTAGAACGGTTCTAGTTAATATTCATTTATTCAAGATATATTTATCAGGTGACTTTGATGTGTATAAATAAGTCAATAGTAGTATTCAATTGATTAGTATTCAATTGATCAGTTTTATTTGCATTTTTCTGATAAAATGTTTTTTGAGTTTATATTTGATGAAATGGCAGTGTACTCTGGTTTCTGATTCATGATGTGTTAGTATATTATCAGTATTTGAGACTTGTAAACAGTTGAAGATCCCAAAATTGCCAAAAGGGGTAACCACATGGAACTCTTTTTGTTTGATTTTTTTGATTTTTTTGATTTTTCAGAATTAACACTTGAGAACTAAATTTGATAATCTGTAAAGTAAAATCATACCGGCCTTAAATTCTCTACTCGGACCTTTAATATTCGGTAATGGTTTGTCCCGTTGTTTGTCCATTTCAGGCTTATTTCTATGGACACTGGACATATCTGGACAGTTAAGCTTCAGTTTTTGACTTTTTGTTATAATTGAATCTGCTATTTTTAACAATATTATTTTCCAACAAAAAAAGATGCTCCATTCACTGCCCAGTCCTGATATGACCTATATACAGTGCTAACTCGGATACGAGCTATTTTGTGTTTGGATGGGTAACTGTTTGGAATAGCCGCTAACCCATACTATTCTGCTATTCCAATGAAAGATTGAGTTATCAGCTTTCCTTGCTAACCCCCTACTATTCCGCTATCGTAATGAAAGATTGAGTTGGCGGCTATTCTGAACTTTTGATAGCTCTCCTCGCTAACCCCACTCATAATT
The DNA here is from genome assembly GCA_964058875.1 of Carex rostrata. Taxonomy (NCBI): domain Eukaryota; kingdom Viridiplantae; phylum Streptophyta; class Magnoliopsida; order Poales; family Cyperaceae; genus Carex; species Carex rostrata. The sequence goes on from CAXKVT010000135.1 coordinate 2,182,214, forward strand.
CAATTGAATTTCGGTCCCAAACATAACGCAATTCAAACACAAATATAATTCTATTATTTGAAGATGAACACGTCATATTATCACAAACAGATGCCCAAAAAACAATCGTACAAATTTAATTAACAGGGTGATGGAAATATAGATGCATGTACGAAACATATTGCAAGTAAGACAGGCAGAGTACTAAAAAGTGAATAGCCTTTTACTATATTAGAAAGATAGCGAAGATAACATTACTAATGAATCTATGAAAGAAATATTTGAGCAGATCAAATTTTGATTCTAACAAGACACTAAAAAACATTTCCCAAAACAAAAAAATCTTCCAACAAATGGAAATCCTTAATGAGCTTCTTCTTAGAACCATGGAGAGTTACCTATTTTTATATGCTCCTTTCAAAGCTTGGTATTAGCATAGATTTACAAAATAGCCCTCAATGACTGAAAGACTAATGTTTATTTCATAAATTAATCCTTGCAAGAGAGCTATTTTGACTTACGAATTATGAGAAAAGAATGGATCGCAAAATCTAATTTTACATAAGCCCCTGAAAATCTGACTATTACACACTGAAGGACAATAAAAAATATGGCACATTTGAACCAATCTACACTACATATTTTCAGGGGTTACTATGCAAGTACCAAGTTTCCAGTGGCCAATGGTGAACTCCACATGGTGCTAGCACAAGAAAGCATCAATTACGACTTAGATATCATATAGCACATATTACATTGTTACAAAACCCTAAACCTAAGCTAGAAAGCTTAATCATCTAGGGCTGCAGCTTTACAAATAGGGCACATATTTTTGTGAGAAAGCCATTGTTTGATGCATGTCAGGTGAAAATCGTGCCCACACTCAAGTCGACCAATCTCAGTCCCTTTCTCGTACTCCTCCTGGATATAAAATTAAGTCCGTCATGATAGAGCCATCAGATGAAATCCATTGGGAGACAAACCAATGTGATCAAACCATTATATTATATGACCAATTAGAATTTGACAGGTTCCAAAGGACCCAACTGAGGCGAAGCCCATAAATAGTTAAGAAAGAAAAAACAGAAATCTAAACCAATATTTGTTACTGTTATTTTTGGGTCTTTATACAAATTATTATGGGTAAAAACTGTTATTGAAATGTGGCAAATTATTATGGGTCTTTAGAAAAAGCTGATCAGCTAATGAACATGAAGCAAATACCAAATGCAATTTTTCTAATTATTGAGCTGTTTCAGTAACGGCAAGAACCAGTACAGACAAGCTGCAATATAGGTCAGTGCCGGCTGAAGCAATAACCAAATGTGATTGTTCTATTTAGGTGCTGTTATTAATAAATTATTACCAAATTACTCAAGCATAATTCACTGCTAAACCACAACGGGAAAGTTTTTGTGTCGTACAATTACCTAAAAATACAGAGTACCAATCTTTGCTGCCCCCGATTAGATTCCAAAAAGCCCAATAAAACACAAAGCAGATAAGCATCAAGGGGTACAGGTAACATAACTACTGGTACAAAAATACCTGACAGATGCAGCAAGGCTCAATGACAGAATCAGATAATTTGGAAGGAACAAAGATGCTTTGCTTCAGACAAGTCATCGCCTTTTCTTCACTTAGACCTGTGTTAACATTCCCAATCCTCTCCTCCAATGCCAACAACTCCTAAAATTGGAATAAGATAAAATGAGAGTCGAAACATCATCTCCTCCAGTGACCAAGTAACATTACCCAAGGACAATATTTTATTAATAGCACAAGAAATTATTAAATAGACAGATACGCCATACCCAGTCAAGTTGTAACAAGTATGTATGCAGTAAATGTCTAAATCAAGAATTATTCCAGTACTTATCACTCGTTTCTATTACTATTTTATTATTTTCACAGGCTAATCAGGGCCTAAAATCTACTTTGGTCCAGTAATGAGAAAATATTATTATTCTATTCCTTTGTGTTCAAAAACTTTTTAACCCCACCAACTTCAATTGAAATCACCAAGGTTACACAATAAAATTATGGAGCCTCATTACCTTTCTCTCATCTCATGCCCACAGCCCCCTCTCTTTTCATGTCGCTTGATTATGATTCGTTAACAAAAGAAATGAATGTACCTCATAAGACATGTTATCCACATCAAGCCTCATATCTCTGTGCCTATCAAACAGACTTCCTCTAGCCATTGACATTACTCGGTGCACAAATAATAGATCCTGTTAGAGAGAGTAAAAAAAAAAGCGGGGATAAAACTAGCCGATCAGTTTTAATTTATGAATTTCAATTCTCTTTCTACTGCTTATGAATTATTGTAGAGCTCAGAATGACTGTAACTGGTACTGAAATATTTTCTAAATTTGGGTGCTAATAATGATTAGTAAATGTGTAAGAGAAAGGACTTGTGTGTAATATTGACACAAAAACTATACTTTGTAACATCAATCAGTATAGTGCCATACTAAATGCAGCTCGTTTCTCGGAAGTTCAAGTTTTCTTTTATTTATTTTCCCTAATGTATGAACGTTCAGGACAGGACATACAATATATCTAACAACTATTAGCACCAAAATGAAATATTTCAATACCAATCACTGGGACAATACATATGTTTAAGGCCTTTTCTTCCTTTTTTGAGGTCTATCAAAAGTTAAAAGCCTTACCTCATTTCCAACATTATCTGAATTCCTCAGAATATCTAACACATTTCTTAGCTGTTGCAAAAAGAAAAAGGAAATAGTTAAACAAAAACAAAGTTAGTTTAATACATTATAACTGGGCCTTCTAAGAAGTCATATGAACAGCATCAAAGAACGCTAATTTTGTAATCAACATAACTCAAGTTTGCCTCAATTAAGTTACAAGTGAGCCAAATTTGGTCTCAATTACTGATCAACCTTAACCAATTTACTTAATCCTAGTCATCTTCAAATAGCAAAAAGAATAATAAATAAATAAAGATAACTCTGCTGTTGGAGGGGGAGAGGGGATTAGCATGTACTGTACATCTGGTAAATAGACACTATTATCAAACCCAGCCGCTACACCAACATCAAGTCTTTAAAAAAATTAAAACCACTATTACGAGATATGAAACAACAGATAAACAAATTAGTAAAAAGTTACATCTATTGTACCTCAGAGAGAACCCGGCCTCTCTCCTCACTCCTTTCTCTCACTGCCACAAGAGCCCGCATCAGTGATGAATAGTCCACGTCCGACCGGGACCATCTGTCTCTCTCTCCCTCCCTCTCCCTCTCCCTATCCCTTCTACTTTCTAGGGTTAGGGTTTGCCTCACTGTTCTTTCACTGATATCGTCGTTAGGTTCTTCTGGATCCCCTGGCAGGTCAACCATGCCAGGTGAAGGTAAACGGGTCAGGGTCGGCGGGTCTGTAGAAGGCTGGTCAGAATCAGACCCGTCATCTTCAAGTTCGATTACAAAATAATTAGGTCTAGTGCGGGTGCTTCTGACGAAATTCTCTGTTTCTGAAGTATCGGGATTATTCATTGAGGCTTGTTGACTATTTAACGAAACATCTGTTGTATTATTGCTATTATTATTAGAAGATGATGCAGGAGGGGAGGTATTCTTTCTCTTACGCCGATTTTCTTGGGGAGGGGCAAAATGTTCATTGTCGGCAGAGCTAGATCCTCCACCTGAAATTATAATTCAAATTTATATATTGTGTTCTTCAAAGGTGCTTAGAGATATAATGATTTCATTATTGAATTACATACAATCCCTTGCAAAAAGGGAAGTATCATATAACATCCTTTCATGATGTGGTATTTGGTAAAAAGACTTATTTTTTCAAATCTAAAAATATGTCTTTTCCAAAAGAGGAAATACAAGTTGGGTACCCACAAAATTTAGATCAATAGAAGCCAAAAAAAAAAAACTAATTTTAGTTAATTAATTGACTTTAGCTGTGTAAATTGCTTATTTCAGGCAGTGAAAGAGCTAAATTACCATTTAGGCAATTAAAAAGTTAAACGGTGACTTGAAAAGAATAGCAGAATTTTGTATAACACTGCAGAGAGTTGTAGAGTACATGTACAGCACTTGCCAGTTTGAAAGTAGAAAAGCATGAAAGGGAAAGAGAAATGAGACCTGGTAGAGTCATAGCAGTTCGGCTTGAGGTAGACCTGAGGTTATAAGTCATTTCAGTGCTCCTATCACCTTGCATTCAGATCAAACTAAGAAATACCTGGCAAAGGACTTAAAAATTAAGAAAGAAAATTAGACAATAATGAAATTAAGATGAAACAAAAGACGCCTAATCTTTAGGAAAAATCTGATAAAGCTGAATTCAATTCAATCGCATCAAGTGATAGTAGGTCTAAAATCTATCAATCAATCTATGGTGATAGTAGGTCTAAATTCGATCCGATTGTTGATAGATTTGCGTGTTGGGTGGAAGAAGGAAGAGTTGAATGAATCGGAATTGGGAATTGGGAATTGGGAAGAGAGAGATGGACTGACCTTATCTCAGACGATTCTGCCTTGCTTGTTGTTTGTCTGCTATATGGATTCTTCAGTTCAGATTTGATCTCATTGAAAGGTGGATGCGATTGCGATTCATTGATAGCATGATAATGAGGTAGAGGTAGAGGGAGAGGTAAAGGTAGGTTTCGCTAATTAAGACAAGGAAGATGAAGAGAGATAATTGAATTGATGCTCTCTCTCTCTCTTTATCTCTCACCTCTCAAATAAACAAACAGGCTTCTCTGGGCCGTCTGGGCCGTTCATTACACTATTGGGCCATCTCTCAAATACAATACAACATTCCAATTTATTGAAGGTCGTTGCCTAAGTTATTTGACTCAAAAAAAAACACACACACACACCTCCCCAAGTTATTGAAGGTCGTTGCCACAGTAAAACCCTGAGGCGCCACAAAGAAAAACCCTAGAATGCCCCTATCCTATTAAAAGCCCCAATCGGCCCAATCCCAACCCACTGCGCGCTCTCTCTCTCTCTGTAGCAAAGGAAATATTTGACTCTGCAATTTTAATTGTTTCGGGGGTCCTTTTGTATAATTCCTTCAACTCTCTCTCTTTACTTCTCATAGATTTGAATGGAAGTAGTGCGGCGAAGTGAGATGGCGACGGAATCTAGGGTTAGGGTTTTGACCAACCTCATGGCGGAGAGCCTCGTCGCTGCTCAAGCATCTCTCCTCTTCATGCTTCTTATGGTACCTTAATTTTCATCTCTCTTTTTTTTTTCTTTTTCTTTTTCTTGTTGAATAGTAATAGTAGACTTGTTCTGTTTAGCTGTCAGTTGTCAAACCAGGGGATGTTAACAAATCTGTGCTTGTTAAATTTTGTAAATATATATTTTGCAAATGTGATTTGTGTTTCTTATAAAGATAGATATTTGCAGGTAGCATCAGTGCAAGTAGATGCCAGTATTATATCTTTTGAAGAGTCAGAACCCATTCATAGGTACCTACATTCCATTCCTAATATTCTTTCTTTCTCACCTTGCTCACTTGTCATTTGAAGAGTCAGAATATTTGTGCTGTTTTGTTCAACTGTTTTATTACTGGATTATATCAAGTTTCAATGAAAAATTTAGCCTTTTTTTTTGGGAGAATTTCATATATACCACTCAAAAACTGTGTAATTACGTATTCCCCCCTCTAAATTCTATAATTACGTATTTACCATCAAAAATTTCAATAACTCCCATATTCACCCAATTAATTAAAAACCAAAATTAATTAAGTTTAATCTTGTATAAAATATGATTAATCCCTCCCTTCTCCTTCCCCTTTCTCTTCCTAAGTTCCAAACTTCTTTACATTTTATATCTTACATTTTTATTTACTGTGTTTCAAATATCAGCACAGACCTAAAACTACTAAACAACACCTCAAGCTCTTCATTTCACAATGCTCCAAAATGAAACTGATACAGCTAGAGACAGTCAACAAATTTTCTATTTCACATCATGAAGTCATGCGAGAAGATACATACTTGATTGCATAACTCACGGATTTGTAAAAAAAATAAAAATAAAGCAAGAGAAGTCGTATTTATCACTCACTTCATAATATGGAGAGAACATTGCACCAGAATTTTCAGAGAACGCAAATCAAAGAGATATCGGCAGAAGAAGTACATGTGTAAAGGTCATATCTGAACTAATCGATCTGAGCAGCATTCTTACTTTTTATTATTGGTTTAAGTATGTTTTCCGTTTAATTTATGTTTTACTCCTTATAGGTCTCAATTAGTGTGAGATCGATTTTTCTACTAATGTTAAAAGGTTCTAGTTCAGAACCTGGACCTATGTAAGCCTAAGCGTTCAGTATAGAAAACAGAGACTTATCTCTGTTTTTGTTATAAAAAAAACACTCCAAGCCCTTTCACCTCCGATCCTCCGTGCCAATTGAATATCCTAAGGAATAATCATAACCCTCCTGGCATGAATGGGACAGAGATCGGTATCCTCGAACAACCCAACTAAATACGTCAGCAGCCTCTTGAAACGCCACCATGGCCGAGCTCTGAAACGAGTGCCTCGGTTATTTTTTGGCCTGACAAAAGTGTTCCATCAAAGGTAGCCCAGCTCCAGTGATCCCCATAAACATACAGCCCTTCACTAACCCTCGAGAGTCGAGTCCCTTCCAATCTGATTCATTGGCGGAGTTTGATCTGGCTGGGCGAACCTAATCCAGCAGGTCCTTAGTCAAATGCCTCCATGAGCCAGTCACATCTGACTGAAACCAGCCAGTCAATTCTTGTACCACCTCAGCCATAAGTCCCAATGAAAGACACCGGAACCAACACCTTTTCTTTAGGTGCTTGAGAAGAGGCCAGTGGGCCACATTGGTCACAATGAACATTTCTTTCACCATGCCTTTACCCGACCAGTTAAGTATGTGAATGGGTTCAGCTATGGGTGCCCGATCAGCCGAGAAATATAAGCAAACGATACTTTGAATCATGGTTTTGAAGCTATCTATGCTGCATTCCATATTTGTGTCCAAACACTTGAGGGAGGAGCTTCTTTGCCTCAGGTTGCTCCACGACTACAATTATACCAAAATCAGTGGTTATGGCCTCACCAAAGGCTGGTGTGACAGTGCCACGGTGTAAAAAATCTGTTGAGTGTCTCTACCTGTATCAATTTCGCTTTGGAGCATTGTAAAAAAAAAGGGCTTAAAGTGTTGTTTAGGAGTTTCAGATCTGTGCTGATATCTGAAACACCATAAATAAAAATGTAAGATGTCAGATGTAAGGAAGTTTGTAACTTAGGAAGAGAAAGGGGAAGGAGAAGGGAGGGCTTAATCATATTTTATATAAGATTAAAGTTAATTAATTTTGGTTTTTTTTGTCAGAAAGGGTCATTGTCATTGTAAGTGGACCTCTGTGTATAGGTTCATTTTCCCTTTAATTCTCATGTGCTTGACATGTTAGCACGTAATTGAATCTCATTGATATCTTAACTGATACCTTAATACCATTACACTTTATCTGAAATTGCAATTTTTAGTTGTGGAATGACAGCAAAAGCAAAACACTTTTCTCTGTTTTTACTTTATCAAACTTGCAGAAGGTTAAAGAATTTTTTTTTTATTATTATTATTATTATAAACAGGAAGCTCAACAAGACCAAGTCGGAGACAGTTGAGGAAAACAAGGATGATGATGACGACGACGACGACGAAGATGATGATGATGATGACGAGGAAGGTGGTAATGATGATGAGGATGATGACGAAGATGGCGAGGATGGTGATGACGATGATGACTCTGATGATGACCAAGAAGCCAATGGAGGGGATGATGAGGACGACGATGATGATGATGATGATGACGACGACGATGATGATGGTGATGAGGATGATGAGGAGGATGACGATGAGGATGATGATGAGGAAGAGCAACCTCCATCTAAAAAGAAGAAGTGATGCTACTACTACTGTAGCATCACTTTAGGTAGACAGACAAGTAGTTTTTTTTTTATAGTGGTTGGATTGGATCTATCATCTGTTTGGTTAGGAATTTGATAATTTGGTGGCCTTGTTTTAGTATCTTGATTTATGTCAATTCATTATTGAGTTGATGGTGACTATGTGGAAGTGAATTGATTGTATTTTGTATTGTTGGATTAATGAATGACATTTAGAGGAATTGTTGGGTTTTTTTTTTTTTTTTTTTTTTTGCTGATTTAAGGAATTGTTGTAAGATTAGTATTGCCTTTTCAGTGTTGACTATGGAAGTCTTCATTGATTAGTTAGGTTATGTAGATGTAGATCTAATGTAATTGGGCAGCGTAAAATAAGATTTTGGTTCCCGTTTGAGGGCCTGTTCGGCTGTACCGTGAAGATTACTGTTCACGTGGGAAAATGAAAATTCACTTAGATTGAATTTTTTTTTTCCCACGTGAACAGTAATTTTCAGTTCAAAATTTTTGATTCCCGTACCCATTCTTATTCCCACTAGTGCAACCGAACAGGTCCTGAAGGAATGGCAAAATATTATCACTTTCTTTGTTCCCGCCCGTTGAACAGAAATTATATTTTTGTCCAAGGAACTCCGAACGAACTCAATACAAATACAAATGAAATTATTATTATACAAATTGCAATTATTTACTTTTGTAATTATGATTTAGGATGAAGAGCATGTGCATTCCGTTGTAAGGTAAGGATGCAATGCAATGCAATTGCTTGCTAATTTAGCAAATGATGATGCATGGCTCACAATCACAATCACATGAATAGTTTGTTATTTTTCATTATAATATTTTCGTTTGCGGGTTGTATGATTTTTACTGTTTCAATTATTATATAAAAAGACTCTTCGCTGACTTGGAATCTTCTCCATCTGATTCGCTTTGCTGTTAAAAATTCTACTATATACGAAGATCTGATTCGTCCAGTTTGAAACGAAAGTCCCAACTCCCAACAGAAGATCTCAACTCATCAGTGATCAGTGGCGTGTTACGCGTCTATATATTATATTATATCATCCGTCCGTTTAATCGGATCATGATATCCTCTGAGATTGAGTTTAGATCTGGACCATCCGATTAAAATCCGGATTGTGATCGGACGATCCAGGGATAAAACTCAAAACTCAAAATAGATGAGATGAGATGAGATAGGAAGGACAAAACAAACCAGCAGCAGAGCAGAGCAGATGCGATGCTATGCGATGCGAGTACGACTGAGACTGAGACTGACCAAGTAGGAACCTGGCGATGTGAATGTGATCCGACCTCGACCTATCGACCTAGATCCTCAACTCAACTCTTGAGGGAATATGGGATAATGGGAGGGTGGGAGCCACTTGTCAGTAGAACAGATAGAGAGATTACAGAGCCACCAACAAAACCCTAGAATTTATAAAACCCTTCAAAACCCTAGACTGCGCACACCTCTATTAAAAGCCAATCAATCAATCAAACAATCAATCCAGCCTCTCCAACACCAACGCGCTGCGCACACAACACCTCTATCTCTATCTCTTTCTCTTTCTAGAGCGGAGCGGTGCATCACTCTTTCTTTAAATACGTACGGGATTCCACCTACCTTTCTGTCAAATTTTTGCCTTTTCTGGGGTCTTTTCTGTATATTTGCTTCAATTTTTCTAATTTAGTTGTCGACAGAGAGAGAGAGAGAGAGAGAAGGATGGAAGTACAGTGCCGAAGCGAGATGCGACCGGAAACTAGGGTTAGGGTTTTGACCAATCTCATGGCCTTCGCTGCCCAGAGCTCTCTGCTATTGACGCTATTCCTGGTAATTTTTTCTTACTTGGATATTACAGTATACCAGTAATTTTTTTTTCTCTTTAAATTCTGCATTTGTTTCAAAAGTTTTCCCTTATATGAGTTGTTAGGGTTGGGAGGACACATAAATATTCAAATTTGAGAAGAAATCTGGATAGTTTCCAACTTCTACTATGTTAAATGACTTAAATCTTACTCAAGCAGGTTATTAAGCTTAAATAATACATGGTACCAGGGGGTTCTATTTTGTGTGTCTGTAGTTGGGGTTTTAGGGGGAAAGGCTGCTGCAGATCCGTTTTCAGTTTTCTTCACTAGAGTACATAGGAGTTTTAAATTGTGTGCTTTGATTTGCTTATTCTTGGTTTGAAAATGAATTTTTTGTGTAAATTTAATTCACAGATAGCATCACTGCAAGTCAATCTAGGTATACCCTTGGAAGGGCCAGAATCAATCCATAGGTACATTTATAATTCTTTATGCTATCTGGAACAAAAGAGCTCTCTTGCTCTCTCAGAATATTAACTTTTTGTAGTTGCCTATTTGATACAACAGTATTGGTTCTTCATGGTATACTTTAGGAATAGCCAATTGTTTAAACTTAAAAAGTTTGAACTGATTACGTTGGCCCCTTGTTTTGTGGAACCCCTTACAGGTGTCATCAAGCCCTTGCTTTGTCCATATTGATCAGAACCCTCCAAACCCGCTTCCAGTTGCAATCCAATCTATACATCTGCTTGTAAAAATGACTTCATCTCGAATTTTGGTGGAAACCCATGTAAACAAAATTCTTTTTGCTTTTGTTTTTTTGTTTTTTTGGTGGATTAAAGGATTTGATGTTTCTGACAGGCAGCTGAAAGAGACCAAGTCAGAGATGGTTGTAGAAAACAAGGATGATGACGAGGATGGTGACGATGATGAGGAAGATGAAGAGGAGGACAACGAAGGTGGCAATGACGATGATGATGACGATGAAGATGCAGAGGAGGGGAATGACGATGATGATTCTGACGAAGACCCAGAAGCCAATGGAGAGGGTAATGGAGAGGACGATGAGGGTGACGATGATGATGACGACGATGATGATGGGGAGGATGATGATGAGGATGAGGAAGATGAGGAGGAAGAGGAAGAAGAAGAGGAAGACCAACCTCCTAAGAAAAAGAAGAAGTAAAAAAGAGGTGTTGTAGACGAGTAGGAATTTGATTATATAGGGTTGGTTGGTTGGTTGTGTTGGTTAGAGTTTCTTTTTGGACAGGCTTGTTTCGGTGGGGGTTGTATGCTATCAGTTATTTTTCTTGATGTTGTAGGGTAGACGAGAATTGCAATTTGTATCGATATCAGCTCCGTAGTTTTCTTTTTTCCTTGAATGCTGTTGAATATGTTCTGGAGCTTAATTGTACTGTATTTAATTGTTTTTGAGGTTCCTTTTTGTTCTTCTTGTTTTTTGTTCTTCTGGACCTTCTGTTGCTTCCAAAATATGAATTATCAAACTATGCCATGTAATCACTTTATTGTGTGTTAGTTATGGGATGGAATAGTCTGATTAACAATAAATCAGTTTTAAGCGAAATTGCTTTGAACAGAATAAATGTACGCATATTGGAAACATTATTATAAGCATAAATTACAGGATATGATATCTGTCCCACTAGTAATGACTAGAATTTGTCCTAATGTTCTCCCGAGTAACTCTACTGTAACCTTGCTACAAAGTACAAACGACAAACTAACGGTGCCACAGATTTTTACAAGCTAATCCGGGCAAAAAAAGCTGTACAGTATACCAAAAAAATTGATGCCATTGGCATAATCAATCAGTAAAAGTTTGAGGTTTGCTACTTGCAAATAAGAGCCATACAACAGTCCCAGTCAAATAAAAGAAGATAGACGGTGCAAACAATGACAGCTGCACAAGGGGGAAAACATACTGGTTAGATCTTCATCAAGATTGTGTCTGCACTTTTGTAATATAAAACATAGCAAATACTTCTGATTAAACCCTCAGAAAATGACTAAATTAGCCCTCTCCTATAGGAGCAAAATGCCCCAATAAAACTTTTATTCAGGTATTTCTACATATCAAACTATGTTTTAGAGAGAGAAAGAGGGTAGGTGGTAGGGGGCACATACACTCCATGAGTGCGTTGAGTCAAGAACATAGCCTGTCAACGCAACACCAACTATACCAGGAACGGCTCCTACTGTATTTGTTATACCCTGTTAAAAGATAAGTCAGAAGATTCAACAGTCAGGAAGGGTAAACGTGCAATTTGTGCAAGTTTTATAAAGTTTAGACAAAATACCAGAAGAATGCTTGCATATTCACGCGATATATCTTGATGCGTGCAATACAGTCCTGAAAGTAAAAACAAGTAACATTTATTTTGGATCAAGAAAAAAAGGCAACCAATTATCTGAAATAAATTCACAAGCACCGCCTATTTGTTAATTCAATCTCAAGCTGTTGCATTTGACACAAATAAAGAGATTATAGCAAACATTTGCAAGATTTGGGGATTTTTTTCAGATAATACTGACAGATTTTGTTTCTACTACTATTCTTGTCTAGGAATGTATGGCCCTGCTTTCCCGCTTTGCGGATCATGTTCACACAAAAAAGGCCCCCTTAAATGACATAAGTGGGTCAATCTGGTCTGTTCGTTTTAGATCAAGCCCCAAACCATAATAGCAGGCTCTACTTTCCTAGTAGAAAAATATCAGATACGGATGCAGTACAAGTTATGATATCATGTTTTATTTCTAATTATTAACATATGTACAACAAAAAAGTGGCATATTATCAAATTAGTAAGACATTTACAATTATGTTGCACCGCTAAATAGATGGTACCTGACAAAGCAAAGCTAGATAAGGCCAAACCACTGGTAAGGAAAGCTACTATTTCCCATGGAGGTAACCCGAGGTCGAGTGAGGAGAGAGCCATGAAAGTTGCTGGGGACACAAATGCAATTGTTTGGCATATTTTTCTGACCTATTTTATAAAAAGATAGTGAGAATTAAGTAATATGTAATTGAATTAAACATGTGATTTAAATATACAAAATAACCGAAAAATGTGAAAAAGAAAACTATTCTGTTTGGAAATAAAACCTACCGTGGTGGTTTCAACCCCACTTGAAATTAAATTGTCAGCAAAAGGGGCAGCAATAGAGGTAACAAGAATTGAGCCTAAAGAAGGTAAGATTGATACCTAAATAATGAAAATTAAACATATGCATCAACTAAAAAAAAGTAATAATATTTATTCTTGAAAGAACTTCAATGTCAACAGAATACAAAGATCTAAAAGAATGAGATAAAATGATTTGTATAAGAAACTAACCCATGCAGCTTCAGTTAGGTTCAGGTTCAATTCCTCACTGCATCAAGTATAACCAAGACATGTTTAGTTAAACTGACAAATATATAAAAGAAACTTTGAGAGGCTTAACCAGAAATGGTAAACCGCCTCTTGTCCTGTCGGGCCCAGTATGGTACGACTCAAGTGTGTACATGTACGGTCATGTCTCCAGAAGCACCATTAGTATTGGTAACTGGTACTATGCTCTCTATTTACAGACAAGCTGGGTACAGATAAAAAAAAAATGAAAAGCGAAAAAAAAAAAAGATGAACCTAAAAAAGGTAGGCAACCAAGCGAGACATGTGTAGTGGCCCCAGCTTCCACAAAAGTGAGCATATATCATAGCCCATACTGCCTCACTTTTGAAAAATGCCTTCCATGGTACATCCTATTTAATTTTAATTAAACTAAAATTTAATCTACGAGCAACTTGGTTCACTGAACTATATATTTAAGATGTAGACAACCTTTAGCGAATTGCCCATTTCTTTTAGAGATGTATCCGAAGATTTTTCCAAGGACACATCACCTTTTATTTCTGCTCACAAAGTGAAAAAAAAAAAGTGAATTTTATGCAATAACGTGATTTTACAATGTTACAAGAAAAGACCATCAGGATTGTGACTTACTAAATAGCTCTTCTATATTAACCATTGATTGGCCTTCCTTTACAAGCTCAAATATCAAGCACCTATATTTATATTTGCACAGGGGGTGAGATATTCAATTTAAGAAAACAAATCAAGAGTCACCCCTTTTTTGTGAATAGATTTTACCTCCTTTTTTGTGAGATCAGAGAAAAGTTAATATGAAAATAAAGTTCTCTATTATATTTTCAAAAAAAGATAAAACCATTCTCTATAGTAAAGACTTGAAGTTAATCGTTACTTACCAGATAATACCTACAAGCCCAAATGCAAAGAAGACTGATTCCCAACCGAAATTCTGAATAATTGAGGGAGCTAACAATAGTCTACAATCATAACAATATGGACAAAATTCATATCAAATTCCTGGCATTCAAATAAGATATTAGATTAGGTAAAATTAATTAAAATTAAAAAGGTAATAATAATTAAAAAAGTACCCCAAAACACTTCCAATACTGAGTCCACCAAACACTATTGCAACAGCCCTGGAGCGCTCTTCCAATGGAATAGACCTACGTATAAATAAAAAATAAAATGGAATGGTTTAAAAAAAAAGATGGACAAATCGAACCAATATTCGTGATAAAAGAATGAAGAAAAAGAAAAGTTTCGAGGAGGTCCTTCCGGGTCTGACCTGGCAATCAGATCAGTTGCAGCTGATGGTGAAACACCTTCTCCTATACCTACCTGAATATATAAATGCATAAATAAATAGATCAAACAGACAAAAAGAAGAAAGCAAGACTCTGAAACTATGGAAATTATCTTTCATTACATAAGCAGGAGTACATACTTTGTAATTTACCAGTAATGTAATATGTACTGCTGGTTTGGGTAATTGTTGGTCTCAGTTAATTAGTTTCCCAAATTTTCTTCTGGTATTTTTGGTAGGCCTCGCGGAAACACATAAGCAATAGGTGAAAGAAAAGATTACCATAACTCTTGACAAAAGAAGTGCAGGCATAAACCCTGCAACCACTGGCACAACGGCAGTAGCCAACGACCATATTACCACGCCTACTTCCAGCACTTTTCTGTAAATTTGAACAAAAGTGTGCAGTTTTTGAAGCATATGAAGATCAACTTGTTAGAAGTTTGTTTTTTCTTCAAACTCGATTTTGAAATAAAGTTCATGAAACACCTTGGTGCACGTAGGATAATGACCAATTAGGGGTAGTTTAGGCATGTTGGAGGAGAGAATGATCAAGTAATGTGTAATAAAACTGTACAGTTTATGTTCAATGGAAACTGGTAGTTGCGTAGGATACTGTAAAAGAGAAGGTAGAGAATGTACACACATGATTATTAAGACTAATTGATTATTTGATGTTGAACAAAAACAGACCTTCCCCCGAATAATTTGGCAAGCCAA
Organism: Carex rostrata; assembly: GCA_964058875.1. Classification (NCBI taxonomy): domain Eukaryota; kingdom Viridiplantae; phylum Streptophyta; class Magnoliopsida; order Poales; family Cyperaceae; genus Carex; species Carex rostrata. The sequence continues at coordinate 2,197,339 of CAXKVT010000135.1, forward strand.
CCACCGGGTAATTGGCTGAGAGCATAGCCCCAGAAGAAAGAGGATTGCACCAATCCTGCTGTGGTTGAATTCCACCCAAATTGGTGTGACATTGGAATTATTGCAATGCTCAAATTCACCTAAAATTGTCAACAATGCTTTAGATGCCTGAAACCGACTGGTACCATTGTAACAATGCATGATCTTTCTGTGACTCTATTTGATTACCTTGTCCATGTTGCATATGACGAAGGCGAGAGAGGTGGCACCAATAAGCTTGTATCGCTTCGGCAACCCCTTGAACCACCACTTACCTGGCTCCTCTTCGTCAACCTTGTGAATTTTATCAATAACTGGGACGCCTCCAGTGGCTTCTCTCTGGACCAAGACCTCACCTGATTTCAATTTTTCACCGGGGGAGCAGGAAACCCTAAAGCGAAAGCGATGATTGAGGTAAGGAAGTGTAGTAGCAGCAGCAGCAGCAGAGGGTACAAGTAGAGGCCGGTAGCGAGCGTGTTGTAGCGGAAGAAAACACAGTTTAGAGGGACGGGGCGCCATGGCCGTTGCCATTTGTTTAATTAATTTAATTTAATTTGATTGATTTAAACTAGGTGAAAATAGGAGGAGTGATTTTTCATGGAAGAAATGTTTACATCAGCAAAATGAGTTGGGACTTGGAAGGAGAAACAGACGTCTTTCATTTGTGTTACTGTTATTATGAAATAGTATTCGCGACGACGTGTTGCAATAATTTACATCTCGGCCGTTTAATAGACATCTAACGTACGTATATTATTGGAGTGAAGAGAAGAGAAAGAAGGTTGAGTGAAGTTTGATTCGTTCAGAGAAAGAAGGAGACAACGCCACGTGCATTAACAGGAAGCACCAGTTACGAGTGACTTGCTTGCTTCACCGCGCCTTTTAACACAAAACAACAACAAAACTTGTTTCACATTTCCAACTTTTAAATCCCTTCTTCAGAATATTATTTATATTAACATGAATGGTAATTTCAGTTTCCCCAATCTAAACTATAAACTATAGAATATTATAATGTAATAAGGAAACATAAATAAATACAATAAAATTACACAACTCATATAGTAACCAAGCATTAAGGGTTTGTTCGTCGCGGATTTTAATTTATTTTGACAATATGTATATTTATATAAATTTTCTCATCTATTCAAATAAAAATAATAATTAGTCCAATAATGTGCTGTAAATTTTCTCAACTATTTAATTTAAATAAAAAATATGTATATCTATAATTCTATACTAGTAATCGTGTCCGTGCACAGCAACGGGAGCAAATTATGTAGTAGAAATCATTAAGCTTCTTAATAAGAATGAGAGATAATTTAAATTAAATTTGTAGAGAAAAATAGTTAAATACTATATTTATCTACAAGATAACACATGTGAACTCTAGTGTAGTGGTAAGAATTTTGGCACAAACAGAACCTTGCAGGATCTAGACATTAAGCTCCTTAATAAGGATGAGAAATAATTGATAGTAAACAACACACAAGACCACATGGATAATTTATAGAACATCCATGTTGTAGGATAGAGCGCAGCTGAGCCGAGTATCAAGATCCATCTAGAATAACCTAAGACGCGACGACATCAATTTGTTCAAACATTCTTCTAATTTTCTTACTAGCTATTAACCAAGTTCATTTTTTTTTTAAGCTGGTTGTGTTATTAAAATAAATAAATATTTTCATATCATTACATTTACACCGTTAGTTTATTACTTTGCTTTACAAATTTTGAATGGAATGACAAAAATGAAATTCATTATAATTGTTAATTAAGAGCAAATATTCGTCTTAATTATAAAACGGATATATCCAGTTTGGTCGAGAATGGAGATTGTTTGAACTTCTTTTTGTAAGAATGGAGATGTCCAGTTTCCTTGTACTAGTTGTTGCTCTATTTGCTCTACTCTAGTCTCTATCTCTGGTACTCTCCACTCCCCGGTGAATGTGAATGTGATCCCTCACCAAACCAAACCCTAAACCCGACCCCACAAACTGACAAACACCAATCGTCTCTTCTCTCATCGTCGATCGATCGATCCATTCTCGACAGTTTACAAAGAAAACCTGCTTTGCTTTCAGATCGTAAGTTCATCCCCGATTCCTTTCTTTCTTTCTTGCTTCTCATCAATATCTCTTTCAAATCTGATCTTTGTTCAAGAATAAATGAATATCTCTTTCAAATCTGATCTTTGTTCAAGAATAAATGACTTCAAATAAGTACTAGGCGAGTGAGATTGATTGATTGATTGATTGATTGCTTGTTTGCTTGCACTCTATCAAATTTTCTCAAATTAAAACTAGCAATTGTATTGTATGTATGTGTATCTTATCAGGTAGGTAGGTTGGTAGGTACCTATGGCTGGATGCTCTCCACCAAACCATAACCCTAACCATAACCATAACCATAACCATAACCAGTCACGTGCTGACACGATATGCCGAATGGAAGCTGCAAGTGGGACCCACACTGTCAAAATTGTAGCCTACTCCCTCTCCAAGGGCCTTGGCATTGGTAACTCCATAGAATGTGCAAAATTCTCCTTGTATGGCCATCAGTGGGCCCTCCTTTATTACCCCGATGGCATCTACACACGACAATTCAACTACTGTATCTCCTTCTATCTCAAGCTTCTCACTGAAATTCGCGAAGGTTAAACCATTTCTCATCCTCATTCATGCCTATTGGGCTTTAAACAAACCAAATTTAAATACTTTGTATGTTTCATGTTTAAACTGTGAGTTTTTCCTTCTTTTCAAAAAATTATCCCAGGATTTTTGCATTTGCAATTATGACACCTAATTTTCTCTCAATTAAAATAGCTTTGCTTAAGTGTACATTTGTACAATTACATACTTACAGTTCTCCTAATCTATTCATCTGCTTCCTTTTTCTTGCTGACTACTTGTTCAACAAAAATCAGGCAAAATAAAAAATAAATACAAATGTCGGGTTCAGAATTTGCAATTTTGTTAACTTGGTATAAGAAGTTTGTGTTTACCTAATCATTATTTGTTTGACTTAACCTTCAATGGTCTGGTGATCCCTAATAGCCAAAAAATTGGAGCAGGCCTCACTCGCTAATACCAGAATTATTGGTTGTTATTTGCAAAGGCGATAAAAATAACAAATCCTCGTCTTTCTCTTTTGCAAATTATCCTGGGCCTTTTGGCATAAATTGTTTGTAACAAGCAAGCATGCAATCAGAAAGTGCAGACTAGGGTTCTTAATTTAATTTTATGAATCTTGTTTTATTGCTTTGACGAAGCAAAGAGTGGGAGTAGTATTTAGTGGCTTCTATAATAAAATGATCCATGCTCCGTTGGCTCTCAATATGCCTAAATATGAAAGGTCAGTGTTTGACCTTTGACCTAGCAAATAACATTGAATTAATTTATCCGAAACAGGTGAAGGTGAAATGAAGGTTGTTCTTGAGTTTAGGCTACTTGATGATAAAGGCAAAACATCAACTGATGCATCAAAGAGTGCTCGAGTGACATATTTGAAAAAAGGAGATATTAAGGGGTTTGATGAGTTTATGAACCGGTACTTTGGAGAACATTTTCTTAATTCTTATGTTTAGATAGAGGTGGGTTTTAGTAATTTGACTCTATGAAAACAGCCTTTCTATAGACAGGGGCTGATCCAGGATTCTCGTCAGGGGCGGGGGGGTGGGGGGCAAAAAATTATCGAATCGGGTTTAAATCCATTAACTAATTGGGTACTTGATAAAAAAAAATACTTTTGACTTATATTTTCCAATACTCGACTTATAATTTCTGATGCTCTAACTTATAATTCTAATTACCAATCATAATTCAAGAAATTTATTTTGATTTTAACTCTAAATTTAACCCGAAATACAAATTAAACATCCAGAGGGGGCAAAAAAATTTTCAGGGAGGGGCAAAGTCGATCAGAACCGATAAATCACCACTAAAACTCAAAATCCAGGGGAGGGGCATCCCCCTGGTTCCACATGGGTCTGGCCCTGTCTATAGAGTAAATATGGAATTTTGAGGCCTGCCCATTTACCTTTTGAGTTTAGACCACCAAAACTGTTGGAGCCTAATTTTTTCTTGTCTCACTGTTTCTCTCGACTACAACTGGATATATAAAAAGGCAAACACAATACAAACCTGTACTTTTTGACCTGCTATTTGGTTTAGTTTGACCCAAGCCATCTAATTTCTCTATAAATTTGATGACACAACTATCCACCCTATCTTAGTCTTCGATACATAATTGTGATTAAGTAAATACTTACACCTATATTTTGTTAACAGTTCATACTTGGAAGCGTCAAATTTCATTAAGGATGATAGTTTTACAGTGAGGTGTACAGTGCGGGTCATAAAACCATGGTATGAAGAGGTAGTCAAGAGGCCAAGAGTGCTGGTACCTGCTCCTGATTTACACGAACACTTTGGTTATCTCTTGGAGACTGGAGAAGGGTCCGATGTCACGTTTAGGTAACTTTTTTGCCACTCTAATCCAACCCGTGTTGATTATTGTTCCCTTGGGGGGGGGGGGGGGGGGGGGGGGGGGGGGGCTGCTTGCAAATTGCTTTGGGTTTATATGGATTTCTGTGGCTGATTGAACTTTTCTTTTGTTCCTTTTTATCATTTCTTCTTTGTTCCAGTACCAACCTGACCAATAGTGTATGAAATATGTAAAAATGTAGGAATTGTTTTTTTATTTTTTTTAATTTACTCCAGTAACTGTAATGTAAACATCTTTTATTCTGATTTTGTATTTTCGTAATGAATTACAGGCTCAGTGATGGTGCAGCATTTAATGCACATAGGCTCATTCTAGCAGCCCGTTCTCCAGTTTTTCGGGCTGAGTTATTCGGCCCAATGATGGAAAGCAAAAGCAACTGCATAAACATCCAAGATATGGAGGCTTCAGTTTTCAAGGCCTTGCTTCACTTCATATATACTGATTCCGTACCAGAACAATATGTCGAGTCACATGCAATGGCACAGCACCTACTTGTAGCTGCTGATCGGTACGGGATGGAGAGACTAAAAGTAGCTTGTGAGGAGAAATTGTCTGGTGGCGTTGATGTGGATAATGTTGGGACTACCTTGGCTTTGGCCGAGCAGCATAATTGTGTGCAGCTAAAATCGATTTGTCTTGATTTTATCAGTAGGTATCAGTGGGTTTAACTTCATATTGACTAGTTGTTTACTTATCTGACGGGCGTCCTGGAGTTGTGCTAATATAATATTAGGAGATTGTATACGAGTTTGTGTAGGCACTTGTATTTTATTTTAAAAATTTGTCCCTTTGTTGGATGAATTTCTAATTCTATGACAGTTGGTAGTTTTATGTGATGGCAATGAACTCTTAATTTTTATTTCATGCTTAATCTTCGTAATTTCAGCGATGGGGGTACTCATCTTAAATGACTTATTTGCAGCACAAAAATGGAAACTGGTGTTTGTTCTACTTTTTTATTGTGACTTGCTTGAAGACTTTTTTTAGAATGGGGCACTTGAATATTTTCTAAAAATGCTGTTATAGACCAACCTGAATACAAGGAATCTTCTTGCATGTGATCAATCATTCTGTCTTTTTTTTATACAATAATTGATAAACATATGATTAATCATACACATAATTACATGATCAATTGGATTCTGTAACTTTTTTTTTTTTATTGATTTATGCTTGTTAACAGTCTAAATTTGTCAAATAAATTATATTACATAACAGTTCCAGGGAGTGCTACTCAAAACTGCTGATGTATTAAACAACGGAAAACCAAAAACAATCATGGAAAAGACATTGAACAGGCAAAATTTCAATTAATATGTAAATCTACTATTTCTTTTCACCCAAGGAGCACTGTTTTAACCTCCCTCCTGACATTCAAAATTGAACCATAGAAATAACTGACAGAAATGTTAGGCATGGAGTGTACAAGTTAAGATGGAGCAGTTTGCAATTCTTGAACGTGTAGAGGAATCGCGGGTCGCCAAGTGGTTCCATTAGGGTTATCCATCAATGCAATGCCTAGCACCTCTAACTCCTTCCTTATCTCATCTGATCTCTCATACTGTTTCTGTTTTCTTGCTGAAGTCCTCTCTTCTATTTTTCCCAGTACTAGTGCTTCTGTCAGGCCAGCTCGTACTAATGCTTTCTCTCTTAACTCTTGCAAAACCTGTAAACAAATTGGAACCTAAAAGGATTAATTCTATTTTTTTGTTGGAACCTAAAAGACATTAGCTAATACTCCAATCTGACACCACGGGTAGCGTAGGGTAGGGCCATTCCTTCTCAAGAGTGAATTAAAAAATAAAAAAATATAGCACAATTTAAGCAGATCAGAGAGTTAATCCAACAAAATGAATATTGTAACATCAACCTCAGAATAACTAGCCGGCATTAGACCCAGAAGACCAAGCACAACTCTAAGCTGTTTTTCCAGAGCACATAGCGACTCCAATCTTCTTTCTTCACGTTTCCCCTGCATACAAAGATTTTAAAAAGTCAAAAGAGAAACAGAAGACAATCATTAACCTAATGCCTTATTATAAATCACTGTATGTAATGATCAGGTTTTTCTATTCAAAAGAGAGAGAAAATGCATGCGTTAACTGTCAACCCAAATAAAAGCAAACATAATTATAATCCCTTAAGATACGGTTCCATTGTACAATGAACACTTTTAATTCTCTTGACTCATAATATCTAAAAAATATAATAAAAGGAGATTTATAAAAGTTTTTGAATTCTTGGTAGGAGCTTCAAAGACTAGATATAATAATACCTACAAAATCTTAAGATTCTAGAATAATGGATTTGTGTAGAATAATGGATACAGAAAAATAAACAAAGTGATACCTTACGAGTATGTAGGAGGTCGTTCATGAGCTTCAGTGGATCAGAAAGAGCGGCCAACACCATGGCTGTGTGGAGGTCATCAGACATACAGTAATTCAATTCTTTGTTCAATTTTATTAGACACTCCGATGTTTTAGGAGGTGGAAATTCATCTGTAATTGATTTTTTTTCAGCCGAAAGAAGATCTTCACATTCATGCAAAGTCTACAATAATAAAATAAATAAAAGGATTTGCTTCAGATGTCACAAAATACACACACGCACGAACACACACCATATATAGCATAGCAGCAATTGACCAGCCCCATGGAAACAGATCTCAATTTTTTATATTGAAACATCCATTCAAGCTGCTGAATTTGATCTATGTATCAACATTTTGTATAAAACAAAATTTCACTTTTTTTAAGATTCTTTTTACTGTTCTCTAGATAGGGAGTCAGAAAACCATTGATTTAAAAGTTTGTATATTGTCCGGATAAGAATGGATTTTCCCATATTGAAAAAAGTAGTCCCAGAATCCTTTAAATGGTGAAACAAAAGGCAATTCAAAATTTGACATTGGTAAAACAAAAGGCCAATTGAAGATTTAGAAGTTTCTATAATTTTAGAACAACCATGAACACACTAATGCATCATCTGATGGTGTTTCATTGAATTTTATATTTATAACAGAATTTAATTCCCAACCTGATAAATATAAAATAGACGATCTGAAGCAGTGTCAAGTTGCTCGTTCGAGTAACTGATAGTGGTACGATAGTGTGTACCAAGCAAGAAAAACCTCAAAGCCAGGGCATGGTACAACTCCATTACCTGAAAGGAGTAAATTACATTTTGAACACGTCAAAAGCTAAAATACAAAGAACAAACCGAAGGTGAGAAGAGTCTAATGAATAAAAGGGTTTTTTTCATTTCTAGAAACATGGAAAAGGTAAGAGTTTTAGTAAAATGCAGGGACATAGGTGGTAACAGTGTCTATTATGCCCAGTGTTGCTTTTCAATAGGTCACATTCCACATTAGCAAATGGTACGGGTGAGAAAATAACTGGATGATTCTTCTAGACATTACCCGGCGAATTGTGGTGAAATTTTTCAATGATTTCGACATCTTCTCCTTGTCTACATTGACAAAACCATTGTGCACCCAAAAACGTACACAGCTCTCCCTGCAGGCTGCACAGCTCTGCGCAATCTCATTTTCATGGTGGGGAAATATGAGGTCTTGGCCGCCGCCATGTATGTCAACTATGTGGCCGAGGTATGCATAGCTCATAGCGCTGCACTCTATGTGCCAGCCTGGCCGTCCTTGGCCCCACGGGCTCTCCCAGCTCGGTTCTCCCTCCTTAGCTGCCTTTAATCAGTGAAAAGAAAAAAAAAATTTAAACAACACATACTTAAAAGAAGAAGACAAAAAGTAACTATTTTGGAAATATAGTATACTAGAAGTGAAGACAACTATTCTTACTTTCCATAGAGCAAAATCAGCTGGATTTCTCTTTCTTTGATCAACCGCAACTCTCTCCCCTGCTCTGTTGTCTTCTAGGCTTCGGCCAGACAGTTGGCCATATGCTGGGAACTTATTGACCGAGTAATATACATCTCCGTCTACTACATATGCACAATCATTTTCTATAATCTGTAATCAGGAAAAAGAAGAGAAGTCAACAAAGAACTCATTTAAGGCACGAGTTACTCCTACTGAGCAGTTGAGTGCCCACTTAAACCCCAACTAAATCTTCAAATTTGTACTTAATCCAATTACCGCTAATTAGTCTCAATTTACTATCGAGTGTCTAGTTAAACAAACAGTAAGATGCCCCTGCATATAAAAGGGGAAGTACTTGGTCACACTGGTAAACACCTGTAGATAACACTTCATAGTCTATTAGACCTTTTCTGCTGAACTTAATATGTCTGATAGACTGATACTAACCAAATCAAACATCATAATCCTTGTGGGTGAGAAGACTTTCCTGTGCAGGCACACGGAGGAAAAATGATACTGAATAAAATTAAATTAAAAATTAAAAAAAAAAAATGATACATCTTACCTTGCTGATCATGTCTATAATTTGAGTGATGTGATCTGAGACACGAGGTTCGTGGGTGGGAGGCAAGCATTGGAGGGCAGACATGTCAAAATGGAACTCATGAGAGAAACGTGCACTTAGGTCAAGTGGGTCTTCACTCAACTCTTTTGCCCTTGCAATTATCTATATATATATATATATATATATATATTTTTATGAAAACCAAATGACAACTTCACATTATGAATGAAGTAAGAGATATGACCTTAGAAACCTAAACCTAAAGGAATAATATAATATAATAATGAGGAAATTGGTACAGTGAGCAAAGTGAGATTGATTGATTGATTGATTGATTGATTAGTGAGGAACTTAGATCACCTTATCATCGATATCGGTAAAATTGCGAACATAAGATACATTATATCCGCGGTATTGCAAATACCTGTCTCATTAAAACAGGATAGGATAATTGCAATTAGATATGTAATTAGATAGGATAGGATAGGATGGGATGGGAGAAGGAGTGAGGAATATGGCCTCATACCTGAACAAGACATCGAAGGTGACATAGGCACGCGCATGACCTATGTGGCTGAAATCGTAAGGCGTAACACCACACACATACATTCCCACTGCCTTTGAGGTTGGATCCCTGGGCTGAAATAGCTCCTTGCTCTTGGTCATGGTGTTGTACAAGTAGAGCTCCTTGAAAAAATTACCATTGGTAGTCATGGTAGGGGACGAAGAGGTGCTGCATCTGCATAGACATAATCGTCGAAATGGAAATGGAGATGACAAGTGTCTGGGGGTCCTTGACCTTGTGGCAAGGGAAATTAGGGTTTGAGGCGAGCGAGAAGGAGAGAAGGAGAAGGAGAAGGAGAAGGAGAAGAAGCGGTTGAAAGAGGCCGAAGCGGAGGCAGCCACAGGGGCCAGCGCCATTCCCATTCCCATTCCTATTCCTATTCCTATTATATCTAAAGCACTCTCAGTCTCTCTTTTACTTTCTTATTACATCTAAAGCACCAACAACAACAACTATATTATAACTCAAAATGTCCGGCTTAATCAATTTTATTCAATTTAAACTCAAACCTATCCGTTTAAATATTTTACATGCAGATTTTGCGGCTGATTGAATTAGTTTACAAACATTTTAGTCTGATTCAATTATTCTATTATATTCTTTTTTGTTTTTGTTACTTGAACAAAACTACTATGTGTCATGCTAGCTCATTTAAGATGATGCATTACATTACTTCTTTAATTATATTAGCTCTATATTTTTCAAAATCTATCATATTCGCATTGAATAACAAAATCAAATTATTGAAACCCATTTACTTTATGAGCAATGTGTTTACATGTAAAGTTTTTAAAATTTTAAATTCATTTAATACCAAAGGTAAGTAATCAAAAAATAATTAAAAACAAATGCATTAAATAACTTATAAATTTTTATTTTTTTACATTATAACTTTGTACTAAATTAATTTTATTTTTTTTGCATATACACGCATCATTCGTAAAATAGATTGGTTTCAATGATTTGAATTATTCTTTTGAAGTCAATCTCAAAAATAGCAAAGCTAATAGATGTTATGTTCACTAAGAGAGTTTGGTGAGTATAAATAATTTTTTTATCAAATTGACTTCCAACCACGAATCAAAACTGCTGAAACTTATCTACTTATGCGTATATATGCAAAGTTTGAAAAAAAATTTAATTTATTTAGTACAAATTCAAATAATTAAAAAATAATAAAAAATAAATGCATATAAATAAATTATAAAACTTTATTTTTTTTCATTTAATTTTATACTGTATAAAATTCAAACGAAAAGATTATTGATTATCACTTTACTTAAAAAGAAATTTAAGTACCTAACTAAAGTTTCGGTACATCATGGTACACCGAAACTTCGATTCGGTACTCTTTTTCGCCTCTGCTACATATTAGACTATGCAATTTGTAAAAAAAAATGAATGTATCGAATCAAAAAGGATGTCAATGACATCTTTTTACATGTTTATCTGACTCATATCGTATTTAAAAATACAGATAAAAGTAAGATTTTTTTTCATTAGCTTATCGGGTACGGATGAAGGTAACGATATATTTTCGTTACCTTACCTGTTATCGTATTAAAACAATTTTTATATTTGTACAAAGATAATACACGATACAATAAAATTTTATATTTTATTAATTTTTCATAGTACAAATTAATTATATTAATTATTATTATTATAGATTTATTTTTATCGAAAGTACAAATTAAAATGTTAATAACACTTTTTTATCCGTTTATCCGACTCATATCGTATTCGAAAAGACGGATAAAAATAAAGTCTTTTTTTTAGTTATCATAATGATATAGACAGGGGCGGACCCAAAGTAGACCAGGAGGGGCAGTTCCCCTCCCCCCCCTCCCCTGAATTTTGATTTTTAGTGTTGATTTATCGGTACCGATCGACTTTGTCTCTTCTTGAGAATTTTTTTGCCCCCCTCTGGATGTTTGATTTGTAATTCGGGTTAAATTTAGTATTAAAATCAAAATAAATTTATTGAATTATGATTGGTAATTAGAATTATAAGTTAAAGGATTATAAATTATAAGTCAGAGAATTGAAAAATATAAGTCAAAATATTTTTTTTATTAAGTACCCAATTAGTTAATGAATTTAAATTTGATAAATTATTTAAACCTGATTCGATATTTTTTTGCTCCCAACCCAGAATATAGATATGAAAATGTCTCTGGTGATTCCGTACCGTTGATCCCTAGAATCACAATCACAAGTCGTAAACCCTTTTTGTGATCTTTTGTGGCAAGTTTTTATTTTTATTTTACGTGAAATGGGGGATATCAAAACAAAAGTTGAGTGCGTATCCTGTGAGATATCTCATATTTTGCGTGACCGATAATGTCCGGTGCCTATTCGGGATCGTGCATGGGGAAGTAGTATTTGAACTTTAAGGGTACATTTGGATGATATTTTTAGCGAGCTATTTTGAGCTATTTTTTGTTTCATCCAAACGTACTATAAGGGCTTGTTCGGTGAGGGGAGGAATAACAAAGAAATAGAGAAATTGTCTCTAAAATATCGAAGAGAAATAACATTTGGTCTAATGACAAAGGCATATAGTCTCTATACGAAAGGTCATGAGTTCAAAATTTAGTCTGGAGAAATCTTTTGCTATAATAACAAGTTAGTGCATCGAAAATTAGAAGTTGATCAGACTAGGGGTGCAAATGGATCGAATATTATCTATTCCATATTCGCATCCGTATCCAACTATTAGACATGGATACTCCGATATTCGAATATCTGCGCAGATATGAATAGAGATATGATTTTAAATTTTAATTATATGTACCTGAACAACACATATATACCATATAGTTTAATATATAAAATGAAAAAAAAGATGTATTTACGGATATCCGACCCGTATTCGTATTTGTCTAATATCCAATCCGTATCTGTATCTGGGGTGTTGAAATGATCGGTTCAGTTCAAACTGAAGTAAAATGACAAAACCAAACTTTTTTCGGTTTTCAAAAATAGAACCGAACCGAACCGATTACACCTATCAATCGATTAAGAACCGAACCAAACAAACCAAAGTAAATTTCGGTTTGTTCGATTCAAACTGAAGTAAACTTATTGGTACCATTATTAACGAAAATAATACATTGTCATACATAACGATTGAAGTTCAGTTCGGTTCGGTTTGGTCTGGTATGATTTAATGAAATCATTATAACACCAATAAAATCACAGTCGACCAGTCGGTTTGCTTTGGTTGGTTTTGAGAAGTCTAAACCGAACTGATCCATTTAAACCGAGATTTTCCTGTTCAGTTAAAAAGGGAACAAATCGAACCATTTAGAAATCCGTTAAAAAAGAAAAAAATAATAAGCTCTCTGTACTGGTCCACCACTAACGATCTGAAAAAATGAAAAAAATAGAGCTCAACTGGCTTGACTACTTAAAATCTATATAAAATAGAAAAAAAAAAAAAAAAAACAGCTGTATTCGGTATTCCTCCTTGAAAAATTAGAAAAGAAATAAAATAAATGAAAAAATAAATATCTCATCTCTGACTAAATTAAAATTTATCGTGAAAAGTACCGAGAAGAAAGAAATATTTGATAGTAAGTGCTCTCTGTCTTTCACTTCTTTTCCCTTCTTTTCCCTTCCAGGTCAGAGTAACCTGCATTTAATACCAATTTAAGAACAATAAAAAGCAACTCAATTGTCATTTGGATTTTAACCGATGTGAAGCAACTGGTTTGTTGGCATGCATGAAGAATTGAAGATTGAAGATTGAAGAGGTAACTTGGAAAATCCGGATACGCCTAAAGAGCGGTCAGTAGATAGTAATAGGATCATGGGACTCGGTAGTCGGTATACTTGTCAAATCTTTCTTTCCTATACATGATATGATATGATATGATCCCATGCATGTTGCATTTTGTATGCCAACTGCAGTTACATCTGTACCACCAAATTTGTCAAATAAATTAACATCGTTACTTTTAACTTTTAAGTGGCGTGGAACCCGTCGACAAAGACATGGATTCGTTGGCGTTCCACATGGAGAAACTATCCTCCTCCTGTCACATAAGATCTACAAAGAGATAGTCCGGTGTAGAACACCGGATTCATTCAACACCTACCTCTCTCTCTCTTTAATTTGTCTGTCCGTGGGTCCCAGATGAAAAGAAAAGACCTGCTGCTGCTGCTGCACACCACAGAGAGGCACAGAGAGAGCGAGAGAGAGAGAGAGAGAGAGAGAGAGAGCAAAAAGCTAAAAAAGAAGACCAATCAACATTTGTTTGCCGTTCGTTCCCCCTTCTCTCTCTAAAATCCCATCCTCTGCAATTTCCTTCCTTGTTCTCCTCTGTCGGGTCGCACTGCAATTATTGGATTGGAAAAGTTGTAAACTCCACCTGCTCTGTTTCTCTCTCTCTTTCTCAAAAGCAAAGCATCCCACCGTAGCGAGAACAGCTGGGCCATGAACGGCGGTTCGTGGCCTCCAAAATGCAGCTCCGGCTGGTCGCCAGTGCCGTCGGAGGCTGCGATCCCCGCTCCTTCCCAGCAGCTGCAGATGGGGAGAAGGTGGGGATAAAACTCC